>VDFB02000003.1:106059572-106089872 GCA_007258455.2 Sequoia sempervirens
GAACAATATTAAGGTAATATTCTATAAATTTCCTTAGTATTTTTTATTTAAAAAATGCAGTAAAAATCAGAGCAAATGCATTGAGTCCCCTTATAAAATTTCCCATTTGAATTTGAGTCCTTTTGTACAAAATGGGAAAAAACAGGCAAACTGAAGTTTCTATTTCAGTTTTTAGTCAGTTTTGGTGATTTTTTGAGTCTTTTCTGGGTTGACCTCCTTGGGATAGAAAATTTCCACATTTATCATTCAGTTTTGAGGCAGTTTGGACACTATTTTGGAGGCTTTTCTTTGGAGCTTGAAAATGGCATTGATGTTTCTATTTTGGAGAGCTTTTCACTCATATTTTTCCATTCTCACTATTGGAGACACTTTGGAGATATAAGTTGGAGAAAAACTTAGTTTTTTCTCAATTAAAATTTGCTTCTTACTCTCTTGACTACTTGCAGAGAGCTTTGTAAGCCATTGTTTGTACTCAGATTTTGATATTTGCATACCCCTTCAGTTTCAATAAAAACATCAGAGCATTCTTATCTCATGTTTTTGTCTCATATTTGCAGTGTTGATTCGATGTTTCATTGTGATCATAAAGATTGGATCCTTTCTTATGTTTCATTATTGTGAATTTGTGTGCAAGAATTTCATATGATTTAGGTTGTGTTGTGTTCAGTTTTTGAGTCTTCATGCAAATCATTGTTGAGTTGTATGTTCTAAATGAGATTGTGAAAGTTAATGTTTTGAGAAATTGATTGTGAGTGAATTCATTAAAATAAGTTAAAGTTTCAGTGCATCACCCTTAGGAGTTTAGGATTTTCATTTTAAGTTATCTTTCTAAACCTTTTTCTCCAAAAAATTTGTAGTGTAGGTGATTTACTAGGGAGACCAACCCTATCTGGAGATTCATTCTTGCCATAGGTCACCCACAACTTGAGAGTGTTTCCATGTTTTGATAGGATAGTTGAGTCAATCTTAGCTAGGGTGCAATCTTGATTGACAACAATGTGTATGGATTTTCTAGACCTTAATAAAGCATCTTTAAAAGATGATTTTCCCCTTTCTAATATTGACATGATAGTAGATTCAACTATAGGCCATGATTTGTTGTCATTCATGAATGTTTTTTTTGGATATAATAAAATCTTTATCAACTCTCAAGATCAATACGAGACAACATTTACTACACCTTGGGGAATATTATGTTGGTTTTTCATGCCTTTTATATTAAAGAATGCAGATGCAACATATCAAAGAGCTATGGCGTTGATATTTCATGATTACATACATAAGATTCTAGAAGATTATGTTGATGATATTCTATCCAAAGCCTTAATTCATCAAGACAATGTTAAAATTATTTAAAAAATATTTGAAATAATGTGTAAGTATAACATGGGTGACTTCAGAATAGTGGTTTACAATTTATGAGGAAGGAAATTTCATTATTTTCCTTTTCCTCAAACTCAAGGGGTTCGGTCAAACCATATGGTTTGACCGAACCTTGTTAAGGGTTCAGTCGAACACCTATGTTCGGTCGAACCATTGGTTCAACTGAACCCACAAACCCTAAATTAAAAAATCATATTTAAATGGGTTCGGTCAAACCTGGGTTCGACCGAACCCCCTTACATATGACAAAAAAATAAAAAATTCTCATTTTGACTGTCATTTTCACTTTCTAAAATTACCAGTTGCTTTCCCTTCGTGCAACGAACTGAGACCGTGATGGCGAGTGAACTAATTTCTTCTTTTCGGCGAACACAACTTCAACTTGTTCTCTCCAAACTTCATCAACCTGACTTGCATAATGAGCACCAAGTATTTGAAATTTGAATTTTTTAGAGTTTAAAATGCATTGATATGTTAAATTTCAAAACCCTAGATGCAATTTTTTGCAAATTTGTTGAATTCAAATTGGATTTGTTTAGAAGTTTTTAAAGCGTTTTCAAATTTTTTGAATTCAAATTGAATTTGCTTCCCCATTTTGCAAACATTTTTATGTTCTATGTGTAAATGAAATATGCCTTCCCATTTCAACAATCAAAGCTATGGATAGCCTGCTCCTAAATGGAAGACCAAGTGAAACATATATAAGAACTTAATAGCATATGGAAACAAACAATATAAATTTATGAAGTTCAAATAGAACCACAAATTGTATCATTTGTAACATTAAAAATGTCCATATTAACCTATCAAGAGATAAATATGCAAAATAGATTTAATTTTAGTTACAAGAAAAATGTATAAATTATAAATTTATAGCATAATTATGTACATGGGAAAATCCTCTTGGAAGAAAAATCCCACAACCAAAAACATGAACCAATTATATTATTTGATAATAATATCATTTACAATAAAATATTCATGTGCATACCCTTATAGTAGTATCATCAACATGTGATTCATATGGAGTAATTTCTAGTAGCATGATGATACCTATAAAATCATTATGCTTTCTCCATCTCAAACACCCATAAATAGGAAAAATTTAAACCATAAACCAAGTGTGGTTTACCAAAGCCATGAGCCAAAATAATGACCTAAAAATGGCACCAAATTTGGCACAAATTCCAACACCATATTCTTTGACTTGGTTTATAGGATGTATTTAACAAATTCTTTACATCTTGTCAAAAACATTCAAATCCTCCTCCTCATAACCGACACTCCATTTTTGACATATTCAAACCCATTATTTAAGATGATCTTGATGATTTTCATAATTCTAATCAATATTCTAGTGTAACCCCCTTTTTTATTCTCTTATGTGTCATATAACATTTCATAAGTAATTCCCATTTTACAATTTCATACAATGCTCTTACAACTTCTTAAATATATAAAAGTGACAACCCTAAGTTCAATTAGAAGTTATTTGGTATTCATCTACCTACATCCATTCATTACGTATTAGTTTTTTAGTTGCACACATTATTAGGAAATATGCATTGTCTAAGGGGTAAGGTGCATATTGCATGTTTGAGAGTGTTTTCCTTGATCTTTTATCTAGTTAATTAATATCCTTTAAAATCTTGTTTTGCTTGAGTTTTCATCTTAATTCTAATATGGCTAGCAAATAAAATGACGATTGAATCATTTTTTGATATAATAGCTAATGACAACTATATAAAGAGCCACATTAAAGAAGATGAAAAATAATGATCAAGACTATGATTTAGATACATATGTTGCTAAACAAGATATTTTCCTAAATTGATAATTACGTATTGATGCACCTCTCCACCCTAAATATCCTCACTCATTGGCTAGTAATTTATATAATGTATTAGGTGGGTATCCTTAGGGAATTAATACTATTTAAGCAATATTACCACTCATGGATTTAATAATGTTGTACCCTCTATGCATCCATCTGCCGCTTCATCCTGCTTATAATGAGTTCCTCTATCATGCTATGATTTTTCCGCTGCATGGGATCCACCACCCATGTCCTCTTTGCCAGCACCTCTCCACTAGTATTTTTGTATCTCCATCCTTTTTATATACATGTTCACACCATTATTTACTACTAGCACTATCCTATATTGTAGATATGTTCTTTGTACCATTCCTCTTATCCTATGAAAATCTAACCTTATAGTGTAACTTCTCCTTCCATTACCATGTCATTGCCTTTCTAGACCTTCCCCTCTTTATGCATTCTCCTTCTTATCCTACACTACTCTTACCACTAATATATCCCTATACCTTGGATATACTATTGAAGAAATTTAACTTTCAATATCGCAAAAATTAGACCCATATTTTTAAATGTAAAATGTGTATAATAAAACACAATCCATGCTTCCTAATTCAGGATTCCACTAAATATCCACCTATCAAATTACTTAGGGTTCATTACAATAAGATAATCATATAGTCATAATTAGTTGTCAAGATAATGGTAAAAGTTTTCAATAGCCATATTTATCCTTCCACACATGCAACCAGCGGTATACACACCAAGATTACTTGGGAGCATCCCATACCTATGAGCATCCAAATACAAAATATAACTATATATCATGCGTATCAAAATACGCATGAAATATCACGCCATCATCAACACAACTAATAGTTCCCCATATCATATTATCTATGTTCTGTGGCACAAATGTGTCTTCAAATACATCAAAGCACTCATGAGTAAATCACTCTATAGAGCACATACACACAACTAAAAGGTGCACCTAAGGTAATTTGTCTCCCTATATCTATCCTCTTAGCCTATCCTTCCTCTGTGGATATGTTCCACTCATATCTACCACCCTTTGAGGTGATCCATGTCTCAATACTTGTCCAAGGTCACTCCTCCTCTCTACCTATATCCTTTCATCAATGAGCTGGAATCCCACATCCTTCTACTCCCCCAAAGCACCTACATTTAAATATTAAAAAAATGTTTAATAAATAATACATTGATTAAAACTAACTAAACAATGAAATAATTTAATAGTATAACACCTTATGAATTATATTGAATGTCCCCACCTTGAAATTTATAGCCATTGATGTCAATCACTTATTCATACTATAGCTTTGTTCTCCAAAACACCTACATTTATATAAAAGTGAATTTTTAAGAAAAATAATATTTAACCTACTTTTAACTCAACAATAATGGATGTATTTCTATCATAAACTTTTCGTACTCATAATAGAATCATGGCCTAGGTAGAGTATAAAAAATGTTGTTTCCAACCTCATATGTAAATCTAGAGTTAAAGTGCCAAAATTGTTGAATTTCATCCTTTTTGCTATTAATTAGCTTCTTATCAACTCATGGAAGCCTACTGCTAAAAGTCCAAGTATGATTTTCAATAGGACTTTCTAATCATGATCTTATTGATAGTACTTTTGATAATGTTTTACGATTTAGGCTTAATTCAAGACAAGTTTACCTTAATAATTGAGCCTTTTTAATTTTTTAATTTCTTACTAATGATGTTATTACTCTATGAGCAACTCTTTTATCTTTTTCCTTACTAAATTATTTACAATAGAATTGAATGCATTAAAAAAAAATTAACAACAATATTATTTCGATCAAACTTTTTGTTTACATGAATCTTTGAAATTTATTTAGTAAAGGTCTCATTTTGTACATCTTTAGTAATTGTATAAAAATTTGGAATTTTTTGGTTAATGTCTTATTGGAAAACCATTCATTGAAATTTTTTGAAGCCCACAACCAAATGGTTTGTGATGACCTCTTGCCTTCAAGAATTTCTATTATGCTCATCAATTTCAAACCATTTTGGGGTTCTTGAATGTTTTTAAATTTTAACAAACTCATTACAAAAACATGGTTTTTGAATTTATTTTTCTTCTTCACAAGGGTTCTCTCTTATTATGTAATTTGGAGAAACATTGAGTTTCATTGGTTCATGTGAGCTATCAATTTAATTATTGTTATCAACAAGTCGATTATTGAGTGCAATTTCAATGTCATAGGGTTCATATCCACATTAGTCAAGAAATTGTTGATGTATTTCTTCTTCTTCTTCTTCTATGATGCTACTCTTATCAATAGGCGTTCCATCAAATTTTACAATATTTTCACATTCATGTTCAACATTTTTATTTTCAATATTATTGTCACTTTCATTTTTTAAACATGTCATTATATTGAACATTAAAATATCCAATTTAAATGCCATTTAAGGGTAAATAAGGACCTTCATCTTCTTTCAATATATATTTATAAGTATATATATTTAAGGGTAAATATATATTTTTAACATATATAATATGTATGGTTGGATTAGTGAGATATTTATAACAAGTATGCAATGAAGTCAAACTTTATTAGATTTGATTCTTAATAGGAGAATTAGTTTTTAATGAAATTCATTTTTTATAGCTTTTATACATTTGAAATCTATATAAGTTTAAATAGTTTACGATGGTATCACAAACTTTATACATATAAAAATATGATAAATGTCTGATTATTTTGCTTTCCAATCTATAATTTTTTGATGTTCTTGGCTATATAATTGAAGTTCATTTATGTTAACAACTATTAGATTAAATATTTTTATCCCTAATTATTTTCAAATAATTTTATACTAATCTTTGTACTCTTATTCTTTCTTTCATCGTTTCATTTAAAATTTGAACCATTTAAGAATGCTATGTTATAGATTATAGTTGTCTTCCAATTCTTTGTAAATTGTTAATGGTATGAAAATATTATTGATGAGTAGATGAATTATTACAAGTTCTATTTTAGATTTGTATTCCCTTTATCTAGATATATTATTTACCAAAGTCTCATTGCTCTTTTAGTTGTACAGTATATATATAACATGGAAAATGCAGATCATGTTCCAGCTGTGCCAAATTCTTTGTTTGCAAATACTAGTAATAAGATTAAAAAATTGAGAGATTCATTAGCACAGGGTGCAAACCTGGGGATATATAGTGAAGCATGCATGTTAATATTGTATAGTCTAGAAAAACTAAAAGATGAACTTGAGAGGACTAGTGCATATTCCCTAGATAGAGTGACTGTTATTCTTTCCCACATGCGGGAAGAAGTGCATGGTGACATTCCCCTTAAACAAATACAGGATAGTGTCACCAAAGAAATGATAAAAGCCACTTGTTTTCCATTTTATCAAAATGTGCGTAAGGTTAGGGGATACTAGGTCACTAGATGTGTCGATCATGCTATGGCCTCATTGATCTACCCATGATTTCTCACAGCACATGGTCTATACCCAAACAATGACCAGATTCCATTGTATTTTGTTCAACAGTTGTATGGTGAGGTCCATTTGGGCCTCAAAGTTAACTACCCGGACATTCCACTATATGTTGGTCAGGGGCGTGGTAGGATTGCTGATAGGCCCACCTATCATCGAGTAGATAGACCACCCCCAATGTTTAGGGTATTGGTTGGTGACATGTCTCCTACTCTCACCCCAGCTCTAGCCCCCATAGTAGATGAGGTTGTCGTTGCTTCCCAAAAGGAAGCAATTGACACTATAGGTGACATTGCGGCTGCCACCACTAAGAT
Source organism: Sequoia sempervirens (assembly GCA_007258455.2). Classification (NCBI taxonomy): domain Eukaryota; kingdom Viridiplantae; phylum Streptophyta; class Pinopsida; order Cupressales; family Cupressaceae; genus Sequoia; species Sequoia sempervirens. The sequence continues at coordinate 106,066,597 of VDFB02000003.1, forward strand.
ATCTAATGATTGTGTAGGTCAGTATTTGATGTCCAAACATTTCCGATCCACACCATTTTCATCACAGTGGACCACCATGGATCCTTTTACAGTGGCCAACATCCCTACTCCTACACAGCTTGATGCACTTATAGGAGATATGTCATGCATGACTCTGCATTGTTTGGTTGAGGACCTGTTGGAGGCATATGCCCACATTGCATCAAGAAATGGGATGGGTATAGAGCATGTTAGATAACATTTGAGATGCAGAGGTCATTCAGTTCCAAGATCCCATCACTCTCAATCGAGCACTAGTGTGCATCAGGATCCACCTACAATTCATATGGTAGCTACACAGACTATGGGTTTTACTGATATGTTGATTGGTTCTAGTTCATCATCACCGATGCCATCTCACCTTCATAGTCCTCTACATTCATCATTTATGGCATGACATGGGATAGATCAGATGGATGCAGATGTTGATTAAGTATTGATGGTGGATATGGTGGAAGGAGCTATTCGAGAGGACCCAGGTCATTCAATATCAGATGATGTGTGCATGTATGTGTGCATGTGCATGTTTCAATTCTTTTCCTCATTATTATTATTATTTTTTAACTAGATATGCATGTAAGTTGATATATATATGTATATATATTGTTATAGGTGGACATATCTCATATCACTCCTAGACTTGGTCCAGATCATGTGCATGATCAACGTGACTCTGTGGATGAATTTGCTACCAGTGGACATGTGAGTTTCATATTTTTATATAATCACACGTGTATATGTACATGCAATATATTTATGGCAATGCATAGTCTAGATTGATATTTAAAAATACAAGTTCATTTTAAAATAACTTTCTCAAAATTTATTTAATATAAATTATATGTATTTAACACATCTTGTACACAATTTTATTTGTAGGGCTCAACACATCCATTAGAGTAGGACCATTCTCATTCAGATGGCCATTCGTCTAGGAGTAGACATTCATATTAGGCCATGCACTCTAGATTTATGATCTTGACCACATGTATTTGATTATATGATGATCTTTAATAGTATTTTATATTTGATGATCGCTAACTTACATTTGCTTATTTGTTGATCTTTAGTATTTGACATTTGATGATCTTTAATTTACATTTTGCTTTTATGATATGTACATATATTTTCTTATATGATATATACATACATTTTCCTCTTTGCTTATAATATGTGTTATGTTTATATGTATTGAATCCCTTTACATGTATGTACATGTGTTTGCTTATGGTTTAAACATGTTTACACATAATATATGTATGCATTTGCTTTAAATATTCAATATGCATACATGTTTTCTTATTTTATGATCTCTTACAACTTACATTTCCTTATATTCAATATACATTTGATCTCTAGTAGAATTTTAGGGAAATAAATGCCACTTTATAATTAAGTTCATTCATGTTGATCACAATAAATATTTTTTTTAAAATGACTTAAGCAACATGATCCATTGAGTTGAGAACAAGATATAATTTTTTTGACAAGTAACTTGAAATTCAATTCAAATATAATTAAGAAAATTTAATTCAAATTTTACCTCTATTATACATTTTCGACAACTAACTTGAAATTCAATTCAAATATAATTAAGAAAATTCAATTCAAATTATACCTCTAATATACATTTTTGACACTTTAACAAAATTCTAAAATTACTATATATGTTGTGCATACCTATGAATTAAATATGTTCAAAAAAATCCACAATGAAATAACTTGTTTGTTTACTACTTGATTCATTTAAACTAGGATCTAGTTATTCCATGTACACTTGAATAATTTTGATTCACTTGGAGCACAGATTTTGAAGAAGTTTTTGCACATTTATCAATGAGGCAAATATTCGAGCTCGACAACTTTCATTTTTATCAATCAAGGAAAAATTTGGAGGATAATTTAACTAAGTTGCTAGAGGACTTGTTTAGAGTCATCTTTAAGTTGAAGAAGAAAATGGGACAACAAAGAAAAAGAAAAAATGTGTCTCAACGAAAATTGTCAAAAGAAGAAGAACAAAAGAGGCGTGACCAAAACTTGGAAATTTATCATAGAAAGAAACAAGGTACATGCTTGTTTCTTCTCTCTCTCACTCTCAAGTGTGTGTTTAGGACTTTTACTTTGAATTTTTCTAACCATCATTGCACTTGAATGACTATAAATACTTTTAAATTTCCTCAAGTCATCTTGGTCATGCAAGTTGCAATGTTTATATGATCCTTGACTCCAATTCCTTAAGCCAATTCTTTTTGTTTCAATATTTGTGTTTTATTGATAACGATTAACTGTTTTCATCACTTCAATGTTCTCCAAGTTATTTTTTTGTGTTTATGGTCTGGGAGTTCACTCAAGCTGGAGTTAGGCAAATCTAGATATTGGATCAAAACAAATCCGTTCCCAAGAAGAACACATAGACCTTGAAGTTAGGGGAGGAGACCCAAGTTCAACAATGCTTGTTGGAGAGGGAGTCAAGATCACTCCTTCTTGGTATGGATGAGCATATAAAACTAGCACAAACTTCTCTCACTTATAGCTCATCATTTTTTACTTGATTTTGTTTGCTTGCATACATAAACTTCACTTATATTTATCATCTCTCTTTTGCGACAGGCTGTTTTTCGCTGACACATGTGTAGGAAGGATCCAACAAAAGGCTGGAGATTTTTTCATACTCAATTTAAAGGCCAAATTTAGACATTGGATCAAATGAATCTACTCAGGAACGCATGGTCCTTGAAGATAGGGAGGAGGCACAAGTTGAACAAACAATGCATGTTGGAGAGCGGTCGGGATCACTTCCTCTTACTGGTATGGATGAGCATATAAAACTAGCTGAGAAGGTGAGGAAACAAATTTCTCATAGAAATTTAGATCATTTACTGAAAATGAGATATGACCGGAAATATTATGCCAATAACCTTATAATAAGAGAAAGAGGTCAATGACTAAATCTATAAATGGAATGATGATGAATCATTTCGAAAATCATCTTGATACACTTGAAAAACCCAATTGCTCCGAGGTTTACTTCCTTAGTGATGAGCTCAAAAAGAAGTCATTACAATTGTTGGGTGTTCATTCAACACCAAATAAGAAGAAACACATGGGATTACAAAAGGATATTGTTCAAAATGTTAAAAAGGGTTTAGATTCCACTGGGAAAGGATCTCGATTAGTGGATAAGGCCACTACAAGAAGGGTGATGTTGACATCTATTGTACATCAAGATATAGCAAGAAAAAGAAAAATGTCTGCACTTTCAACTGAAATTGGTTATAGTAGAACCATATTGATAAAATATGAGAAAAAGAGAAAGTTTTTGGATGAGAGTTCAGAAGGCAATTGGATAATTATGTGTAGAGCTCCCCATTCTGACAAGATTGAAGATGTTGTTAGGAACTTGGTCTCAGGTTTTTGGCATGATCAGACTCGTCCATCATCAAATACTAGAGATATTATGAGACACAAGATTGGACCTAGTATTTATGAAAATCATATCAAACATTGGCTAGACATAACACAATTTGAGATGTATATGAACTTTTGTAATGCATATCCTCATATAAAGATTGGGAAAAAAATGTTTCAAAGGTTAAAGCCATATTATGTGAGAAGATAAACAAGTTTTGGAAACTTGTTATTAGTTATCATATTTAATTTAATCTCTATTATTATGGTGTTTGAAGATGAGAGAGAAAGAAAAAGATGTAATAGGTTTCAAATACCTCTATTAAAACAAAGTTTGTTGGTAAAAGTCTATATTATGTGATCATGAAAATGGACCTCAAATAAATTGCATAAAGATTTGTGAGACGTAATGGAGGTGGCTAAATTTCCTTCAAAATTGAGGGATCTGTGGACTATTTAACAAAGACAATAAATTGCAAGAGGTAAGTACTATTTTAGAATTTTATTTGTTTCAATTTCTCATAAGATCAAGTTATTTGGTTACTCTTTGATGTAATGTTTCATTGATCAAGTGTGGTTTATTAGTTATTCACATATTTTACTAACACAGGTACAAGTATGTAAAGTTGCAAACAAATTTTGGGAAAGAATCCACAAGGTTGAACTATGTAGAAGAGGAGATTCCCATTGGAAAATTTATGGAGATTCCCATACATACATCATTCATTTTTTGCTAAGTGGCAAGCACAAAAATTCCAAACATTGAGAGATAATTTCCCACATGGAACAATTATGTCAGTTGTTGAATTTGCAAAAAAATACTCCTTTGTACATCAAAAGGAGATTCAATCGGAGTATTAATTTTCAAAGCAGTTCACTATTATGGTTCATGTGTGTTATCGACATGCACAATCATAATTGGATGGTGTTGATAGTACAGATGAAGAATGAGCCATTAAGAAAGAATATCACTTTTATATTAGTGATGATAAAGAGCATGACACACTTTTTGTCCAACATTGCTTTACAATATTTTTTGAGAATTTGAGAAGCGGGGTGTAAATTTGAAAATTATTTTGTATGTTCGGATGGATGTCTTTGACACAGTCAATCTTCACAACCATTCTATGCACTTTGTAGATATCATAAAATCTACAAAATACTACATGTTTGGAGTTTTTTTGAGAGTGGGCATGGAAAGAGTGAGCATGATGGAGCAGAAGCTTGCATCAAATGAGCTTTAAGAAAGCATCAAATGAGTTATCCAGAAGATCATCTAGACAATGCACATGATGTTGTTGAATGGTGCAAGAAACACTTTGCATCAAATGTGGTTGACACATCTTCAAGAACAAACTGACACATTCCACATAAAGTGTTTTGGGAGATATCAGGTATGTATAAATTTCATTAAATCAAAAATTTGAATTTATTTAAATTTAAAATATATATATATACATATTTGTTTGCATGAGTTTTTGTTGTACATGTATCTAGAGTGTGGATAGAAGATCGATGCATGGATGCAAGAGAATTAGAAAAACAAGATCTTTGCATTGTGTTAGGAGTTCAGATAGTCGACATGGATGGATATTAGACACAAGGGATTACTCTTGTTTTTGCACTGAGTGCATTGAGGGAAACTCTGATTATGCATGCAACAATCAAGAACTTGGATATATTGGTAAATGGGATATGGTGCCACTAGTTGTTTCAAAAACATATGATGAAAATGAGGAAGAAATATTTGAAGACATTCCTTTGATTTCAATTGATTATGACCATATTTTAGGATTGGTTAGAAAAAGGTACATGTGTAAGTTTTCAATAATTTAAATATTATATATATAGTTAATGATCTTTAAAGTCTAGACATTTCTAAATTTTTTAAAATTGTGTAAATTTGGTTATAGGAGATGTTTTACTTTGGGTCATAGTAGGCACGGAAACATCAAGGTGTTAGCTATTATTTATTGTGTTGCACAGAAGAGAGGAATAAGCTAACATAACTTGAAACAAGTGATGGAATGTCATTTCCCACAGGTGAGTTTGAATTTAAAATTTTATATACATTGTATTCACATGTGCCCATTACATTATAAATGTATATGTCTAAAAATGGTCATGATTAAGCTTGTTAATTAATTAAATATGATTTATTTAATTAATTCCCCTAAAGTCATCTACATATAAATAAATTTAATTATTTATTTATATCGTTCATTTTCTAAATTCTTCTACCTTAATTAAATAAATAATTTTATTTAATTATTGACATTTCCACCTTCCGCTTAATTAAATTAAATAAATTTATATTTATTTATATTTGGTTATCATATTGTTCTAAAGTTTGAATATTTTGAATATTCAAATAATGGAATATTCTCTTCATCCCATATTTGATTTAAATATTAAATATTTGATTTAATATTTTCCTCATTCTAATTTCATTTCTAAAACATAATTAAATATGATTTATTTAATTATATGAGTTTCCATTTTCATCTTCAATTCCAAATTAAATAAATATATTTTATTTAATTCCTAACTCACTCTAAACTCACCCTTCCAAATTCTCAACTCATCCTTCGAAATGGAAGTTTCCCTTCGAAACTCAATGAAAAAAATTGAAGGAAAAGGGAAACCTTCCATATCCCTCTCCACTTTCAAAAATTTGCCACTGTCCATTCAAACAAGCTTAATCCGGGCCGTCGATCGAATCAGCCAATCGAATCCATTCGAAAACTCTATAAATTCCGGTGCAAATCCAAGCTTTGGTTACTTACACACTATGCATACTCACTTACGCACACATACACCTATGCCTACCTATGCACAAAGATTCACGCAATCAGCTTATGCATTCACATCATTTTCAGCATCACAGCCATACTTTCATTTTATCATAGCTTTTGCATTTAGCATAATATGCATTTTCATTTATATCTCATTCTTCATGTTTTCCTTCTGTTGAGCTTGATCTGCTGATCTGAGAGCCACTGCAAATCAACAAAACACTGGAGTTAGAGGAAGATAAGACGATTTCGGGAAAATTGCTGCCACAGTTTGCTTATTCTGTTTCTTTTTCAATTTTTTTGATTTAATGTCTTATTAATATGTGTTTGAATCTCATTTACATTGATACATTTTTCACTCACACATAAAATGGTGCCCACCGTGAGGCTCGAACCCATGAATTTAACATTATTTGCAAGTTTGTTTTGACAGTTTCGCATTCTAGAGTCAACTTTCAGAAAAATTTGGCGTTTAGGCACATTCAAAATTTTCTGTGGCACATACGGGGTTTTAACTCTTTCATTTTGCAGGATTCTAGAGCACATATAGTTTCTGTTCTAGCGCATTTAGTTTATGTTCTGGTGCATTTGGCTTCTATTTTGGCGCATTTAGTTTTTGTTCCGGCGCATATATCTTCTGGCGCATATAGCTTCTATTCGGGCGCATTTGGATTGTAACAAAAATACAGAATTCTGAGTCTAATGCCTTCCATAGACAAAATTCTTTTTCTTTTTCTAAATTTTAAAATGAAGCAATCCTAGGGTAGCCACATCTCAATAAAATGAAGCAATCTAGGATAGTCACCAAACAATGATCTTGCAGTTAAAATTGAACAAAACTTGTTTTTAGTGAAGCAATATCTTCACTTAGATTAGATCATTGTGATTTGGAATTTAAAAAGAACAACTGCTTGCTTTGAATGTGGCAATCGGTCTATGCTCTCCCCTTAACTGGGTGATCAGAATACCAGACTTGCCTTTTTAGTTTTCATGCAAATTTTACTGTTTCAATTACATCCTTTAGAGAGCTTGTCGTAGTGGGAAAAAGTACTCACCCTACGTGAACGACTCAAGTGGGTTCAAACCAAAGCCAGGCTATTCCGCCCCACTATAAAATTTAAAGAAAATCTAGGGAAACCCTCTTTTTCCAGTAGTGTGCAAGATAGCCATCCCCAAAGCCTTTGTTCTAAAGGTTGGGAGGTCTCCTGAGGGAGTTTATTATTGCCGCACCGAATGGAAATCCTTACTATGAACCTAGTGTAGTGGCCAACCGAAGTCAGTTTCTGAACATTCTAATAATCACAGTACAAGGGGAGGGAAGAATCTGCCCCCAAGACACTCACCATATAACTGCCAAGGACCGTTTGCTCAGGGGATCCGGTATCCACTTCCGTAACTCTAAGTACGTGCCTGGAAAAGACAAAAACACGGGCGCCCCTTCGGGGGTGACACGCCTGTGTGATTTGACGCAGTTCTAAGATGTGGGTTGTTGATTACTAGAATGACCTACTTGAGCATTAAGAGTGAGTCTGTCTGAATTGTCTTTCATGTGCAAAACCTGTGAAAACATTTGTTGAAAAACATTTTCTTGATCAAACACTTCATGTTAGTATAGGGATTTAAGAACAACTATTTTCAAAAATGTTTGTTGTGTCTTCCATCACATTAATTCAAATAAAGAGATCATCCAAAATGAACATGGAGAACAACAACTAAAATCACTCAAAAAAATTTCATACCATTGGTCCAATAAACAGTCCCAATACTCTTCCCATGCTTAGAGATTGGAAATCAACAAAATTTCCCAAGAAATTAGTGTCCAAAAGGATAAAAAAACCCAAGAAACCATTAGGATACAAGAAAACACTGCAAAAGAGAAAATTCTTGTACAAAAGTTGACAAGTCTTGCTTCACTACCAAGGATTTCTTCACAGATACCAAGACTTTGTTAGAGGATTCACTGATGAGTATGCTGTAGATCCCTTAGATTCTCGAGCTTATTATTAGAGATTAGCTCTATCACAACGACATAATCATAACCAACCTCTTGAATTTGACAACATACCACAACCTTCTATAGAGTATCCTTCACATCCCAATCAAATCCTTCAGTGATTTTGGAACCTTTCTTCGAAAACAAAGATTAAAATTTTAAAAGTGCATCTCTCAAACAACTTTCTAATTTTTGGTTCAACTTCCCCAATAGGATTCTGAAATCCTTCATCAATTGGAAGCCACAATCAATAAATTAGGAGCAACCTTGATCATATCATAAGATTTCGCATCTTATCAGATCATCATCATTGCACTTGTCAAAACCGTGATCTAAGTCTAGAAGAATTTTTCAAAATCATATGCCTATCTTCACAAGATCCCAATTCAATAAATTGAAGGACGAAATTCAACAAGAAGTTCATACTCAAAACATTCAAGAAGAGGGTGAAAGCAACAATCCTTTGTACATAATGAATTGTAATCCACTTTTTGACAAAGATACAGATAACGGAGAAGAAAATTCATTCCACCAATACAAAGACATGAACAAAACACAGATAGATAGTGATGAGGAACAAGATGAAGAACATCTTAGAGAGGCTGAGAAAGATCCAAAATTCCATAAATCCATTGAGAAGATCTTGCAGAGAGATAAGGAAAAATATTATCGCTATCTAGCTGAACAAGGGGCTAAATTGCCTCATGACTTTAATACTGAGAATTTGAAAAACAAACCTAAAGAGACACCCCTTTCTGATCTTAGTGCTTTGACCCAGCAAATCAAGGCACTTCAAGGACAAGTTAGAGAGTTACAAGGGGGAACAACCACAAAGAAATATACTCTAGAGGACATTTGTCCTTATCCTTTCGACAGAAGTCTTAACATGATTCCTTTTCCCAAACATTGTGAAATGCCAAAATTTGATCACTATAATGGGAAAATAGATCCAATTGATCATGTTAGAGACTTTAGAAACATGACATTGGAATTCGCTCACGAAGACACTTACTTGATGCGATTGTTTCCAAGGAGCCTTGGGGTACACTCTATGGAATGGCTATCTAAGATTATACCTCCCGTCAGGACATTTGAAGAATTGATCAACTTATTCATATCACAATATACCTACAACATACAACACCAGATCACCATGATAGATCTTTGCAAAGTTGCACAAAAACCTAGTGAATCTTTCATTACATTCCTTCAGAGATGGAGAAGAATGTTTGCCAAGTATCCATGTCCTGTTCCTGAAAAGGAAAAGATGGTTACTTTCATTAACAGTTTAAATTCAGAAATGAGATATCATTTGAACTAACATTGTCCTTCTTCTTTTGAGAAAATGATCGAAGATGCCCTAACTATTGAAAATGCTTTGGTCAAAAGAGGAATAATAAAATATGACAAAGAAAATCCTAGCTCATCCAACCATCACAATAATCAGGACAAGTCCAAATTTTGGACTCACAAAGAAAAAATGGTGAATGATGGTGTTGTTGATGTGAATCATGCCTCGACCAAGCCATTTGTCCTCAGTTCTCCAAACACTCGCAACAACAATGTCAACTCGATTGCAAATCATGGAAATAATCCTCCTCCTCTGAGGAACAATATAAATCAACACTCTACTCCCAACCAAGGGACTTCCAACAACCAAGGTTACCGAGGAACCAATAACAATCACAATTCTTTAGGGAACACCTCAAATTCAAATCCACAGAGATTTTCATTCTTCTCTAGTAGAAGAACTTTCACTCCACTAGGCCAATCTGTAGAATCCGCATTCAAAGAGTTGATGGCCAAAAATGTCATTACTTTATCGCCTCAACGAAATTATGAACCCAGTGTAAAGCCTCCATCATGGAATGAGGCATACTATTGTGATTATCATTGGTGCAAAGGTCATCACACAAATAACTTCCAAGCCTTGAAGAATGCCATTCAATAATTAATCGACAATGACATCATCACAATAGGACATCAACAAACCAATGCAGACCACCAAGCATTCCGCAATCCTTTGCCTAATTATCAAAAGGGTGAGTCTTCTGAAAAAAATGTGAATCATATCAATGATGATCATATAATCAATCATCTCTACGCAGACGACGAGCGGGTAAATGCCATTAAAGTCAACAAGAAAGTGGAATATAGAGAAGTCAATGCAACAACAAGAGTGCAAGCTAAAGTTGTCTTAAAGGGCACCTCTTCAAAATCTATTGAACCTCCACCTCAACACCAATATGATTTGGTCAATCAACTTCGGAAAACCCCCGCTCAAATTTCTATTCTAGAACTATTGAAGATTTCCCCAGCCCAGAAGGAAATTCTCAAAAAATCCCTCGTTGAAACCAATGTATCTACTAATTTGGATGTGAACCAATTTCAAGCTATGGTAGGATAGTTGTCCTCACCCACTTGCCTTTCATTCTCTAAAAAAGATGATGTTTCCATAACTCATCCCCATAATTCATCATTGTACTTAGAAGTCATGGTTCACAAGTTTTGTATCAGACGAGTTCTAAGAGATGGAGGTGCTGGTTTGAACATTTGTACCATGAAGCTGGTTAAGGCTTTAGGATTTTTTGAGGACTCCATTGATTTCAGAAGAAAGATTACCATAAAAGCTTATGATGATGAAGAAAGAGCATCCAAGGGTCTGATCATGCTGCCAATCAGAGTGGGCCCTATTATAAAGAATACTTTCTGTCAAGTACTGGAATGTGATCTTGCATATAACATCTTGTTGGGTCATCCTTGGATCCATGAAATGCAAGTTGTCCCATCAACCTATCATCAATGTCTTAAGTTTCCTTATGATGGACAAGAAATCACGATACCTACTGATAATTCCAATATTCAAACTTGTGCCAACATAAAAGCTAGTCAGGATACTTTGGTTCCTAATAATCAAGAAGCTCATGCTAGTACCTCTCTAAAGATTGACACACAAATCAATCAATTGACCAATATTTTTGACAAAAAAATAAAATTCAAGGATCATGGAGTTGGCGAATACTCTCTTTGTCTTGCCAATTTACCTACATCACCTCGATCACATGGACAACCATCTATCAAGGAACACCAAATATCAACAGCATCAACATCAAAGCAACCACCAATAGAGCCAATCACAAAATTTAATGGACAATTCATCAAAGAAAAATTCCCCATGGAAAATCCTGAGGATACAAAAATTCTAAACTGGCTCTATAAAGATGAAGATGAAGCAGTCTTTAATGTCAAATTACCCATAGACAAATATGGAAAAGGGTATTCAATCATGCAGAAGATGGGCTATGATAAAGGTCCTATCGGAAAAAGGAAAGGAGTAGTTGAACCCATTCACCTCTGAGGACTTGCTGCAAAAGAGAAAACTGGATTAGGTTATGATACTCACTCCAAAGAAAGCACATCCAAACAACTACATGACACTGTCTTCACATTGCAAGAGGGCTCAGATTCATGAGAAACATGTTTGGCAATAGTTCAGAACTTCTTGGACAACAATTCTGACACAGACTCTGCTGAATATGAATGGGACACCATTTATAATGATGAATTCTGGAGGGATAAAGAGGTTGATGTAATACACCAATACGCCCCAACTCTAATTGAAGGTGAAGGGTCAGGGTCGCAACCACAAGAATCTGAACCACAAATCAACTATAATTCTAGTGATACTGAGTCAGATCTAAACAAACAAGACTATCGTGAGGACAGTATCATCTTTGACCCACGTCACAACTCGGATCCTACAGACCACTCTGTTATGACCATAACCATAGCTGATTTCACGCAACCTGATGACCCGATAACTTTGATTTATCCTGATCTCATTGATTGGGATTCAACCAAACCTATAGACATACCCATGTTTCTAAGTGACGAAGCTATCATAAAATTCCTCTCCGCAGAGGATATAAATGATTGTTCCACTAGCGATTTTCGACATAGAGTTTTTGATCAGGAGAGTGTCAAGTCTCCTAGCTACAAAAGTAAAAATAAAAAAGAAAGATCTAATAGTGAAAACCAGAATCTGGCAGTATTAGATCAAATAAAAGATAAAATAAAGAGCATATCAGATGGTGAAAACCTCTTTGAGGCACCAGACGATGGGAATCTTGACACTCTCCTGGAGCATTATCATGAGCGATCAGCTATTCTAATTGAGCCTACAAATGCAGTCAACCTTGAAACTTCAGACAAACCAAGGATCCTACAGTTAGCTGCATCAATGACAGAGAAAGAAATACCAGAGTTCATGGAATTCCTGAAAGCAAATCAAGTAAATTTTGTGTGGTCTTACGCTGACATGCTTGGTCTTGATCCTGATCTTATCATGCATCACTTGTCTATCAAACCAGGGGCCAAGTCGGTGAAACAAAAACTCAGAAAGATGCACCCTCATGTTGCATTATTGGTTAAGGAAGAACTGAGAAAACTCCTTGATGTGGGCTTCATAAGACCAATTGAATATGCAGAATGGATTTCCAACATTATTCATGTATCTAAGCCAGATAAAACTATGAGAATATGCATAGATTTCAGAGATCTTAATAAAGCATGTCCTAAGGATGATTTACCACTTCCCAACATTGACACTATAGTTGATCTGATAGCTAGCCATGCCATATATTCATTAATGTATGGTTTTTATGGCTACAACCAAATCAAGATTGCACCTGAAGATTAGGAGAAAACAACTTTCACATGTCCATGGGGAACCTACTGTTGGAATGTCATGCCTTTTGGCTTGAAGAATGCTGGGGCTACTTATCAAAGAGCCATGACTACAATCTTTCATGACATGATGCATATCTTCATGGAAGATTATGTAGATGACATATTGGCAAAATCATACACCAAAGAAGGACATCTTGAAATATTGTCCAAAATATTTGCAAGATTAGAGAAATTCAAAGTTCACCTCAACCCCAAGAAATGTGTTTTTGGAGTCAAATCTAGAAAACTCTTGGGGTACATTGTTTCAGAAAAAGGAATTGAAGTAGATCTAGCAAAAGTATAGACAATTATGGAAATACCTCCACCAAAGAACATCAGTCAGTTAAGATCACTACAGGGACGACTGCAGTCTTACAAAGGTTCATTGCACAATTGGCTGACAAAAGTTTACCTTTCACACATCTACTGTATAAGAATGTTCCTTTTAGGTGGGATGACAATTGTGAATTGGCTTTTCAACAAATCAAACAGTATTTAATGACTCCACCAGTTCTCATACCACCAAATCCCGACAAACCACTAATCTTATACATTGTTGCAATGGAGACATCTCTAGGAGCACTGCTAGTGCAAGAAGACTCTACAGGAAACGAACGTGCAATCTACTACATCAATAGAACACTGACAAGTCATGAGCTCAATTACACTTCTATCAAGAAGACTTGTCTAGCAGTAGTCTTTACTTCACAAAAGTTTTGGCATTACATGTTAACCCATACAGTCAATTTGGTTTCAAAGATTGATCCACTCAAGTATTTATTAAGCAAAGCATCATTGACAGGAAGGTTAGCAAAGTGGGTAATGATTCTAAGTGAGTTTGACATCCATTATATTGATCGCAAGGCAATCAAAGGGCAAGTTATCACTGATCAATTAGCTGAAGCACCACTACAAGTAGATCATACCTTGCAAATTGAATTTCCAGATGCTGATGTCTTTACTATAGAATCTAAACGACCATGGTCCTTATATTTTGATGGTTCTTTCACTCAACATGGATTGGGGGCAGGCATACTTTTCGTCACCCCTCAAGGACACACCATTCCTAGATCATATCGGCTGATGTTTCCATGCACCAACAACATAGCCGAATATGAAGCATTAATCACCGGACTCAAAATAGCACTGGAATGGAGAATTACAAAATTACAGGTGTATGGTGACTCATAGTTGGTCATTTGTCAGATCAACAATGACTATCAAACCAAAGATGACAAACTGCTGCCTTATAAAAAGATGGTGGATGACTTCAAGAAATACTTTGTGGACATAAAATTCACACAAATTCCAAGGCTTGATAATAAAGCAGCTGACACCATGGCTACGATCTCATCATTGTTACAACTCCCAAAAACTCAGAATCGCTATGAATTTCTAGTGGAACAATCATTTACACCTACTTACGATACCCCTGAAAGCCAAATCGTTCGCCACTTGGTAGGATCTGATTCACCTTGGTACAAAAAAATTTATGCCTACCTCAAAGACGATATCTTACCACCCGATCTATCTCATAACCAAAAATGCAATTTTATCCACCAATCCGCTTGCTACACTCTTATCGCTGACACCCTTTATCGCCGAGGTCTTGATGGTACTTTACTCCGATGTCTTAAATGTGAGGAATCTAACAAATCTTTACAAGAAGTTCATGGTGGCATCTATGGTACTCATTCGAGTGGACTGACCTTATCCAAGAAATTGATTAGAATGGGTTACTACTGGCCTACAATGGAGAGGGAATCATTCACTTTTGTGAAAACATGTTCAAAATGTTAGATTCATGGGAATCTCATTCATGCTCCTACATAGGAACTTCAACCATTCATGCCAACCTGGCCATTTTCTCAATGGGGGTTAGATCTAGTGGGCAAGATTCATCCTTCTTCATCGAACGGGCATAAGTTCATCATCACAGCTACAGAGTATTTTACCAAGTGGATTGAGGCGTCCCTCTTACTAAATTTATCGGCAAACAAATATTAGCATTCATACTCAACTATATTATTTGTCGGTATGGCATTCCCAACTCCATTATTATAGATAATGGACATTTGTTCAAAAATCAGGATGTTGAACTTTGTGAGAGGTTTCACATTCAACATAGATATTCAACACCTTACTATCCACAAGGGAATGGCCAAGTAGAGGCCTCAAATAAAACAATATTGAAAATCTTGAAAAAGACTGTGAATGATTCAGGGAAGGATTGACACGTTCAACTCAATCCCGCTCTATGGGCCTACAGAACCAGTGTCCGCACGCCAACAGGAGCAACACCATTTGCTCTTGTCTATGGAGCAGAAGCCATATTACCTTTAGAAGTTGAGATTCCCTCACTCTGAGTATCATTGAAAGGGATTACAACGGATGATGAATACAGAGTTTCCTGACTCCAAGAGCTTGAACTCCTAGATGAGAAGAGACAAAGAGCAGCTGATCATTTGAAAGCTTATCAACAGATGATGTCTCATAGCTATAATCACAAAGTAAAGCCACATACCTTTCAGGTGGGTGATCTTGTCTTGAAAGAGAACCCACACAATCAGCAAGACAGAGAGAAGAAAGGAAAGTTTGAACCAAACTGGCTAGGTCCTTATGTGGTTATCACAGTCTATGGTTCAGGAGCCTACAAGCTATCAACGCTAGAAGGGGACCTGTTTGATGAACCTATCAACAACATGCACCTAAAAAAGTATTATGTCTAAAGCAGTTATCATCATTAGAAAAATTTCTAAAAAAATCCAAAAAAAAATCATAAAAACTCTTGAAAAAATCCAAAAAAATCAGAAAAAGTCCTCAAGAAATACAAAAAAAATAGAAAAAGTCTTGAAAAAATCCAAAATCAAAAAAGTCCCGAAAATCCAAAACAGAAAAGTCTTGAAGAAATACAAAATCCAGAAAAAGTCCCGAAAAAATCCAAAAAATTAGAAAAAAGTCCGAAGAAATACAAAAAATCAGAAAAGTCTTGAACAAATCCAAAATAGCAAAAAGTCCTGAAAAATGGTTACCGGTGAAAACCAAACAGCATCTTGGTAGTGCAAAAAAAAAAAAAAAGAGTCATAGGGTGAAAACCTGGCAACAAGCAGTCTATTGACAAGAAAAATGCAATAAAAACAAATAGTGAAAATCTAGCAAATAGACACTATTTGTAGCTCTCCATCTATTAGTTCATGTTCTGCACTTGACTTTTCAAGCCTTCTTTTTCATGCATCTTTTCCATCAATCTTAGGGCCACACCAGCATCATGTTATCATCATTTGCCTAGAGCGATAATGTTTTACCATGGCTTGATTATTGTACATATTCATTTCATCAAGTTGTGTCAATACCTAGGGAAAACATGGGCATACTGGGGGCAATCAACTTTCAGGTTTTACCAAAAACAGTGAGACAATGACATCGAAGCCAAGCACGCAAAACAAAACAACCAAATCAAAACAAAACATCCAATCATTGATCCGTATCACAGTGGATTTCAATTGTGTACCTTATCATGAATCATATCTGAATGATCTATAATCTGAATAATGTTTGGAATCACAGTATTTCATTTTTGAATAATGGTTGTTTAATTTTCTATATCATTTCTCTGGAGCACACTCGATGATGTACTAAACTAGAGTGGCAAGGAAAGAGGATGATTTTTCTTTGTTTGTTGTCTGGAGGTTAATCATTTATCTATTGCAAATATGTCGCGAGATGTGATGATTGAAAGTTTATCATTGATGAAATTTCCAAATTTGCATCAGATGGTGGTTAGTCTTTGTCTGTTCACGCAAGAAATGCTTAGGTCATCTCGGTTCAATTATACCTAGATGCTTGTGTTCACTTGCTATATCAAAAATCATGAAAGTTATACTCAGGTCATCATTGGTGCTAATTTCCCCTCTATGCTTGTACACACTTCCAACATTTTCAAACGCTCTATGATGATTTAAGTAGACTAGTCAAAAGGCTCAACAAAATGGTTGGTTTCATTTAGTTGCATTTCATTTTAGGTCATTATACATAACTGCATATTGGATTTGCATCAAGAGTTTTTGAAAGGCCAATGGTTGTCATGCTTCTTTGGACTATTTGTGGAGGACAATGTGGACATTTGGTTCATTACCATTATCATTTATCGCCTCATCATTCATTGGCATTTCATCCATTATCATTCATATTAGTTTCATTGGCATTTCATCATTTCATCCATTATCATTCATATTAGTTTCATTGGCATTTCATCATTTCATTCATTTGTCTTCATATTAGTTTTAGTTTCATTATCATCTCATCATCGCATTACCATTATCATCATTTCATTTTCGTTATCATTTTCATTTAATATTTCATTATCTATATCATTTATCATTTTCATTATCATTTTATTTATCATTATCATGTATCATTTAACATTCCATATCATTTATCATTTTCATTATCATTCCATTGCATTATCATTTATCATTTATCATTTCATTTAACATTCCATATCATTTATCATTTTCATTATCATTCCACTGCATTATCATTATCATTCCATACCATTTCATTATCATTATCATTTATCATTTATCATTTCATTATCATTTAACATACCATTTCATCTCAATTATCATTATCATGTATCATTTAACATTCCATATCATTTATCATTTTCATTAACATCCCATTGCATTTATCATTTATCATTTAACATTCTATATCATTTATCATTTTCATTATCATTTAACATTCCATTTCATATCATTTAACATTTCATTTTATTATCATTTAATATTACATTTCATATCATTTAACCTTTCATTTCATTTCATTTAACATATCATTTAATATTCCATTTCATATCATTTAAAATTTTATTTTATTATCATTTAACAAATCCCATATCCTTATCATTTAGTGTTTCATTTTCATATCATATCATTATCATTTCATTATCATCATTATACATCCATTATTTTTCATTTCATTCATTTGTTTATTTTAAATTACAAATCACTATATTTTCATCACATATCATTTCATCATACATCTCATCACTATCTACTCATCTCAATTTCATATTAGTATTCATATCATTTTTCATCAAATCATATCATTTTATCATACAAAATACATAATCCATATCATGAAACAACATTCATTTTTTTCATCATATTATCATCCTTTACTTGCATTGAAAAATCCAAAAATAAACATTTCATATGTACATTCATCCACCTGCATGACATCGTTAGTACACATTATCAAATCATCATCATCATAATAAAATATCATATCGAATCATCCTACATATCATGTTAATCATTAACTCATTCGAATGCATATCAAAATCCACAACACAGAAATAAATGCATATCACATCATCATATCATAAATGCACAAAACATAATCCAAAATACTCATCGCCGCTACATATCATCACTCATCAAAAATGATACAAATATCCCAATGTCCAATGAAACTAAAATGTCCAAAGAGAAATACATCAGATAAGATCAAAAATCCGTATACATGCTCCAAAAATGCTACACATATGTGCACTCTATCTGCTAACTAGTCGAGGCCCCTGATGGAGCTAGTCTGGAAGGAGGTGGCCTGCCACTGGTGCTTGCATCTGGGTCCTGCCGAGGTCCAGTCACTCCCCTGCTCTGTGTGTGTGTCCGCGATCTACTCCTCGTCCTGCTATAAGACCACGAGTATGGCTCTCTACACTCTGGAGGACACAACTCCTCATATCTCACTCTATAGTACTTAGCCTCCCTAGCCATCTCCATGCCCTCTGCAATGGCATCTTGTAGTGATGCACTCTCTACAATGCCCATCAACCTCTGGGCAATTCCCTCAGCCTCTACTACCCTCTGTCTGAATGCATCTCTCTCTGTGATCACCTAGGCTAACTGTGGGTCTGGGGTAGGTGCCTGTGCCTGTGCCTGTGCCTGAGCCTATGCTAGCTATGCCTGTAGCTGCATAATGAATCCTTGTGCCTATCCCAGCTGACTTTGCAACTGTCCTTGCTGACCCTGTAATGTCTGTACCTGGGCCCGAAGTGTGGCTATCTGTCCCTGCTGAGAGGAGGATGCCATCCGAATCACTGTCTGTCACCCTATCCCTGTCCTTGGCCGTCGCATAATCTGGACACCCCTTAGAATATCCAGCCTCGACCTCCCCAGCACCTGTCCCTCCTCCCCACCATCATCTCCATCATCATCATTAGAGCTCTCCTCCTCATCTCCGCTCTCCACCTCCTCTCCTCCGATTGCTCCCTGCTCACCACCGGCCACATCCTCTTGTCTCACTGCCCCCGGCTATGGTGCTACCAGAATAGGTGCTGGCTCATCAGGGCTGGTAAATAGTGGAAACAAATGCGTGTGAAAATATGCTGAATACTCATCTAACATACCAGCATCCACAACGTCTCACCTGTCAGCCCATGCCTCAAGTGCTAATAACTGGAACTCTATATAAGCTATCTGATACAAAATACATGGCCCCCATCTGGCCTCATCTCTGCTCCGGGCATAATGCGCAACCCTCTGTGGCATTCCCTGCATGAATCCAAACTGCCTCTGAACCCGCAATGCTAGAAACCTCTCAAGAATAAAGGGAGTCCTCCCTATCAGGAACTAAGGGATGCAAACATACGACATCTCTATATCATCTGTATCCCATGGCTCACAATCAAGGTACGGTCTCCATACCATTGTATCCATATCATCCAGCAGTCGCCTCCAGTAATCCACCTTGCCCAACTTGGGCTAGGTAAGGAACATAGCATATGTATATATATAAGGCCTACCTGGTGGCCTAACTCTAGGGCACACCGGTCTTGTCATAGCCAAATGCTCCCATGCCCAGATTTGCAGCACTGTCACACCACACGACAAATTGGAAGAACCCCTATATACCACCTGATGCAAATCATGATAAAGATGTGCTAGCATGCAACTTCCCCATGCATATCATTGCAGCTGTAGAAACGTCTGCTCCAGAATCCTGCCCCATCCCACTGATAATCCCTTTGCTCGGCGATCTAGACAAAGGAGACCTCCAATGAATGTACCCAAAAATGTAGGCAAAGCTGGATATCCTCAAAAATCAGCCCAGGGTACCCAGTATCCAACAATCTGTGCATCTCCATACACTCTCCTCAAAGCATCCGTACCCCTGAGCTCTTTGTGATCATAATACATAAGGGCTCCAACAACTGGGATACCTAATATCTTGTACATGTCCTCAGGAGTCATCGTCACCTCACTAGTCGGCATATGAAAGGTGTTGTGCTCAGAGTGCCATAGCTCTGCCAGTGTCGTCAACAAACCTCTGTTGACCCGAATCGGCGGCATAGCCAATAAGGATCTCAAACCACATGTATCTATCAATGCTATCTCAGCAGGTGTCAACTCGGGAATCCTATCCCATCCAGTTGAATGTCACTCTCTAATCTAGAGGTTTTTGAAAACCTCCTATTTTCATCACAAGGATAATTCATTAGAATCATACCAATCATTCAATCTCAATCAATCAAAATCAATTAGACTCATATCTATCAGTGACCTATATCAGTGATCTCTATCAGTGACCTATATCAAGTGACCTATATCAGTGAACTATATCAGACCCATGTCAATGACTCATATCATTGCATCAAATCAATGTCCCATATCACACAATCATTCCTATCAAGAAAAATAATAAACAATCTATCTATCTGGATATTATATCAAAATCTGCTCTACGATCAATTACTATTTGTTTTCTATCGTAGAAAGCAAATTTATCAGATGTCATATCCATCATTTATCAATCATTTACTATTTGTTTTCTACTCTAAGAAGCAAAGTTATCAGTTCAATCTACTCTTTGTTTTTCATTCATGGGAAACAAAGTTATCAGATAATTACTCTTTATTTTCTACTCTAGGAAGCAAAGTTATCAATCCATCATTTGATTATTCTATCATTTCTATCCATATCAACATGATGATACAACAATTTACCTATCTATTGACTAAGGAAGCAATATAAATCATCATTTTTTGCATCACTATCATCAAAACATCAATTCTGCCTATTTTTACCATATGCACCACTCTATGGACTATATGCGCTCAAACCCATATGCGCCGTTCTTTTCACGGGATGCGCTAAAACCCATATGTGCTGTTGTTTTCACTAGATGCGCTCAAACAGACCCCCTATGCACGTTTTCCTATATGCACTATTTTACTCAACCTAAGTGCCACTGTTTTTGCTCGATGTGCTTTTTCCTATATGCACGCCTGTTTTCCCTAAAAGCGCTTTACCCTAAAAATTTTCTATCCTGCCCTATATGCGTGCTAGTTTTCACAGGATGCGCTAAACTGGTTTTTTCCTAACTTTTCAAAATCTATCCTACATGCGCATTTGTTTCTACTCTAAGCGCTGGAAAAATTTTTGAAAGCGCGCAAACTCGTCTAAATGTGCTAAAATGTCATTTTTAAATCTACAATCCATGGAAACATGAAATTTTTTGATTCAAACGGAAAAATTTGAAAGCACAGGAGGTTAGATCGAATCACCGGTGGTCCGTACGTAGTTGGCCTCTGATATCGGCGAGATCTCTCAAATCGGTGGTGATGATAAGGAATCTCCATGTCGCAATGTCACTCTCAGAGCTACAGTATTCACCAAAGTCAAAAGTGAAAATGACTTGTCTTTTTCACCTTTTCACCTTTTAAAGGTCAACTAAGGGTGAGTTTGTGGCCTTTTTTACTTTATTTTTCAAAGTGGAACATTCTTTTCATCATTTTTCATGAGCTAAACCACTCTCTCATTCATAATTTACCTCTCGAGGGGGCATCATCAGCAGAAATATCGAAAGCATATCAGCGGCAAAATCTTATTTTCTTTGAAGCAATGTGTTTTACACATCACTTCAAAGAGGGGCAAAATGTATATGTCTAAAAATGGTCATGATTAAGCTTGTTAATTAATTAAATATGATTTATTTAATTAATTCCCCTAAAGTCATCTACATATAAATAAATTTAATTATTTATTTATATCGTTCATTTTCTAAATTCTTCTACCCTAATTAAATAAATAATTTTATTTAATTATTGACATTTCCACCTTCCGCTTAATTAAATTAAATAAATTTTCATTTATTTGTATTTGGTTATCATATTGTTCTAAAGTTTGAATATTTTGAATATTCAAATAATGGAATATTCTCTTCATCCCATATTCGATTTAAATATTAAATATTTTATTTAATATTTTCCTCATTCTAATTTCATTTCTAAAACATAATTAAATATGATTTATTTAATTATGTGAGTTTCCATTTTCATCTTCACTTCCAAATTAAATAAATATATTTTATTTAATTCCTAACTCACTCTAAACTCACCCTTCCAAATTCTCAACTCATCATTCGAAATGGAAGTTTCCCTTCGAAACTCAATGACGAAAATTGAAGGAAAAGGGAAACCTTCCATATCCCTCTCCACTTTCAAAAATATGCCACCATCCGTTTGAACAAGCTTAATCTGGGCCGTCGATCGAATCAGCCAATCGAATCCGTTCGAAAACTCTATAAATTCTAGCACAAATCCAAGCTTTGGTTACTTACACACTATGCATACTCACTTACGCATGCATACACCTACGCCTACCTACACACGAAGATTCACGCAATCAGCTTATGCATTCACATCATTTTCAGCATCACAGCCATACTTTCATTTTATCATAGCTTTTTCATTTAGCATAATATGCATTTTCATTTATATCTCGTTCTTCATGTTGTCCTTTTGTTGAGCTTGATCTGCTGATCTGAGAGCCATTGCAAATCAACAAAATGCTGGAGTTAGAGGAAGATAAGACGATTTTGGGAAAACTACTGCCATAGTTTTCTTATTCTGTTTCTTTTTCAATTTTTCTGATTTAATGTCTTATTAATGTGTTTGAATCTCATTTACATTGATACATTTTTCACTCACACAATAAACATTAAATATATATTGTACACACCTTGAGCACGAAAATATTGCACACGTAAATATGTCTTACCTTAGGTTCATGTTTACCATGCAGGTTTTGTTGTAGTGCAAGGGACATATCTAAAACAAGTCAAATTTGTTCAGCATGGGATTCATTTTGTTGACTATCAACTTGATAACAAGGTATATCAATATAGTCACTTAATAATTGCTACCACTCTACATCTTCATGCGATTCCACATGCATTGGCCGAAGAAAATGGAACTAGATAGTGATGATCATCAAAAAATTTAGCATATTATTGAAGAAGCGGTG
>VDFB02000003.1:106089972-106153876 GCA_007258455.2 Sequoia sempervirens
ACATGCACATCATCTGATATTGAATGACCTAAGTCCTTTGAAACAATCACCTCCACCATATCCACCAAATGATCAAGTGATGAATCAACATCTACATCCATCCGATCTATCCCATGTTGTTCCATAAATGATGAATGTAGAGGACTATGAAGGTGAGATGGCATCGTGATGATGAATCCAGGAACCAACAACATATCAAGAAACCCATAGTCCTCAAGGGTAGCTACTATATGAATTCAGATCCCGATAACACTATCATTGGAGAGTGATGGGATCTTGGAACTGAATGACCTCTGCATCTCAAATGTTATCTAACATGCTCTATACCCATCCCATTTCTTGATGCAATGTGGGCATATGCCTCCAACAGGTCCTCAACCAAACAATGCAGAGTCATGCATGACATATCTCCTATAAGTGCATCAAGCTGTGTAGGAGTAGGGATGTTGGCCACTGTAAAAGGATCCATGGTGGTCCACTGTGATGAAAATGGTGTGGATCGGAAATGTTTGGACATCAAATACTGACCTACACAATCATTAGATATCTTAGTGGTGGCAGCCGCAATGTCACCTATAGTGTCAATTGCTTCCTTTTGGGAAGCAACGACAACCTCATCTACTATGGGGGCTAGAGCTGGGGTGAGAGTAGGAGACATGTCACCAACCAATACCCTAAACATTGGGGGTGGTCTATCTACTCGATGATAGGTGGGCCTATCAGCAATCCTACCACGCCCCTGACCAACATATAGTGGAATGTCCGGGTAGTTAACTTTGAGGCCCAAATGGACCTCACCATACAACTGTTGAACAAAATACAATGGAATCTGGTCATTGTTTGGGTATAGACCATGTGCTGTGAGAAATCATGGGTAGATCAATGAGGCCATAGCATGATCGACACATCTAGTGACCTAGTATCCCCTAACCTTACGCACATTTTGATAAAATGGAAAACAAGTGGCTTTTATCATTTCTTTGGTGACACTATCCTGTATTTGTTTAAGGGGAATGTCACCATGCACTTCTTCCCGCATGTGGGAAAGAATAACAGTCACTCTATCTAGGGAATATGCACTAGTCCTCTCAAGTTCATCTTTTAGTTTTTCTAGACTATACAATATTAACATGCATGCTTCACTATATATCCCCAGGTTTGCACCCTGTGCTAATGAATCTCTCAATTTTTTAATCTTATTACTAGTATTTGCAAACAAAGAATTTGGCACAGCTGGAACATGATCTGCATTTTCCATGTTATATATATACTGTACAACTAAAAGAGCAATGAGACTTTGGTAAATAATATATCTAGATAAAGGGAATACAAATCTAAAATAGAACTTGTAATAATTCATCTACTCATCAATAATATTTTCATACCATTAACAATTTACAAAGAATTGGAAGACAACTATAATCTATAACATAGCATTCTTAAATGGTTCAAATTTTAAATGAAACGATGAAAGAAAGAATAAGAGTACAAAGATTAGTATAAAATTATTTGAAAATAATTAGGGATAAAAATATTTAATCTAATAGTTGTTAACATAAATGAACTTCAATTATATAGCCAAGAACATCAAAAAATTATAGATTGGAAAGCAAAATAATCAGACATTTATCATATTTTTATATGTATAAAGTTTAGATACCATCAAACTATTTAAACTTATAGATTGCATAAAGCTATAAATTGAATTTCATTAAAACTAATTATTAAGAATCAAATATAATAAAGTTTGACTTCATTGCATACTTGTTATAAATATCTCACTAATCCAACCATACATATTATATATGTTAAAAATATATATTTACCCTTAAATATATATACTTGTTATAAATACATATTGAAAGAAGATGAAGGTCCTTATTTACCCTTAAATGACATTTAAATTGGATATTTTAATGTTCAATATAATGAAATGTTTAAAAAATGAAAGTGACAATAATATTGAAAATAAAAATGTTGAACATGAATGTGAAAATATTGTAAAATTTGATGGAACACCTATTGATAAGAGTAGCATCATAGAAGAAAAAGAAGAATAAATACATCAACAATTTCTTGACTAATGTGGATATGAACCCTATGACATTGAAATTGCACTCAATAATCGACTTGTTGATAACAATGATTAAATTGATAGCTCACATGAACCAATGAAACTCAATGTTTCTCCAAATTACATAATAAGAGAGAACCCTTGTGAAGAAGAAAAATAAATTCAAAAACCATGTTTTTGTAATGAGTTTGTTAAAATTTAAAAACATTCAAGAACCCCAAAATGGTTTGAAATTGATGAGCATAATAGAAATTCTTGAAGGCAAGAGGTCATCACAAACCATTTGGTTGTGGGCTTCAAAAAATTTCAATGAATGGTTTTACAATAAGACATTAACCAAAAAATTCCAAATTTTTATACAATTACTAAAGATGTACAAAATGAGACCTTTACTAAATAAATTTCAAAGATTCAAGTAAACAAAAAGTTTGATCGAAATAATATTGTTGTTAAAGTTTTTTTTAATGCATTCAATTCTATTGTAAATAATTTAGTAAGGAAAAAGATAAAAGAGTTTCTCATAGAGTAATAACATCATTAGTAAGAAATTAAAAAATTAAAAAGGCTCAATTATTAAGGTAAACTTGTCTCGAATTAAGCCTAAATCGTAAAACATTATCAAAAGTACTATCAATAAGATCATGATTAGAAAGTCCTATTGAAAATCATACTTGGGCTTTTAGCAGTAGGCTTCCATGAGTTGATAAGAAGCTAATTAATAGCACAAAGGATGAAATTCAACAATTTTGGCACTCTAACTCTAGATTTACATATGAGGTTGGAAACAACATTTTTTATACTCTACCTAGGCCATGATTCTATTATGAGTACGAAGAGTTTATGATAGAAATACATCCATTATTGTTGAGTTAAAAGTAGGTTAAATATTATTTTTCTTAAAAATTCACTTTTATATAAATGTAGGTGTTTTGGAGAACAAAGCTATAGTATGAATAAGTGATTGACATCGATGGCTATAAATTTCAAGGTGGGGACATTCAATATAATTCATAAGGTGTTATAATATTAAATGCTTTCATTGTTTAGTTAGTTTTAATCAATGTTGTATGATTTATTAAACATTTTTTTAATATTTAAATGTAGGTGTTTTGGGGAGTAGAAGTGATAGATCTAGCTCATTGAGAAAGGATATAGGTAGAGAGGAGGAGTGACCTTGACAAGTATTGAGACATGGATCACCTCAGGGTGGTAGATATGAGTGGAACATATCCATAGAGAAGGATAGGCTAAGAGGATAGATATAGGAGACAAATACCTTAGGTGCACCTTTTTAGTTGTGTGTATGCTCTATAGAGTGGATTTACTCATGAGTGCTTTGATGTATTTGAAGACACATTTGTACATGAGAACATAGATAATATGATATGGGAACTATTAGTTGTGTTGATGATGGGTGTGATATTTTATGTGTATGTTGATGATGTGCATGATATATATAGTTATATTTCTTGTATTTGGATGCTCATAGGTATGGATGTTCATGAATCTTATGTGTATGTCTAATGGTGGCATGTGGAAGGATAAATATGGCTATTGAAAACTTTACCATTATCTTGACAACTAATTATGACTATATGATTATCTTATTGTAATGAACCTAAGTTAATTTGATAGATATTAGTGAAGTTGAATTAGGAAGCATGGATTGTGCTTTATTATACACATTTTACGTTTAAAAATATGGGTCTAATTTTTGCGATATTGAAAGTCAGTTAAATTTCTTCAATAGTATATCCAAGGTATAGGGATATATTAGTGGTAGTAGTGTAGGATAAAAAGGAGAATGTATAAAGAGGGGAAGGTCTAGAAAGGTAATGACATGGTAATGGAAGGAGAAGTTACACTATAAGGTTAGATTTTCATAGGATAAGGAGGAATGGTATGAAGAACATATCTACATATAGGATAGTGCTAGTAGTAACAATGGTGTGAACATATATAAAAGGATGGGAGATAAGAAAAATACTAGTGGAGAGAAAGGCGGTAGGACATGGGTGGTGGATCCCATGGAAGTGGTAACTATAGTATGATAGGAGGAATCATTATAAGAGGATGAAGGGTAGATGGATGCATAGAGGGTACAACATTATTAAAATCCATTAGAGTGGTAATATTATGAATAGTATTAATTCCCTAAGGATAGCCACCTAATACATTATATAAATTACTAGCCAATGAGTGAGGATATTTAGGGTGGAGAGGTGCATCAATACGTAATTATCAATTTAGGAAAATATCTTGTTTAGCAACATATGTATCTAAATCATAGTCTTGATCATTATTTTTCATCTTCTTTAATGTGGCTCTTTATATGGTTGTCATTAGCTATTATATCAAAAAATGATTCAATCGTCATTTTATTTGCTAGCCATATTAGAGTTAAGATGAAAACTCCATAAAACAAGATTTTAAAGGATATTAATTTAACTAGATAAAAGATCAAGGAAAACACTCTCAAACATGCAATATACCCCAATTTCTTAGACAATGCATATTTCCTAATAATGTGTGCAACTAAAAACTAATAACATGTAATGAATGGATGTAGGTGATAATAATTAAATAATCCTAATTGAACTAGGGTTGTCCCTTTTATATATTTAAGAAGTTGTAAGAGCATTGTATGAAATTGTAAGATGGGAATTACTTATGAAATGTTATATGACACATAAGAGAATAAAAAGGGGGGTTACACTAGAATATTGATTAGAATTATGAAAATCATCAAGATCATCTTAAATAATGGGTTTGAATATGTCAAAAATGGAGTGTCGGTTATGAGGAGGAGGATTTGAATTTTTTTGACAAGATGTAAAGCATTTGTTAAATACATCCTATAAACCAAGTCAAGGAATATGGTGTTGGAATTTGTGCCAAATTTGGTGCCATTTTTAGGTCATTATTTTGGCTCATGGCTTTGGTAAACCACACTTGGTTTATGGTTTAAATTTTTCCTATTTATGGGTGTTTGAGATGGAGAAAGCATAATGATTTTATAGGTATCATCATGCTACTAGAAATTACTCCATATGAATCACATGTTGATGATACTACTATAAGGGTATGCACATGAATATTTTATTGTAAATGATATTATTATCAAATAATATAATTGGTTCATGTTTTTGGTTGTGGGATTTTTCTTCCAAGAGGATTTTCCAATGTACATAATTATGTTATAAATTTATAATTTATACATTTTTCTTGTAACTAAAATTAAATCTATTTTGCATATTTATCTCTTGATAGGTTAATATGGACATTTTTAATGTTAAAAATGATACAATTTGTGGTTCTATTTGAACTTCATAACTTTATATTGTTTGTTTCCATATGCTATTAAGTTCTTATATATGTTTCACTTGGTTTTTCCATTTAGGAGCAGGCTATCCATAACTTTGATTTCTAAAATGGGAAGGCATATTTCATTTACACATAGAACATAAAAATGTATGCAAAATGGGGAAGCAAATCCAATTTGAATTCAACAAATTTGAAAAAAATTGCATCTAGGGTTTTGAAATTTAACATATCAATGCATTTTAAACTCTAAAAAATTCAAATTTCAAATACTTGGTGCTCATTATGCAAGTCAGGTTGATGAAGTTTGGAGAGAACAAGTTGAAGTTGTGTTCGCCGAAAAGAAGAAATTAGTTCACTCGCCATCACGGTCTCAGTTCGTTGCACGAAGGGAAAGCAACTGGTAATTTTAGAAAGTGAAAATGACAGTCAAAATGAGAATTTTTTATTTTTTTGTCATATGTAAGGGGGTTCGGTCGAACCCAGGTTTGACCGAACCCATTTAAATATGATTTTTTAATTTAGGGTTTGTGGGTTCAGTTGAACCAATGGTTCGACCGAACATAGGTGTTCGACTGAACCCTTAACAAGGTTCGGTCAAACCATATGGTTTGACCGAACCCCTTGAGTTTGAGGAAAAGGAAAATAATGAAATTTCCTTCCTCATAAATTGTAAACCACTATTCTGAAGTCACCCATGTTATACTTACACATTATTTCAAATATTTTTTAAATAATTTTAACATTGTCTTGATGAATTAAGGCTTTGGATAGAATATCATCAACATAATCTTCTAGAATCTTATGTATGTAATCATGAAATATCAACGCCATAGCTCTTTGATATGTTGCATCTGCATTCTTTAATATAAAAGGCATGAAAAACCAACATAATATTCCCCAAGGTGTAGTAAATGTTGTCTCGTATTGATCTTGAGAGTTGATAAAGATTTTATTATATCCAAAAAAAACATTCATGAATGACAACAAATCATGGCCTATAGTTGAATCTACTATCATGTCAATATTAGAAAGGGGAAAATCATCTTTTAAAGATGCTTTATTAAGGTCTAGAAAATCCATACACATTGTTGTCAATCAAGATTGCACCCTAGCTAAGATTGACTCAACTATCCTATCAAAACATGGAAACACTCTCAAGTTGTGGGTGACCTATGGCAAGAATGAATCTCCAGATAGGGTTGGTCTCCCTAGTAAATCACCTACACTACAAATTTTTTGGAGAAAAAGGTTTAGAAAGATAACTTAAAATGAAAATCCTAAACTCCTAAGGGTGATGCACTGAAACTTTAACTTATTTTAATGAATTCACTCACAATCAATTTCTCAAAACATTAACTTTCACAATCTCATTTAGAACATACAACTCAACAATGATTTGCATGAAGACTCAAAAACTGAACACAACACAACCTAAATCATATGAAATTCTTGCACACAAATTCACAATAATGAAACATAAGAAAGGATCCAATCTTTATGATCACAATGAAACATCGAATCAACACTGCAAATATGAGACAAAAACATGAGATAAGAATGCTCTGATGTTTTTATTGAAACTGAAGGGGTATGCAAATATCAAAATCTGAGTACAAACAATGGCTTACAAAGCTCTCTGCAAGTAGTCAAGAGAGTAAGAAGCAAATTTTAATTGAGAAAAAACTAAGTTTTTCTCCAACTTATATCTCCAAAGTGTCTCCAATAGTGAGAATGGAAAAATATGAGTGAAAAGCTCTCCAAAATAGAAACATCAATGCCATTTTCAAGCTCCAAAGAAAAGCCTCCAAAATAGTGTCCAAACTGCCTCAAAACTGAATGATAAATGTGGAAATTTTCTATCCCAAGGAGGTCAACCCAGAAAAGACTCAAAAAATCACCAAAACTGACTAAAAACTGAAATAGAAACTTCAGTTTGCCTGTTTTTTCCCATTTTGTACAAAAGGACTCAAATTCAAATGGGAAATTTTATAAGGGGACTCAATGCATTTGCTCTGATTTTTACTGCATTTTTTAAATAAAAAATACTAAGGAAATTTATAGAATATTACCTTAATATTGTTCTACAATATCTATAGTTTCAATTTCACAAAATAGAAGGGCTAAAAAGACTCGAGCACCTTACTTGGCTTTGGTTTTTGATTTTTACAATAATACAAGGAAAATATTGATTTTGATAAAAAAATTCCAAGTATACAATATTAGGCATTTGATTTTACAAAAATTAGAAAACTAAGGTATATGGTCATAATGATTTTCTTCAAAAATCATAATAATTAAGGCACGTTAAGGTGCTCAAGGAATTTGATTTTCTATAAAATCATAAAACTCATAAAGTATCTAGCCTTGATTTTTTCCTCCAGAGTCACAAAATAAACCTAAGGCACAAAGCTAGGTATAGCATAGATGCAAAGGAAAAATGTAATACCATGAAGGTATTAATAAAGGCATCTATTTTTTAAATCAATGTGAAATAATTCCTAAGGTTGACTTAGGGCAACATGGAAACCCTAACACAAAAGCTTGACCTCCTTACTTTTCACCCATCATTTTGCACTATGGTTTTTGGGAGAACTCTCTATAGCGCCACCATGAAGATTTGATGTTTGAACTCTTCCATAGGGTTTCTAAAGCTCTCTTCAACAATAAATACACTATGAGTATCTCTTTTCGTACAAGACACAAAAATTCCTCCATTTCCTCTATTTTGGCTACATTTTTTGGCTTCTTAGTCATAGCCTCTATCAAATTTCTGATGCATTTTTCATGTATTTTCTACTTCCATGCTTGGTTGTGACCACCATTGAGGATCTCCTGGTTTTTTCCTATGACACTTTGAATGCACCTCCTTATGATAAATTGGCACAAAAACTTGGGTAAGTCTTCAATCCATTGAACCTTACATTATTTCTTGACTCCTATTGCTTAAATGCTCGATTCGAGCTCCATAAGAACATAATAATGAGTGTGTTTGTATCAATGTATTCTCTAAAAAAATGCAACTCTTTATATTCTAGGGCTACTAGGGCCTGTATTTCTATGTTTTGTGGTTCCTTTATTTAAACCTTCTTAAATTGGGTCCAAAACCCTCAGTTATGGATTCTTACTTCAAACTACAACCATTCATTTTTCGCAAAACTTTGATGCTTAACATAAAAACCAAGTCCCCTCCATTTGCAAGTAGCGACCTCTTGAAATTTTGGCTATTCCTCAAAAGGCACGATCTTTGCTTTCAATCTCTAGGGTTTTTCATCTACAGGTCATGATTAGAAACCAAAGAAAATACTATCTCTTGTACGCTTTCTTTCACTTATGTGAGTGAGATATAGGGTTTCAAAACTTGTGACTTCATTTTGACTAACCCCTTGAGGATCATCACATATTATAGAATACAAATGTATTTGGAACTCTTCTCACCATAGCCACAACTTCACTTATTGAGGAGCATTATGGGTCATAGCAAACAAAACCCCCTCTCCATAGTTCAACCCTAAAACCACAGACTCCTTTGATTTTGTTTTGAAAAGTTTTTAATACTTTAACACTAAAATATGGGTTTATTCATCTCCACCATTCTCCTTCATGATTAAGATTTATTTTTGTTTTGAAAGCATTATGTAGAAACAATTGGCTGAAAAATCCATTATCCACTTTTCTTGATGTATGCAACTCCTTTGTAGTTTGTATATCCTCAATACTAAAAATTTGTGTTCCTTAAAAAATACTTTTACTTGGAAAATGCTCACCTTTTTTGTAGGTTACTATCTTGCCTTTGATCAAATGACTAATAGAGATTAAAAAATTCCCTTTGCACTCTTCATTCATTTTTAACTCTTGTTGAGGGAAGCTTATAGCTTGATATATACATGCTGACCTTTATGAAATGAAACTCTTCCAAGCAATGTATAGTGTATTTGAAATGCTTGAATGCTTTTCATTTCTCCATAATCGTGCTCCAACTCTTTCATTAAAGTTCTACACTTCACTTTTTTTGAACATCCTTTAACTAATGCAAGTATGAAAGAAATTTATTATAGTTGTATATTTCCCTTATTCAAATACAACAAGAAGGTCTTTTGTGTTATGACCTTGTCCGTTTTACTTTATTGTTGTTTTCTCATTCCGTCACATTTATAAATGATAAATGGATGTTTTTATCTCTTGTACTCTACATTCCCATATATTTTTCTTCATTACTACACTTTGGTGAATGTAAACCTTTGTCTTTAGAGCTTTACCAATACATCCCATGTTGTTCTAGTTGCTACCCCATTATGGATATTATATCTCTTTACAATGAGGGCTTGGTGATTGCTTCTTGTGAGCACTAAACACTAGACTTCTTGATGTCCCTCCTATGTGAGTATTTTCAATAACATTAAAAAGGTAATCATGATGTATGGCAGCAATAGAAGATTTAAAACCATTGTTAACAAGGTTCTTAGTGGAAATTAGTGAATAGTGAGCCCATCTAAGGATGCCCAATATTGGAGGAGTCTCCTCCACTCTCTTCACCTATACATGGGTAAAAGAAAGAAGATGATTCCACTTCTCGTGGAAGTTTTAGAATTAGCCAAAAACCCAAAATTGGGAAAAACAAACTAAGATCATGTTTTTCCTTGAGACCTTGAGCTAAAAATGGGATCTTGTTTCATAAAGGCTTAATTTAAAAAAAAAATCAAATGGGATACGGGATCTTGTTTCTAAAAATTCCATTTTTTGGCCCAATTTTCGCTATGGGTTTTGGGTTGGAAAAAAGGCTTGGGGACCCAAACCTTAGCTTTGGACCTAATTTGACCTGCAACTTGAAGTTCATATCAATGTCACTAGAAAAGAGTGACTTTGGACATATGTCTGAAGATGTTTTTTGCAGAATCTTTTGAAAAAATTAAAACCCATTATAGATGAGTTTGTGTAGATTCCAAATTTGTAATTTTTTTACAATTGAATTATTTTTTCTATTTTCAAAATAATTTTTGATGAAAATCATCCATAAACTTGAAATATCAAGGATTTTTAGTATTTTAATAACTTTTACTAAAATAATTTTTTGAAAAAAAAATTATACATGCACATTCTTCAAAAAAATATTTTCAATTTAAAAAAAATAAAATGATAAGTTTAGGTAGAGATGTATAGGATTAAAGGTTTTCCTTGAATGGGAGGCATAAGGACTAGTGGTGACAGTAGGTAGTCTTTTATTTTCTGAAAGGCCTCTTGGTATTTATTTGTCCATACAAAGGGGATGCCCTTGCATAGAAGATATTGGAATGGTTGACACTTGTAAGCCAATTGTGCTATGAAGCACCAGATAGATTGTATTGTTCCTTGTAATGTCCTGAGTTCACTTATTCCTCTGGGAGGAGGCATGTCTAAGATGTCTTTCACTTTGGCTATATCGACCTCAATGCCTCTGCGAGAAACTATGTATCCCAAAAAATTTCCAGATGTCATGCCAAAGACTCATTTCTTAGGATTCAATCAGACTTTATAGTCTTCCAGTCTCTTGAAAATTGTGTCTTAACAAATTCAAATGGTCTTTTCTTGTTACTGATTTAGCCAAAAGGTCATCCATGTAATCCTCCATTATTTGATGCATCATATCATGGAATATGGTTGTCATAGATCTCTAATACGTGGCACCTGCATTCTTAAGACCAAAAGGTATGACATTCCAGCAATACATACCCCAAGGAAAGGTGAATGTTGTTTTATGTTGATCTTTGGGGGCAATACAAATCTAATTATATCCCGAGAAACCATCCATGAGGGACAACATCTCATACCCTGTCGTGAGATCTACTATGATGTCTATGTTTGGAAAGGGAAAGTCATCCTTTGGACATGCTTTATTCAAGTCCCAAAAATCTATGCAAATGCGAATTAGACCATTTGTCTTTGTAATAGGTACCAAATTTGATATCCATTCAACATAGTCTATAGACCATATGAATCCCACGTCTAACAATTTTTTAAGTTCTTCCTTGACTAACAATGCAACTTGTGGGTGCATCTTTTGTAGCTTCTATTTTACCAGCTTAGCATCTGGAAACAATGGAAAATGATGCAAGACAAGTTCTAGATCTAACCCAGGCATATCAGCATAGGACCATGCCAAGTTGATCTTACGCTCTAAGAAAAAATTATGGAAATCAGGTTTCTCTTCTTTTGTCAAAGAGGCTCCCAATAAGACCATCTTGGGATTTTCTACTATTGATATATTAACTTCCACGGTGTCCTCTATGAGAATGGCTGATTTTTCCTATGTTACGTGAAGAAAGTCTATTCCTCCATATTTTGGCACCTCAGAGAGGTTTTCACTCGCAAATACATCCTTTTTTTTACTTTTTTGTCATAACAAGGTGCCTTTCATTTTTCACCTAAAGATGTTTCATTTTTTTGTCTTATTTTTACCTTTCATTTTGTAACTAGAGGATGGAGCAGTCTCCCCAAAGTAAGCTGCACAATCTAGGTCAATGGTGAATCCTACCTTGTGATCACCACTGGGTATGTCATCATGTAGTCCCATAAATTCTGCAATGGCCTCATCATTCTAAAAGGTGTCCAGGACTGGCCGGCCTTGTTGGTCCCAATCAGTTAGTTGCGGGTAGACTAAGGAAATTCCATCATTAGTGTTGGTGAATTGTGGGGAGGGTGCGTAAAGCATGCAAACAGATTAAGAGACATTGAAAATGAAATTGTCGTCATCCAATTCCACATCAGACTCTATCCAATATTCCCCTTCACTTGTTTCATATTTTTTTATCAAAGTAGGGGATGAAGGAATCATAGTCATGAACATTAATGTCATGTGGTAATTCAGATGGATTGGAAGGATGGTTGTTGGATTCAGATGGTTGGACTAGTATGTCATGATGAGGACTAATGGGGTTAGGGGAAAACTTTGGCTTGCCATTGTCCCTTGGGCCTTTGGGATTGTGATTATTTGATGCTTGATTGATTTTAAATGTTTTCCAAAACCTTTGTTCAGAGGTAAGTTCCCTAGTTTCAAGGAACAAGTCATCGAGACAACAGTCGCTTAGGGATCGTTGGGAACCAAATTCCCACTCATGGGAGTCAATTTCAATAAAGGTTTCCTTAACGGTCTTGACACTTTCTGAAGCATGCACACTCTCACTCAAAATTCCATCGATACTTCAATCATTATTGTTAGGAAATCCATACCCTAGTCCAAGAATTTTTGGTCTTTCAGATGGCATCAAAGGTTCTTGCAGTCCTATTTTGTTCTTCCCAAGGCCACTAGTACCATCGTAGCCTTTCCCATGTATATGGACTGGTAATGGGGGTAAAGCTTTCATTTCTTTGTAGATCCATCCTAATATGTCGGTGATGTCTTTGTTGTTCATGTCTCCCCATCTTATAAAAATTAGTTTTGGTGGAACTTTAAAAATTACTTTAGGTTCCATTCTAAAACATGACTAAATAGATCTAAGGAGACTTGGGTATATTTGTAATGCAATATGTCGTACTTAATTTGAATTCTCCACAACCTAGGTCCTAGATCTTGACATTGGACTCAACTTTAGGAAGTGAGGAAGGTGATGGCATGGTGCAAGATGTGGAAGGAGTGGAAATGGATAATGATGCAATTGTGGATAGGTCAATGTATTTGGAAGAAGAAGGGCTTGGCGCTTCTTGGTTGATGGGAACTCGATGTTTAGAAACACCCCTTAGGTTGGTACAATATTGAAAAGGGTCAGGGTCTCCATATATGGTGATTTCTATGCCGTAAAATGGGAATTTCAAGCATTGGTGATATGTGGAGGGGACAACCTTTAGAGCATGAATCCATGGGTGACCAAGCAAGATGTTGTAAGGTAATTCTAGATCTAGGACCTAGAAATTTGTGTCCATAATGACCGGTCTGACTGTAATAGGAAGAGAAATAACACCTCTAGAAGAGCATTCTTCATCAACATATGCTTTTATAACTATGCTCTTTGTAGGGTCTATGCATGCATCATAAAATCCTAGAGCCTTAACAAGTTTTAAGGAGCATATGTTCAATCCTACTCTACCATCTACTAAAAATCTTCTAACCTTGTGCTTATGGATGAAAGTTTTGATGTGTAATGCATCATTATGGTTGGTCTTGGGTGACGAGTAATATTGATCAGAAAAGGTGACATGGTGAGGTGTAGTGAGGTATCCCACCATGGTCTCAAATTGGTTGGCATCAATATCCTTAGGGATAGATGACTCTTGTAGGGTTTTATTGAGTATAGCCTTATGTGTGGGAGAAATGCGAAGAAGCTCAAGTATGGAAATCTGTGCAAGGGTTTTTCCTAATTGATCGATAAGGTTAAACTGACTCTTAGGTTTCCACTACTTTGTGGATGAGCTAGGTTGTGGTTGTTTAGGAGATAAACTAGGTATGGTGATTTTAGGTTTCCTAGCAAGAGGCGGACTAGCTAGGGTTACCTTGCCACTTTGAGTAGTGGTGTTGCATTGAGGTTCTCTTTTGGCTGTGATGGTATTGATGTATTCATTGGTAGTTCGAACATTGTTAATAATAGGTCCACCTGAATAGTCATACTTGGCACTAGCATACCTGGCTTGATTATTGTTGGTCTTAAGACCTGACATGGAGGCATTGTTAGAACCATGGTCTTTTAGTGGGTTCTTATGAATGGTATGGTCAACATTCAATGGAAATTGTGGCCCACCCAATTCGATTATTCGACTTTCAATAAGGTCTTGCACAATATTTTTGAGTTGTCGACAAGATGATGTCTTATGTCCTTTAGCTCGATGGCAATCACAAAAAGTATTGTCATCCCACCATGATGGTTTAAATTTCCCTGGGTCATATGGCTTAGGTTCTTCAAGTGTGATGAGACCATTTTGGAGGAGATTCTTAAGGGCATCCTCAATTGGTTCTCCCAAAGTAGAGTATGTTCATCTTTTTGGGAATTGTCTTGTCTGACGGTATTGTCCTTGACATTGACTATTTTGACCATTTTGGTTGTTTGAGATGGTATTGGTGGGGGGTGTCAATATCGTCATTGATTTTTTTTGCAGCTAAACCCCTTTTAGAACCAGTGTAGGAGCCATCATGTTTACAACTTTAGCATCAACCACACTATCATTGGTAAACATGTTTGTTTTTGACCCAATACTTATTTTTGTCAATGGGAGGGTTTGCATTTGTGTTTTTAGGACCATATTTAAGCTCTCCTTTTGCAATAAGATCTTTCTCAATTTGGACCCCCTTTTCGAATAGATCCGTAAAAGTTGTCTAGCAATGAACTTGCAATCCATACTTTAAGGGGCCTAAAAGTGTTTGGACAAACATGTCAACCTTTTCTTTTTTGGGTGTGTCGATGTGGCAATGACTTGCAAGAATTCTCCATTTCTAGAAGAATGGGATAAACGTTTTAGTAGCATCTTCTTGTGTAAGATTGCATAAGCTAGTGATGGAGGTATCCATGTCAATGTTGTACACATATTTTTTTATGAATTTTTGTTTAAGTTCGTCCTATGTTTTGATATCCTTTTGAGTGGAGAACCATTCAAGGACAGGACCTGCAAGAATTTTAGAAAAGAGTCTAATCAAGTATGTTTGTTCATAAGCGATGTCCATACACTTGGTCACAAATTCTTGGACATGTTCGATAGGATTTTTTTTCCCCTATATTTGGTAAAATTTGGTGACACATATCCCAGAGGAAATGGCAGCATGTATAAGTTTGTGTCAAAGGGATATACGAATAAGTCATATGACACTTGTGATTTATTGTTGGATATTTGCATGTTTTCTATGGTCTTTTCTAGATCCATTAGCTTAGCTTGCAAGGCATCAATTATAGGGTTATTTGTGGCACCATACATTGGAGTGATTGGTACACTATGGGTCCCCATTTGTTGTGAGTAGATGTTGGTGTTTTTTTGAGGGATGTGTTGTGGTTTGCGTGTTGTTGGTACTAAAAGTTGGGATTGGGGACATGTTGGTGAGTGTGAATATGGGATGAATATGTCAGGATGTGTCCCCCAGTTATTTGAGTCAAAATTTGGGGAGTATGGTTACCATGAATATTTTGTTGTCTAAATGATGCCATAGGTTGTGTGTTTTGATTGCCTTGTCCAGATTGTTGAAATTTTCCAAGGGGAATATTCATGTTTTGTTCTTGGGAGGGATTGGTGTTAAATTGTGTTGACATGTTAACATTTGGTTGTGGTTCTTGAATAAATACATGTCATCTATTTCCTCCCAATGGATTAAATGAAGTACCAATGAGAGGGTTTGATGAGGATGCACTCATGGCACTAGATGTAGTCGTAAGTGGGGGACTTGAATGGCTAGATGATGCCCCCATGGCATTAACTGTAGTGGTGAATAAAGGATTGGAATAACTTGCCCACATTGTTGAGGACCCAAAGGTGTTTCCAACAGATTGTGACGATATTGTGGACATTGTTGGCAAGGATAGTGAGATGAGTGGTGTTCCTCCAATGGATGTTGTGTTGATTGTATTGGAATTGTTTTGATTATTGGAGGTAGCACTAGTGGTGTTTGTGACAGTTTATGAGGTGGCCTCAAAAAAGGTATTGCTTGTGTTGTTTTGAGGTTGACTATTATTAGTCATGTTGTTGGAATTGTTGACATTAGGGTTAGGTGAAGTCGATCTCAAAGTATTTATGTCAAATCCATGTGGTAATTTAGCTCCTTGACTGAAAATTATGGCCAAATATCCTTCTCTATCATATAAGACCATTTGTTCTACAAAGGAGGTTGCCTCTGGATCTTGTGATGCTACCTCTAGGTTTTCCTCAAGTATTTTTTTGTATTCATCCTTACATAAGAATGGTTCAAATGGGTTGTTTGATGAGTATGGAATGCTCATGAGAGGGCGGGTGTTCATGTTGTTAAAGGGGTTGTCAAAATTCCAATTTGGATCATAAGTGTGATTGTTAATATTGGGATTGGAATCTTGTCCAAAGTTTGCCATTTGTCTTTTCCTTCTTTAGAGTCTAGTCTCAACCATAAAAAGGGAATTGCTCAAATGAGGATGATGAGAATGAAAAATAAATGCAAGGATGACACTAGCCTATGTTTTTGGATTTTTTGGATAAAGGATGACAATGCAAGACTAAGTTTTTGGATTTTTTACAATAAGGGATGCAATATGACAATGTTGTCTACAAAAAATGACTAATGCCAAAAGACAATGAAGACTAAGATGACAAGTTATGACACTAATTTTTTTTGTATTTTTGGAGGATGTCAATGCAAGGTGATAATGATGTTTTCCTAAGGAAATGATTAATGCAAGATGACAAGGTTGTCAAGGTCAGAATGCCAAATGAGGATTAGGATGGACACTATTAATGCAAAGTCTAGGTACAAATTTTGACTAAGGAGATGATTAATGCAAAGTCTAGGTTCAAAATGACGACTAGGATGGACAATATTAAAGTGAATTGTAAGTGAAAAATGAGGACTAGGATGGACAATATTTATGCAAATTCTAGGCTCAAAATGAGGATTAATATGAACAATACTTGGAGAAAGGTTTTCCTAACCACTCTAAGCTTAACTTATTTCTCAATTTTGGCTATCAAAGGACATGCTAATGGGACCAAGTGACAAGGTCAAAATGACAAGTGAGCTTTCCTAACTAGATTGTTGAGTTGGAAGCTATCATGAAAAGGAAAATTTATGAAAAGAGTAGTAATGACTAAGTCCCAAGATAACCTACTTTTGAAAACAATGGTTTAGAAAGTATGGTGAGTTAGCTTAATCCAAAGTCTACTAAGATGACCCCTAAGGAAAAAATTATGTTGGAAATGATGATTATGACACCTAGGTAATGCAACTAAAATTTAGAAATTTAAACCTATGGTCAAAATGCAAGCGAGTGAATGCAAATGATGGATGTTTTGAGCAATTTCAGTTTTGGTTTTTGACAGAGACTTCTGGAAAAATGTGTTTGACAACAGGCTAAAATGTTTGGAATTGAATTATGGTCTGTGATAGGGTTTAAATTTCCATTAGGAAAATGTGTTGTTACAGGTAGAAAATGAGTTGCAATTATCAAATACAGCACTACAGACTGCAAATGTGGTTCAATTTATCAAATGCGGTTTTTAGATTTGTAAATGTAGTTTAAAATGTTGTATGCGGGTTTATAAACAATAGATGTAGTGCAAGATAGGAGAATTTGGTGTGCAAAGCAGAAAATGTGATTTAGCAGAGCATATGCATTGCAAATATGGTCAAATGCATTGCAACACAACGAATGTGTTTTAGCAATTGTGTTGAAGAATGCAAAAAGTCAATTTTTTGATGTTTTGGTCAAAATCCTGAATTGTTTGAAGTTTGACTTCTTGTTTCCAGATATTTGAATGTTGTTTGTTTCATTTCAATATCTATCAAACACTTGGAAAATACAGTATTTTGAATGTAATCAAACACAATAGAGAACAAGTACAATCCTATGGTTAAGCCAGGACAATATCTGCTAGATTCCACATGGGATTCCCCAACCGCATATTAGTAGCATGTGAATACAAAAGCTTGGCTACACGGGCTCCCCCTTACAGTGCACTCTCTTCTTAGGCCAACCAAGCTTCCAACCCCCATGAAACTCCTATGGCAAATTGATCCTCTACTAAAATTTTGCCGAAGATGTGGATGCTTTCTCACACACCCGATAGGGTTTAAAGCTAGAAAATAGAATGTTTTTGGCTACACACAAAGTGTTTAGTCGGGATCCTGGGTCAGTGGCCATACATGGGGTACAAAGATTAATCTGATTAGGAGTCCTCTAGCTCGAGGTTAAGCTCAACAGGTTTGAAATTTACTTGAGTAGTATGACATTCCTTTTCATCAATCTTAGTTTTCCCTTAAGATTCATTTATATCTTGGTGCAGGAGTAGCAGCTTTAGCTCCAGTGTCGATTTGGAGTCCTGTAAGGTGAGTACTTTTTTCCATGAAGTGAGGCCCAATTTCCTAGGCAGTAATAATTGTTTCTCTTACACCGAGGATTGCATAAATGTACAGGGGAGAGGATACTTTGGGTGTGCATCAAGGTTACACAGGAACAAAGTGGGTCTGGCTTTATGATCATCTAGTTTGCACAGGGTGATAGCATAGTTTCCTACCACCAACACAATCAGACATAATGCAAGACATGTTCATTTTAAATGCACCAAATGAAATATTTTCTATTCTAAAAAAAAAACAAGCACAATGTTTTCAAATGGGAACTTCTTGGACAAACGATTTTGCAAAACCAAAAGTTAGTAGTTTTAGAAAATTTTCTTCTACCCACAAAGTCTTGGTGCCACAGTCTACGAAAAAAGATTAGTAACATTAAAACACCTATGCTAGGAAGAATTCAAAAAGAAAACTAGAATGCAGAAACAAAAAATAAAAGAAAATTGAAAAACCCAAATGAAAAAATGAAAAGAAATATCACCAGGAAAATGCGTCAGATCAGAGTGAATGCATCACTTTATGTAGCAAATGCGGCTCAATCCTATGTTTGGGTGTCTGACAGGTAGATGCGGTCTGAAATAATAGATGCATCGTTTGAAGAATCAAATGTAGCTCAGTCTATCAAGTGCGACTTTCTAGACTGTGTATGCAACACATCAAAGTTATTGTGTCATTTCATCTTGTGAATGTGTCACAACACATTAGATGCAGCTCGACAATCATCAAATGTGGTGTTCCATACCTGTACCTACAAAATAGAAGAAAAAAAATGGACGTACAGAAAATTGCAATAAAGGAGTCAGGTTCACCAATGTATTAATGGGTATTCTATAGATAGGTTAGCATGATTAGATCAATAAAATAAACCCAAAGAAACTATAGAGCACAATGAAAGCTAAAAACAAATCAAACGATTATACCATATCACCATTGAAGCCTCCATGATTCATCTCCATAGCACCTTCTAACTTGTTGCAAATATAATTGTTGCCCTCAAATTGAGTGTGTGAGCAATTTTATAACAAAGACAATGTCCTAAACAAGCTTTGAAGGATTTAAAGTGACTAAATGCTATGCTATTATGCAAATAGCAAGCATTAAACTAATGCCAAATGAAGTATAAATGCCTATGCCTATGGCAAAATGACTATAATGCCTAAGACTGAAATCAAGTATGCCAAAGTAATGAATTGCTAAGAAATGCTAGTATATGCATAGTAAGTTGTAACCCAAAATGTGAGCAAAATTGGCATTTTATAGAAAAATGCAATTTTGGACAAATGACCAAGATTAAAATTTGATGGAAGCCTAAAATTAGAGGTCAAGATTGTGTGTGACAATCCATAATTAGGGTTAGGGAAAAATTATTAAATGAGTGGCCAAGATACAATTTTAGAAGATCACATTGACAGTGGAGAATAAATGTGACAAGTAGCCAAAAAGATAAATATTTTGAAAATCAAGAAGATAAAGACTGCTTGATTTGTAAGTTTTGAAAAATCAAGGAGATAAGGACTAGATAGAAAAAGAAGATTTAGAAAATCAAGAATTTGATCAATTATTTGATTTATG
The DNA here is from genome assembly GCA_007258455.2 of Sequoia sempervirens. Lineage (NCBI taxonomy): Eukaryota > Viridiplantae > Streptophyta > Pinopsida > Cupressales > Cupressaceae > Sequoia > Sequoia sempervirens. The sequence continues at coordinate 106,109,922 of VDFB02000003.1, forward strand.
GAAGAATATTACCATTTCTGAATTAAAATTAATTAAAAAATGTGGATCCTATGTGACAGTAAATAATCTTTTTAGACTATTTACTAAAATGAGTGATAGTTAATAATGTGAAGTCATTTTAATTATTTAAAATGAGGGAAATGTTAAATTAGACAATTAAATAATTAAACATAATTTTTTAATTTAGAGAATACGACTGATAACTAAATAAATTAATAAATCCATTTAATTATGAGAATTAGTGACATATTAAATAAATAAATAAAATTCATTTATTTAATAATCAGGAATACATTGATGAATAAAGGTAATTAAATAAATTAAGACATTTATTATGGAAAGATTTAGACAATTAATGACGTATTTAATAAATAAATAAAATTTATTTATTTAATAATCACGAAGAATAAAAAGACATGAATTAATTAAATAATAATAATAAATTATTTTATTAATGGTGGAAAGTGGACCAAGGACATAATTAAAATGTCATAATTATGCTAGGACAAAAGTGGTAAAATAGAGCTTGCAGGCCCAGGTCATTTTTAAGTGTCTACAAAAATCACTCTCACGTGCACTCACATTTTACATCATTTTAGCTTTATTTACTTGCATATTAGCTTAGCTTTCATTAATAGCTTCCATGGTAACATAGATGCATGCATTTAGCTTATTTGTTAATTAAGGTTTCAATATTTTAGCTTAAAATCCATTTAGATTAGTTGTGCATTCAAACATCTTGGTCATCTTAGCATAAATCATGTTAAAATAGCTTCCATCATGTTCATTTAGCTTTAAATCATGTTTCATCACACATCTATCATTGGTTTTGTCGATTCTCTTCAATATAATTGAACAAAACAGGCTCATTTATCCACGTGATTGGGAAAGAGTCATCATTCCACATCAATGTGACACCACTTCCCCAATAGGATAAGTTTCAATGGATTATAATGGGTATTTCTAAATATTTTGTAGTTTAATATGTTAAGTTTTAATGGATTCCTAGTTTTGTTTTTTTGATTGATCTTATTGGGATTGATGTTTAGTGGTATAATTACGCTTCATATCCTCATGGATCAAGTGTATTCAACCCATACTAATTCGTCGGTCACATTTTGGTGCTAGAAGGAGGGCTCGAACTAACTAATTTGATGATTTTCTTGTCAAATCTCTATTTTTTTTGTTTTAAAATACAATGATGCTATTGATTTTAGTTACGCTATTGATTTTTCAATATAGAGATGTACATCCAATACAATGAAACTATTGATTCTAGTGACGCTATTGATTTTTCAATATAGTGACACACATCCAATACAATGATACACTTAAATTTTCATTTTAGAAATGCATAATTAATTTTGTCACCGTATTTTAATTTAGCGACATTATTGATATTTTTTAACGTAGGGTGAATTTTAAAATGGAAACACTATTGATATAGTGATGCATTTGATGTCACTATTTTCTATAGAGAAGCACTATTTATTTTTCAATATGGTGACACATATCCAATATAGCGACACTATTGATGAATTTTAGTGACAATTGATTTCAACATCATAATTTACTGGTAAACATGATAGAACTGGTTTTTTGACATATTTTTTATTTATTTTTATTTATTTGACCTCTAACATGTCTTTGAATTTTTGTTCTATTTTTTAGGCTAACTAGGTTTTACAGGTTGGATGATAAAATTCAAAGTGAAGAAGCATTCTTGTCTTTAAATCTTATAATTGTAACAAGTGTTGCTGCACTTTTGGGGAAATTATAACCCATTTATAATGCTTTTTATTTTACACTTTAGGACCACACTAGCTTTCAATTGGGTTTTAAAATGAACACTCAAATCAATTAAAATTGAAACCTCACATCATTTTACTTGGATTAAAATTGAACAAGACAAACTCACACTTCGTTTGGTGCTTAAAATAAACTTACCTTTGCTTTGAGGGTTAAAATTAACAAGTGTTTGCCATATCTCGTGGTTTTCATTTTTTATCATTGAATGTGTATGCTCTTCTCTCATGCCACTTGGTGATCTTGGGAATCAAAAGCATCCCTTTGACATTTTTGTATAACCACCCACATATTTCAGTTTGGATTTAAAATGAACCCCATACTAGTGTAAGGAAAAGGTGTTGTGAATGCTCTCTCATTGCATTGTGGGACTTAAGAGATTGAACAACAAACATACTTCCTTTATTTTTTCTACATTTAGAGGGTCTTCCACCCCATTTTGAAAGGTGGGAATGATTCAATTGGTAATGGGATAAATCCAAGCTCTTTCAAACCACTATATAAAAAATGTTTTTGTGACGAAAGTCATAAGCAATAGGTGTGGATGTGTCATACGGACAAGTTCCACCCCTAGTGTCGGTGTGACAATCCAAAATCCTTTCTTGGGAAGGAACTGGGAGGCCTCTTGATTGAAATAATCTTGAGCTAATCATGTCGTGTGTATGACCATCGTGTACTAAATTCCTTACTAAGAACCAATTGTTTAGAATCTAAAAACCTGTATGCTTGCTCATGCAGGAACAATCGTTCTAAAGCAGCCCCACATTTTACTATTCATTATTGAAATAGAAAAATCCTTAGGATCTTTGAATCTTCAGGATTTGAAATTTGGTGGTCCTGAGAAGTGTGTGCCATCTAAGGGGGAGCCAGTGTCACCAAATATCTAGTTTTTTTCATTGTCTTAGTGTTTGGAGAAATCCAAGTGGGGATTCAACAAGTAGTATCTTTTGAACCTAGGGTGGTAAATTCTTTTGAGTTATTTTAATACTTTTCTTGGTTCCAAAACATTACAAACAAACATCAAACAATTCTTTTCAAAATTTCAAACCCTTTGGTCTAAGTATGGATACCCTTTGACAAAACCTTGATATTGATGCTTGTCCTAAGGATTTATTCTTAGAGACTTCTAAATATTTTGGTTTACATCTCAATCCATACTTCCCAAAGTTAACATAGGAAACTATGGCTTCAACCTCATGATTTTCACAAAATGGGCCTTGTGGAATTGATGATTTTTTTGACATAGACATTTAGTTTGGAAAACTTAAATAAGACAAGTGTGTGTGGTAAAAGAAACTCATTAAGAAAGATAAATTGAAAAATTGAACCCCACATGACCATTTGGCATCCAATCGATCTGATGGAACAACCAATACTTACGACTACTACCATACAAGGAAGACATTGCAAAACATTGAGTCCAAATTCTATTGTCAAAATCATTGGGTCCTATTTCCAAAATCATTTTAGTTATGTTTTTCAAAAATAATTGAGTCCTTAGGGTTTGGTCACTTTAGAGGTATAGTGTATTTCTCACTACCTTGGTCTTGGAAAACAAAGGTTCATTCTAGGTCAACATTCGGTCAAAAATTGATTTTTTTTTTTGAACATTTCCTACTATGGCTGCGAGTGGGAGCGGGAGTAGGAGCGAGAGTGGTAGTTTGAATGGAATTGAGGGAGACTCGGAGGAAGATAGCAAAAATGATCCACTGGAGGATGAAGATATTGTTGTTGGGGTCATTGGGCCTCTCTACATTCTCTACGGTTGGGTCCACCCTGCTTCATGTGTTGCATGTTGGAGGTGGAGTAATGGTGATGCCCTGTTTTTTAAGGATGGTACTCGAGACTCAACTAGTGCCTTCGTTGGTGCATTCTCCCTTGGGGATGTGCCTATTCTCTTTGCACAGGGTGCTCTAGGGCCTTTTCTTTTGTTGAACTTCTGGGTTTGGTGGTTCTCTTTGGCTACTTCATTCCCTTATGTCGATGGTGGTTTATGGGTTCTTTTAGCCTACTGGGGGATGTTTTTGATGCATTCCTTTCTGTCCTTCAGGCCTTTTTGTTTCTCTTGTCTTTGGTTCGTGTTGCTTCTATTGATTCTCATTTTGGCTCAGTTGGGTGTGTTGTTCCTTTTTGGGACTGTGGTGTTCCTATTTTTGGTGACTTTTCTCTAGTTGCTCTCTTGGCAGTGGGTGAGCTTATGTTTCTCTAAGGTTCTCTGGTTGCAAAATGGATTGTCTTTGTTCCTATTCGGCATAATAGGAAGGCTTGGTGGCTTATCTTGTTTGTTTGCTCTACTTCTAGTTTCCTCTAGGTTACTCCTTGTTTCTGCCTACTGTCTATTGGGTGCCTTTGGTCTTGGAGTGTTTTGGGCCCTTTATGTCCCCTTGGTGGTGTGGTGGTGCTTCCCTCTAGTTGTTTGTTGGGAGTGTGGGATTATCTCTAGCTCTAACTGACACGTTAGGGTTGCTTAGTGTTCTCTATTGCTTTCTCTTCTTTTGACTTTCTTCTAGTTTGGGGTCCCCTGTTCCTCTGGGGGGTTGGACATTCTCGTTCACTCTGAGATTGGGATTCTGCCTTTGATGGTCTTTTGGCATGTGGTTCTTCTTGCTATTGTGCTCTCTGTGGCCTTGTTCTCCTTGGTTGGTTTTTTGTTGTCTCCTTATTTTCCCAAACTAAGTTTCTTTGGCTCTCTTTTGTTGAGGATGTTTTTTTTCCTATTGTTCCCTAGGTGCTTATTGTTGGGGATTGTGGTCTTTTCTTTGTTTGAGCTACTATTGTCTCAGTTGTGTTGGCCTTTTATGAAGGCTCAGAAGTGGGTGAGAATTTGGCTTGTTGTTGGGTTTTTGTCCATTGAAACCCGGAAAAGTTCTTATGTGTATTTTGTTAAGGTGGACCATTGGTTTGTTTTTGTGATTCTTTTCCCTATCCACAACTTTTTTCTAGTGTAGTGTATACCAAAGGATGCTACGAATGTGTGCTCAACAACTATGTTCACTTTCTCCTCTGGTCCTATGGAGGTGGACCTCCTTCAGTTGTTCTTATTGAGGTGGGAAGATCTCCTATGGAGGTGGAGGTGGAGGGTGCTGGTGATTTCTGGATGTGGTGGTCTTGTTGCTTGTAGCATTCTCTCCTATAGAGGGGAGCTTATTCCTTTAGAGGTGGTTTTTGAGTTGGTTTCTTGTACCCAAAAGGATTTGAAGGAGTTGTTGTTGTTGGAGCTATCCATGGTTGATTTGGTCTCTTGGTTGGTGTTCTACACCATTGATATGGTTATCTCTCTTCGCTCTTTGGTGTCCTCCAAGAGCAGTTGGTTTGTTGTTGCCTGGCTGATGTAGGTAGTTTATAGGTTTCTGATCCCAGGAAAAATTAGGTGGTTATTGTTGTTTTTGATTTGGGCTCTAATGGTGTCTTACACCATTATGCAAATTATCTTTCCTGGCTCAAGGGTGTATTCTATGAGCGTTGGGTTTGCTAATGCCTAGCGGATGCAGGCAGGATATGTGATTATCTAAAAGGGTTTCTAGTCCCAGTTAAAACTAGATTGTTTAAGGGTCTTAGGCCCTTAATTGTTTGTATGATGCAGCGTATGCAGTCATGAGTTTTTGTTAGTGGTTTTTGTGGGGTTTTTGTCAGTTTATGATGTATTTTAATTGTATCTTTTTTACCTTTGTTTTGGGTTTTGGGCCCCATCAAAACCCATTTTACCCTTAATCAAAATATTGGGTCAAAAATTTCATCCACCCCTTCATTAAAATCCAAATTTCACTTCACCAAACTTTACAATTTTTTTTGAATATACCAACACTTTTGGACTTATACCTCTATCAACCCAAACCCTAACTTAGCTACTTTGTATGTGAAATGAATCCTTTTCCACACATCTGGTTAAGTTAGTTATCATCCTTGGACTAGTTTATCTTGAAGGTCAAGATTCTACCCTAAAGATTCACAAGTTCATAAATATCCTTTATCCAAACATCAAATAATCAAACTTAAGTCAAAAGTGTTGTCCCAAAACATTTGCAAAGATCACTTCCCACATCATTCACCCTTTTCATCTCCCATTATCACCATTGCCCAAAAATGACTTAGAACATCCCTTCTACCTAAATTTGATTCAACTAGAGAGTTCAAACTTTAAAAATATCAACATAACTCTCCCATAGGTGACACAAAATTTATGGTAAAAACAATATCACAACACAAGAGAATCATGGAGAAAACTGAAGTCACATTCACCTCAAGTGATCTCAATCCTTTGGAATTTGAACCAAGAAGTCATGTTATCCCATCAAAACAACCTTTGTCACCATCAGGCCTCTATGAGATAGAGGACACCACGAACAACCCATTTTTACTTACTAAGGAAGAAATCCTAGAGTATAAACAAGATCATTAAACCTTAGAAAAAATTTCTCCTACTTTTCTCAAACAAAACTTGACACAAGGCTTAACACAATCTATAAATCAACCAACTCCATCCCTTGTGCCAAGTCAGACCTTAACATCTAATCTTGCAACTAGGCTAGGAACCAACCTTGGTCTCACTTCATTTCTAGGAACAAACACAACTATGGGTATTCACAACACAACCATTTCATTAACCACCAACCTTCCCCAAAATGCAAGTTGGAAACCATCATTTGGAAAAACACTTACATTCCATGACACCATAATGACCTCAACATTTTGTGTGCAACCATATTCATCCATCACCACAAATACCCCAAGTGTTCCTAATGTTACGTAAGGTAATGCGAACCAAGTACCTCAAATAGGACAACAAGGGTAAGATAACACCCTTACACAAGGGAAATCCTTAGCAAGTGGTTCCAACAACCCCATTGACACATTGAAACAAGTGGTTACCCAAACTAATCAAGTCAGTCCACCATCCACATCAAACCCATCTATCATAAATCCAAATCAAGGCAACATGTTGATCACAAAACCAATCAACCAAGGTAATTCCTCCAACTTCCTCCATCCTTAACCATTGATTAACCTTTTTTATCTCAACCATTTATTTCTCATTTTTCCTCCTATAAATAGGTCACTATTTGGAGACAAATGTATCCATATTTTAGCATCAAACTTATGTTGTTAAAATAAATCACTTGCACTCACATTTTACATCATTTTAGCTTTATTTACTTGCATATTAGCTTAGCTTTCATTACTGGCTTCCATGGTAACATAGATGCATGCATTCTAGATTATTTGTTAATTAGGGCTTCAATCTCTTAGCTTAAAATCCATTTAGATTAGTTGTGAATTCACACATCTTGATCATTTTAGCATAAATGATGTTAAAATAGCTTGCATCATGTTAATTTATCTTTAAATCATGTTTCATCACACATATATAATTTGTTTCATCAATTCTCTTCAATAGAATTGATCAGAATAGGCTCATTTATCCATGAGATTGGGAAAGGGTTGTCATTTCAGATCAATGCGACACAAATCCCCTAATAGGATAAGTTTCAATGGATTAGAATAGGTATTTATAAAGATTTCATAGTTTAATATGTTAAGTTTTAATGGATTCCTAGTTTAGTTTTGTTGATTGATCTTATTGGGATTGAAATTTAGTGGCATAATTATGCTTTGTATCCTCATGCATCAAGTGTATTCATCCCATACTAATCCATTGGTCACAATTGTATAACAAGAGTGATGGAGCATGATATAGAAATCATGGTCACAAAGTTGATAAGAGGTAAATGATTGTGTGAAGATTTGGTTGGTGACTTAGGAAACAATGACGAAGTTGAAAATTGGGTTTCCCTAGTGCTCAATGATGAAGAGAAAACTGTTGTAGTAAAGTTGGATATAGGAAATGATGCATTTCATTCAAATTGGTGAGTGTCCTAAGGGTTTGAAGAATGCAAAATGAAGGTATTTAAGGCTTCAAGCCATTCCTTATGTTATCATAAATGGTATTTTGTTTAGAAAATATTTTTATGGGGTATTGTTGAGGTGTGTAGAATAAAATTAGATTGATAGGATTCTTGAATAATTTCATGATGGACCATCTAGTGGTCATTTTTCACCTAGGACAACTCTTAAGATTATGAGAGCTAGCTATTTTTGTCCTGATTTATATAAGGATGAATTTGGATGGGTGAGGAGGTTTAGGGAGTGCTCTTTATTTACAAGAAAACAAAGATTGGAACCTCTACCATTGCATCCTATACAAGTTGAGCAACCCTTCAAGAAGTGGGGACTTGAATTTATTGGATTCAGTAACCCACCTTCCAATTTAGGAAACAAGTGGATATTGATTGCAACTGATTATTTCACCAAATGGATAGAAGGTGTTCCTAAAATTTTACCAAGACTTAATTGCAAATTTTGGAGTTCTTGATTCAATTTTTTTAGATAATGCTGACTTTTGTTGGTTTGAAAGTGATTGATTGGGCTCTTAAAAATGACATATATTTGAATACTTCATTCAACTATTACCCACAATGTAATGGAAATTTTGAGTCTACTAACAAAGATCTGATTAGGATCATCAAGAGGACAATTGAAGACAATTAGAGGACTTGGCATGACAAGCTAAATCTAGCTTTATGGGCTAATATGATAAATCCTAAAAGATACATAGGTCACTCACCTTATGTTCTTTCTTATGGAAAAGAAGCAAAGCTTCCTATTTTTATTGAGTTACCAACATTGAGTTTAATCAAAGAGCTGGAAATGATGGAAGAAGACCCATGGAAATCAAGCTTGCTAAGCTATTGGAATTGGAAGAAAAAAGAAGAAAAGTATTGCAAAATCTAGAAATTCATCATACTTAGATGAAAATAACTTTTGATAAGAAGCCATCCCCTAGAATCTTCAAGGAAGGTGATCTAGTTTTCAAGTGGGATGAGTTGAAAATTAAGCTTGGAAAGCACTCCAAATTTGATGCCATGTGGAGTGGTCCTTATGTAATCACAGTATGTAAAATGTGTTGGAAGTTTTGAGAGATTGGTGAAGTTTGTCATTGATGATGTTGCTTGGCAACATGAGCATGAAAGGTATATAACAATGTGGTCTAGAGCTTTCATTGATTTCAAAATTTTTGTAGACTATTTTGATTAATCCTAACGAGTTTTGGTGATGTCAAGGAAGAAATGATTGTATAATGGTTTGGTCTCAAAAGTTTAGTTGCATATAAATTTGACAAAGTGTCAAATCAGTGTTTTAGTTTTTCGGTTAGCACCACTCCACAAATAAAGATATCACTCTACGCTTTTAAAATAATTTCTTTGCTAGTGATTTTTGACACTGATAGATTTAGAAGGGTAGTGGAGAGGTTGGAATTGATGGAAGAGATGATGCTAGTGGCTGATAAGGATAAAAAATTCCAGACCCTTGAAAAGGCTATGAAGATTTTGTACACTATGGTGGATGTTGTTATGAAAAAGGATGCTATGGCTACGGTTTCGAGTCAAGGAAAAATAAAGAAGCACCAGAGGAGAAAGGAAATAGAGGGTGAAGAGGATTTATTCAGAAAGATGGAGCCTAAAGTGAAGGTTGAAGAAACTGTCAAAGACCTACTGAAAGCTTGGAGTTTGATCGAGGATGCCTAATCCTTGGTCTATGTTTTTCTTTTTTGTCTCTTATTATGGGTTTTTGTGATTCTCTTGGTGAGTTTAATACTATTGATGGCTGGTGGTGCCTAGACTATCATATATTAAGATGTATTTATGTTAATAGTTTTAGTTTTTGCATGGACACTATATTAAGGTTACTCGGTTATAACCTGCTCTACTTGTGGGATTTTAAGAACTAATTGAATATTTTTTCTATGTTTGATAGGGCTATAATGTTTGATCTGGAAGTTATTGGATAGTTTTTGATTGTTGGGTAGGGTGAGAGTCATTCAAGACTGCTTTCTCATGATGCTACTTTTTCTGGTTGTTCTTTACTTTTTGTACTAATTGTACAAGTTAGGGCCCTTTCCCTACTTACTCAATCAAAAAAATAATTTTTTGGATGTTAGATGCACCTAAATCCAAGGTTTCATCTTGTTTGGATATGTAGTTCGAGAGATATGAGTAACAAATTTTGGCCTAGAAATTCAAAGTCATGTTTTTGTACAATGTGTTTGTCTCTAGGAGAATGTGCACTTCTTTGTGACTGAGTTTTTGGACTTGCGATGTTGAAGATAAGTTTATAGATGTCAATTGAGAATGGATTCAAAATGGTATCAATTTTTTAGGTCCACATGTCAAGATGTGGATACATAGATGAAGGTTTTTGCTTTTAGATCTCATATGGAGCTGACCTAATACATTTGATGTTATGTGAAGGATAAATATGCATTTCTATCTTATTTGGGATCTATTACAGGTCCATGTCAATCTATCTTAAGGTTTTTTGAGGTTTGAATTGAGGTGTGTGTTATGGATGATAAGTTTTGGAGTCGACAAGTTTCATTTTAATTGTTACATCTAATTAGATGACCTAAATGATGTTATACTTGATGTGGATATATATGCTAGCTTGTTTTAGTGTTTTGAGATAATAGATGTGAAATGTATTATATGTGATGTGAATTTTAGCAAAGAAATGTGAAGTTAAGTTGTGAATTCTAAGTTGAAGATTAGAATTGTGTGAATGAAGAGCGAAGCAGAGTGTTGAATTAGAATTAGATAAAGATTGTTATTGTGCTTCAATGGAACTATAATTAATGCATGTACATAAGATGCAATTGTAACAGTTCAAAAATAGGTTGTGAGTCACCATCTCTCTTCTATCTTTTTCTCTGTGGATAGTGATTCCACTTGGAGTGAGAATTTTTGTAATATACTATTATTGGTTATAATATATTATGAACTAACCCTCACCGTGGTTTTTCCCATTTTAGGTTTTCCACGTAAAAATCCTAGTGTTCATGTGTTATGTGATGTTTTGGATGTTTTCATGTTTTCCTTCCTTTTTGTAGTTGAATATTCATTAGTGATTGGATGTTTAATGTTTGAATGGTTTAAGAGAATATTGATTCACCCCCCTTCTTAGTATTCTAGGTTTTCAACAAAATGAACAATACTTTTCAGTTGTCCAAGCTTGATAGACAGGAGTTGCCAATCCCAGTCAATGGGATTCACCTCAAGCTCTACCATTGAGGTATTGATGAACCACTTTGTATCATATTAGAATAGGTTTTAATTTCAAATAAGGTGTTTTTGCACAAATGTTATGATCTTTTACGTTCCTTCAAGTGCTTTGCACATGTCCTAGTTCAGTTTTTTCTTTTCCCTAAGTGCTAGTGCACAGGTCTGCTATCTTGTTTTGAGTTTTGTTTGTTTTTTATGCTCTTAAAAATAGGGTTGCAAGTATATCCTAGGTTTCTATTAGTCCTCATGAGACTCCTATTCCCAATGTATGTAAAATAGGCTATTGTTCCTTCTTGTTCAGCAAGTAAAAACCCCTGAGACATTGCCAAAAATGTTATCCAAATCAAGCTCAAGCCTCATTTAAATTTAAAGGTCCTTTTTATTATTCCAAAGTGTCATGTAGTCTTCCCTTTTACAATGATTATAGTGGTCCCTTAGGTTCAATCATTTGTTAAAACCTCTAGGTTTGGTTGGATGTGTTTTTGTAATAAAGTTCCTTATATTAAGTCTATCCTAGGTATTAAAAGAGGGGTTTTGGTCTTATATTTTTTATTGTAAATATCAAAGGGGGCCTTTATTTTATGTAAAATAATTGAAAAAAGCATTTTAATTATTTCAAAGGCCTATTCTCATGAAAATCCATGGATAAGTTTAACAAAGAGATAAAGTTTCAACTTTGATTTTTGGTTTTGAGAGGGAAACCTACATGAGTTTCCTTACATGTAAGTTGTTGACTTGATTTTTGGGAAAAAGGAAGGAAAGAGCATGAGTTAATGAAGGAAGTTGAAATTTTTCAAAGAGGAAACCCTATTTTTCTACATACACAATCCCTTAATGGCCACCATGATCAATTTTCACTTCATTGGAGGGGCATGTTTTAGTTTTATGGTGTGTTACCTGAGCATCATTTGGTCATTATGAAGAAACAACCCTTTGTCAGCATTTTCATTCAAATTTCTATTTCATTTCTATGTTGGCTACATTATTTGGCCTTTTCCTTCATACACTTTCCTTCTTTAGGAACGTTCTTGCATCATCTTTGTGTTTGTAATTAAAAATGGATGTTTCTTTCCCCTTTCATTCCAGTGTGAAGGTTGCTTTTTGTTTGTAAACTTCTTCTTTTCCAAGCACAGGTTAGATTTTGTTTCATATGTATTGAGAATGCATGGTGAATGTTAATGGATGCCTTTTAGATCCTTTTGTCTTACAAGATCATGCAAGAATAATCTTGAAGGAGCTATCAAAATTTTCAACCAATGAGAATAAAACCATTGAGTCATGAGCTTGTAAATCATTAAGTTCTGAAAACCTAGGCCTTTGAAGGGAAGCAGATCATAATATTATTAGATATGTATGAGCGGTCAAAGTCCTCAAAGAAAAAAAATAGAATAATCAAGATAGAATTCAGGATCCATTGAGATTAAGATCATAGTGCCAAGGGTTTGAAAGCAATAGTGAAAGAGGTGAATGAAATGTGGACTATGGAACAAATAAAAGAGGATGATAGATAGAATGATGATAGTGATATTCATGATGAAGGAGACAGTAATCTCAAAAAAAAGTTTGATAACTTCTAATATTGACAACATGAATAGAGAAAATAGTCACCTTCTTATGTTATTAAAGGTGATAAATGTAGTATTCATAATTCCTTTGCAAGAGATAGTATTGTGCATGAATATATCAAGAGGATCTATGAGAAATCACTCATGCACAATGAGCAGTTTGAAGATAAGGATCTTATTTAAAATAAAGGATAGTGAATATCAAAGAGGTCTAAGTGCATGATACATTCTAAAACCTAAAAGGAACAACCACCTTAGACAAGAGATGGAGAAAATTTGATTCATCACTACCATCATTTCCATAAGGAGAAGGAATGGTAGATTTGAAAAGGTAGTTTCAAACTCTACAAATCCTTTGTAGCATATGCATCCTATGTAGGGGTCCATGTAACAAAGATTCACTTACCATTCAGTCCTTAATCATATGAGTATGATAATATAGTCTCCAAAGTGACAATCCCAAGATGAAAATGATTAGTTTTACAAATGGATGTATTGAGAACCCTAAGTATGATTCACTTGTAGACTTCTATGTAATATAATGTAGTTATGAGTAATAAAGAATGACATTCTACATGATTTTAGATGAAACATAGAGTGTTGATGGTTGTCCAAAAACCATGATCTCTATGCATAAAGAGGTAGTAACCTTGCTTGGAGATGCAGTGTAAAAATATTAATGAGCATGCATGATACAATATGGATAAAGGTAGTGAGCATCATGAGAAAGAATTACTATAGCATTGAATTTTGAAAGAGCAAAAAGGCCTAATATTGACAATCCATCATGAATGAGCTAATGGGGAGCCTACTATTAATGAGGCATTGGGGAGTTAAGTCATTGGAATAAGAAATGGATAACAAGGTATATGACCTGAGATTTATGATTAGCAAGGTGATAAAAATACCAAATATTGACATGGAATTCACCTAAAGATCCAAAATGCAAGAAAATGACCATGATCTAGAGTGCTTTAGGATAGTGATTTATCATTGTGTTTTCTATAGTCACCATGAGATCATGAGATGACAATCCTTCAATGGAAAAGAGGAGGCAATATTGTGATATGTTATTTAAGGAAACTCCTTCAATGTATGCATGATGACAACATAATGCATATGTCAGGGTTTCAAGTCACACTAACTATTTTTCAAACAATAGAGAAAGGTTTCTAAGGGAGTAGTAAGTACTTAATACAACATACTTACATGTCATGTATGGTCATCCAAATGACAATGATAGACAATGCAACAACCTGTGAAAAGAGTTAATGAGCAGTTCACTGTCATGAGCACCAAGGGATTATTGTTATCAAGGGATGGAGTTATATGGTGATCATGTGAGTGAGTAAAGTTGATTGAAAAATTGAGTGAGCATTGTGGCAGTCCTTTTGAGACATTCAATAACAAAGCACAATGACATGAAAAAATAATCAGTGTGGCTCCTAAAGATAGAAAAGTTATCATACCGAGCAATCAAATCAAGATTGACCAAAATAAGATGATAGAAGGTAATTAATGACATCAATAACTCACTCATCCTATCAATTTCCATCTAACATCTTATTTTGGTCAAAGAAATGTTGAAAACAAAGATGGATATCCTTTTAGTGCAATTGAGACACAAGGTTGTAGAAGATGTAATCCATCACATGATACCATGCAATCCTTCATATTTCAAAGGACAATTATTAGACACAAAAGAGTTGTGTTCATGATGTCATTACAACCTATACAAAGATGCATATTTTTTGCTCTTTGAGGATTTATTAAAGCATTTTATTTCTTTATTTAGAGGTAGTTTTCATAGGTTAGATGAAAAAATTGAATTTCATCAGAGCCAATCTTTCCAAATCAAAAGCACTGACCAATTGACCTAATTTTTAGGGATTTTATCAGTGATTTTTAGCAAGGGAAGAATTTAGAATGCAAATTAAAAACATGTCAGTATTCTCCAACAACAAAGGAGGGTTCCTATATTGGAACCCCACCTTTTTATATCCATCAAAGATATGTTTTTAGAGTTTTCAGTCATCATTAAGGTTGATTTTTGGGAATTTATAGTAGTTCATTAGTAATTAGCAGCCCATTTTAATGGAATGGTCTAATTTGAGAGGTCTTCTTTATAAAGGAATCTCTTAGACCTTTTTTTTTAGTTCTTTCTTCCTTTTTCTTAGCGAAAATCTTGTCTACTAACTCTTTTTAGAGAAATTCATTGTAACAAAAAAATTCCTTTTAGATCAATAAAAATGGTAGCAGAGTTCCTTCTCTTGATCTTTTGTATCTTTTTGCAATGAATGATTTGATTTTGAACTATTATTTCATTTATGAATCTTTTTTATGTCTCATTTATGAAAATATGAAGCAAGGGTTTCATGTTCAATGCAAGTTATATGTTGTGTTGAATAGTTTCAATAGGTTGTAGTTGTGAAAAACCCCATTTTTCCTTCAAGAAAACTTGAATCAAAACCTTCATATGAAAAACTTACATATTGAATATTTAAAACTAAGTTGTGAGATCAAAGGTATTTTATTGATTTTGATTATGAGTTGGAGCAGCAAGTAGAAATTCTAATTTCTTGTGCATCGCCTCAGTTTTAGGATTTTCATTTCAAGCATCATTCTATCCATTTTCCTTAAGTTTTTTAGTAGTTTTAGGTGATCCATCAAAGGAACCAACCCACTCTGGAGATTCATCCTCATTATAGGTAACCCACAACTTGAGGTTGATTCCATGTTTCATAGGATGGCTAAGTTTCATACTTAGCTAGGGTGTAATCCTAAGTGACAATAGGTAGAAAAATAACATATATAAGAAATGGGTACTTATTTTATTTTTATTATAAGTACACATTTTAAAATGAGTAATGTTGTCACTAAAATGTGCACCCTTGCTGAGTTGATAAAATCACTCAACCACCTTGTGAAACATGGGATGATCTCCCTGAGTGTGGGATCAGATGATGGAGATCAACCTCCAAAGAGGGTTGGTTCCCTTGGAACTTCACCTAATCTAATCTATGCTACTACTACTTGCATAAAAAAAGAGTGAAAGTAAACAAAAATTGAGACCTAAGACTAATAAGATGATGCACCAAATGACTTTTGACTTGCACTTGTTTAAAAGAACAAAAAATTATCAACAACTTAAACAACTTACACAACCCCCAAAATTTCACATTTCTCTTCCATAAGTATTTCATGAATAGGTTTGATATCTAGGAAAAAATTTAGAAGGAGCTAAAAAATGTTCTCACAACTTATTAAACCTTTCCCTTAGCTAGTGAAACACAAATCATGACCTACAAAAGTATATATTTTCTACATAAAGCCAATGAAAATAGGACATATATCAAGGGGGAAAGGCATCACCACAAGATTACATCAACCATTTTGAATTTTTTTGCACAATGAAACAAATTTGAGAAGGTAAAAACAACTTGTCTTTATTGATAAAAATGCTTATAAATAGCATACAAGCATGGAAATGAGTTAAAATGCTTATTCTTTGTTGGAAAGAACCTTCATATGTTACAATACATAGCTCAAAATGGGAAAGAACTAATTTTTTGAGTTATAATGCTCTACTTTTTTGCTTCTATGACTCAAAAAAAAAAAATAACTAAGTAAAAAAGCTCGCCTATGGGTCCTATATCTCATCCCAAGAATAGGAGAGCATATAGGAACTAATTTTGACTAAGTTACAAGGCTTGAAAAAAGGGAAACCTACTTTGTACACTCAAGAAGTTTCTTTCTTGACTTGGTCTCTTCAACTCCTTGAAATGTGCTCCAACTAGTGATAAGGATCCTAGATCTTTGGAAGGTGTTTGAACTACCCCTAGATGCTCTCAAATTTCCCTTAGAAAGCTCAAAATTCTCATTAATGCTCCAACTATTACCAAACTTCCTTGAATACCCCTTGCATGATAATAGGACATCTTCTCAAGATTTTTGAAAAAGAAAAGGTTTCTTTATGGCATGGATAAGGGTCTCAACTATTTTATTCAACACCATCTTTGCCTTGAAAGCTTGTCACATAGTATTTGTACCAAACTAGTCATAGCTTCTTTGTAGGGTGTTATTGAATTGGCATAATTCTTGAAGACTATCTTTTGACTTTTGACTATGATTGTCCTTATTATTGAACACCCAAAATATTGAGAGGGGGGTGAATCAGTATTCATTGAATTCACTAATTTAATTAACTTAAACATCCATTCAAAGCATCACATTAAACTTACAATAATGGAAAGCAATAATTTGAGCATGCATCACAACATATAGCACAAGAAAACTAGATTTACATGGAAAACCCTTGAAAGAGAAAAACCATGGTGAGGATTAGCTCGCAATATATTATAATTGGTTACAATGGATTTATAGAATGGTGAATTCGTTGTCCAAAGAGAATAGATCACTACCAAAGGTTCACTACCCATAATAGAAAGAGATGGAAGGAGGGGTGGATCACTGTGAAACATGAATTTCTAATAATGCATCTGCAACATGTTGAAAGTATAGTTCTAATTAAGTACATAAAACTGACTTAACACACTTCATACTTCACCACTATCACACTTTGTACTTCACTCCACATCAAATCACACACACACTTAATTTCATCCATTGCACTTATTTGCATCTCACATTCCTTCTACATATACATCAAACAATGAATTAACCTTGTATGAATACACAACCAACCAAAACATCAATTAGGTTGACCTAATTGCATGAACCATGTAACACCATGACCTGTCGACCCAAAAATCCATCACAAACACCTTGCAAAAATAACCAAAATGTGTATCACATCAAAATAGGTTGGCATGACCTATAATCACTCCCTTGATTCTCCTCTATACACATCTCAACTTTGTATGACCCCAAAACTTTTACGTCGACACCATTTGTGAAGCAACAACTAAATGAACCAAATGTTCATTCACAACTCAACATGTGAACTACCAAATCAATTGCCACTTGGAGTGCACACAGATATGACACCTTCCAACACTTCCTCAAAACCACATAGCATAATATTCATCTATGATGGAATGCAGAGCATGCTAGTCATGCACTTTGTACCAATCACTTTTCTATTACTAAGCCTAATACTTTGTCACTAGTATTTTCAATTTTGAAAGACATCAAGACCTAAAAATTTTGGATCTATAGAAACCCAACATGCACCATGAACACCTCAAAACCACATGACAATATTCATGGCCGAGCAATGCAGACCACAAAATTGTTCCTTTGAACATTGAATATGCACTCTAGGACTTAGCCAGTTATTCAATACACTTGGTCTTCAATAGACCAATACTTTTGTATTTCTATAATGGGTTGCCATCAATGACAACACCATATATCAACATGCTCATGTTTTCAACAATCTCCCCCTTTATCGTTGATGAAAACAGACTCTCCAAAACATTCTCCCTCTTTGACATCAAGGGAAAAGGGTACCTAAAAGATACTTCTTTCCAAAAATCTCCCCCTTATCAAAATAATTACATCAAAGTGGATCCCTCTAACAGCTTTACTCCCCATTTCGGTATTATCTATAACAAAAGTGACAAAACTTGTACCACAACACCATCAACTACTTCCACATGTGTACATTGAAATCAAAACATTGCATATACAAGGAAAAAATGTACAACTTTACTTAGAAGAGGGTCAAATACCCTTATAAGACTCCTCCAACTTGGAAAGTTGTGCCTCCTAGTCTTTCTTTGCAACCTCGGGTGGTATTTTTTAGAAAACACAAGCATATGGAATTGTTTTCAAACTAAATATGGAGGTCTTCTCATTCTAGAGAACTAGGCACTAGATTCTTCTGCGCAACCATCTCCACAATAGCTAAAACTTCAGTTAAAGGGGTAATCCTTGCACTTACCATATCTTTGAGCTTCCCATATTGCACTATTATCTTCTCATTTTATTCTTGTAGTAAGAAAACTTGACCATGCAGGTTTTTAATAATTTCCCTTGTATCTCCATCTACATCATTCATCAAATCATATGAACTAAATGCCTTAGAAATTTGTGACTCAATAGAGTCCATTTGATCTTTGATGTGTTGAAACGCAACAATCTAGTAAGAGGGGGAGTGAATTTGTAGATATTAAAATTTTAACCCTTTAACCTTTTAGAGTGGACTAATTTCTTAGACACTTAGTGTACAAATTGAAACAAGAAATGGATAAATTTAAACAAGCACACAATCTAACAACTCATAACACAAGATATATGTGGAAATCCCAAGATGGGAAAAACCACAGTGAGAAAATGTTGCCAAGAGCTATTGTCCTAATCTAGCCTCACAAAGGAACCTTCTATTACAACTTTTTAAGGGCACCAACCCTAAGGAGTCATCAATCCCCTATTTTGAGCACCAACTCAGTTACTTGATGGAACCAACCAATCAAATTTACACCATTAAATATTATTACAATATGTTCATCAAGAACAAAAATCAATGTTACAGCTTACTCTGCAACTGCTCAAATTTATGTTGATGTCATAACAACTCTCTTCTCTGCTTTGCACTCCTCTATTTTGCTCAGTTCTCCTTTTCTCTTAGTGCATTCTCTTTCTACCTCAATGCACCCTCATACACATTTTTCAGCTCTCTCTTTTATTTTCAATGTATTCTCTATCCACCTCAAGAGCCCAAAATACCTTCTACACTATGCATTATATCTTCTACTCTCTACTCATATAGTTTCTACATAGATCAATGTTTTGATCATCTATTTTGTATAATTTCTGACCAATGGTGATTTCCTCGGGATTCTCTACCATGATTAAATCTTCTTTTAGGGTTCTAGGATATCTTCTTCGATGCAATACATCTACATTGAGCTGAAAAACATTTAATTCTATTATAGAGAATTTTCCCTCATTGTCTCTCTATCAAACCCTGGGATTGGTTATGCATTTAATTTTTTCTATGTTTATTTGATTTGATTTTGACCCCAATCTTCATCATAATTTGTGCCAATGATTTCTGCATCAAATTTGCAATCATGTGTTATTTATGTAGTTGATCCAATTAACTTCGAGCAGAGTGGGTTTCTGGCTTGAAACACTGTTCACACAGACCTGACCATTGTATTTCTTCATATTTAAATCTACGCCATCGATCACTAGTCTTCACACCATAATCTTGTGACTCCAATACAATCGTTCATCTTTAAAAACTGACCACCAAATAAATGGTCTTTAAATCTCCATCATTTATTTTTTCCATTGCATATCACTCCTACCTTTGAATCACCATCATTCAATCACATGATGTGAATAACCTCGACAATGATTGTTAGATCATTCATCCTTCACATCTATACCATTGATTGTCATTCATCAGGTATCACTATAACTCATATGACTTCATATGTCATTCCCACAATGTGAATACTTTCAATGATCATTGTCAGCCTGATCATTCTTTAAATCTGCATCGTCGATCATACATCATGTGCCATTGTTACACATATGCCTTTATTTCTTCTTCAACAATTTGAACAGACATGGTGATCACTAATGGATCAACTACCATCCAATCTACACCATCCCCCATTATACCACTATCAAAAGACATGAACTCACAAAATCCTAGCGGGCCAACGAGCTACTGCCACCTATTCACCTTTGACGTCACCTTTTTCTTCCTTCTTACATTCATCGTTTATCATGAGAACCATCCCATTGCTTCACTTCACAACAATTATGTGAAGCAACCGAGTGATATGTTGCCATGTGTCTATTGGACCCACCAAATGCTTTATCTTCCATTTGATCTCCATCATTCCCTGCTCTCCCATGAGATATAGATAGGGTCCCACCATAGGTGTTGTGGATGAGCGGGCACCATCAAATCTTCTTGATTGCAACCATTGATCAAACTCCATCACACATCACTGAAATATAAGCCAACTTCAAATAACTTTCCATGATGCATGGGACCTTAGCAATAGCCATCAGATATGAAGTTAATGAGCATGCACCGTTCGATCTTCTCAAAGAATGCATATGCAACACCAACTGGAAGACTAGGTAAAGGGGCTAGTCACAACATGATTTTAATGACATAAGCTTATGATTTATGTGACCTGCAACCTCCAACATGCAGTAAATGACAAAGTAGAAAATCTATTAAGGCACCATGACTGCAACCCTAGGGTTTAACTAGTAAACCCTAATTCTAGCCGAGAGGAAATATAATTCATTTATGGGTGCATTATACATCCTCTTGACCTGCACTACACTTCTCTAAGAATCTCTTAGAAAACCCATGTCAAATTTGGCCTTTGATTTTACTTTTGGACACTTGAAGAATTCACTACAACACCATGAAAAAGTTGCATGACAACTGTTGGAAATTGGATTGCATCAAATGGTTGTCATTAATGTCAATAGGTTGTCATTTATGTCAACACAATATCGAATGTATGAGATGTTTATCGGAAGTTATTCCCTATCAAAGATGTTATTTATTTGTGATCCGGTGTGTTGGTTTTTAGGTTCAATTTCTACCACAAGACAAGTTATGACAATGATATCTTAACCATGATAACTATATTTGAGATATTGGTCGACTCAACATATGCAATACATTATGGAGACTAGTTATTTTTTGTGGATGTTAGCTAACTTGGTATAATGTACTACATGGATTAAATGTTTAAATTATATGGGTTCGACCTAGTTGATGAATAAGATATACTTATATATATGAGATGTTTCAATGAATGAGTATAAAAGAGCAAGGGGAAGAGAAGATAATAGAGTGTGTATGTATGAGTAAGGTGAGTGTATGTTCATGGTGTGAGCCTAAATGATTAATCAATAGAAGAACAGAACAAAATTATTGAGCATTTTTTGGGAGAAAAAATACTACTAATACAATGCTTTATTTGGAACTGAATTCTACACAAGGTGTATTCCATTAGTTCATACTTTTGGCAGTGAGCCATAACTTCTATACTTTGGTAGTCAGTTATCATTTGTATATCTAGGTTTTAGCCATGTTGGATAGTGAGTCCTTATTCAAGATAGTGAGTCCTTATTCCAAAATGTGAGTCCTTATTTCAGGCAGTGAGCCTTGTTTCTGGTAATGAGCCTTTTTGTAATCGGTTTTGATATTCTATATAGTATGAGTTAATCCTCACCATGGTTTTTCCCTCATTGGGTTTTCACATAAATTTTGTGTTGATGTGTTTATGTGATAGTTTTCAGTTTCTTCATTTGTACTTAATGTTTAATCATTTAAGTAGCATTGAGATTTTATTTTGGTAATTGATTTAAGGGTTTAAATTTGTTGACAAAAAATTCACCCCCTCTCTTAGTTGTCCAATCCAAAAATTGGTATCAGAGCACGGTCCTTTGGAATGAGTTTAACAACTCGAAGGAGATCTTGGTAGGTTGAACAAAATGGTGAAGGAATTTGAATTGGATGAAGAATTAAGAATAGAGAATTTAGAGTCTAAAAATGAAGATCTGAAAGAAAATGTCAGGCAAGTAGATGAATGCATTCAGAAACTAAGGAATCAGATCTGGAAGTTCAAGTTGAAACATAAAGAAGTTAACCAGGAACTAAAGGAAGCAAAGGAGATTGTTGAGAATCTAAGAATGAAACTTGAAGGAAGCAAAAAGGTGGAAGAGAATCTAAAATTGATAATTGAACAAGGAAAGATAGAGGAAGGATGCTCGAAAGAGATTATCAATCAGAAGAGAGAAAAATGTGATATGCTAGAACAAAAATTAGTAACCCTAAGAGTTGATCTGGAAAAAAGTGAAAGCTCATGAAGAGAGGTTCAAGACAAGTTCTACAATGCTTGATGAGTTTATTTCATCTTAGAAACCTACAATGGATAAAGGTGGTCTAGGCCTTGAAGAAGGATAAAGTTCAAAGACTAAACTAGTGAACAATCAAATTAAATTTCAAGGTAATACTTATCAAAACAAGAATTGAAGGAACAATACTGGAAGGATTCCCATCCAATAGCCTATGCTCAAAGGTACCCATCTTTCAATGTTTTTTGTTTCTCATTGAATAAATTTAGACATAAAGAAACAAAATGTAGAAGTAGGATGAACCATAATAGAATGAGTCAGAATGTTGGATTCTTTGCTAGAAAATGTTATGTTTGCAACAAATTTGGGAATAGAGCTACTGAATGTAGAAGCCAAATGATGATGAAAAAATTTAATATAAGTAGAAGAACTCAATCTTTTGAAGGCTATTGTTACACATGCAATATCTTTGGACACAAGGCTAATCATTGCAAGTCAAGGATAAATGAAAATTCATTTGATCAAGGATATGGTGTGTGCTACACTTGCAACAAACCATGACATATCTCAAAATTTTGTAGGAGAAAATTTGAATAGAAGATCAAGCTTGTGAACAAGGTAGATCTAGAAGAAGTAAGGAGAGAGATGTCAAAAATTTGGAGAAAGAAGGAAGAACCTGAGAATGAGGACGAATCAAATAACCCTGTATCTTCATCTAGTGTAGATACCTCTTCCAAAAACTGAATCAAGTGGTGGTTTCAAGGGGAGTAGTCACAAAAAAATATAAAAAACCATCAATGTATAAGGTGTCATGCGATGACACAAGGATATGTGATGTGAATATCTATTTTGAAGGCATTGGAGAAAATTCTGGCAGAAAAGAAGCAAATCAAGAAAATTGTGGAGCTCTTCTTGGTTTATAGTATATCTCATAAAAGATTTGGAAACTTAAGAGTGGAGAAGCAATAAATGCAAAATTAGGGAAAAATTAGATGAATTCAAGAAAATCGCCATGAATTGGAGGAAAAGGAAGATTTTGGAAATGAGTCTGTTGTACCAGATTCCAGTACAGAGGCTTTATCATCCAAAAATTTGGTTTGGCAGCTTCGGCTAAAGGGAAGATATTGATAGAGTAAAGTATTGATGATGATGTCATAAGCAATAAATTACCTTTTTGTGATGAAACCCTAAAAGCAACAAGTTAAATAAGGAAGTTGAGTGGTCATTTTTCACATTGTGAATTAAACGAGCTAAGGAGTAAAGTACAGTTAAGAGATAAGGAGTTAGGGTTGTTGGAAAGAAAAATTACGAAGAACAAAGTTGAAACAATGGAGTTAAAGGAAATGGTAGTATTTGATCTGTGCAATGACGAATTGTAGAAATTAAGTTACAGATTCATGAATTTAACCATGAAAAGATTCAAAAATTTTAAGGTTCTCTTTTAGTTGAACAAATACAAAAGGTCAAGAGTCTAGGGCACAAGGGTTTAGAAATTTGGAGTGAATTTCCATACTTTTTGAATACAGATGTTGTTCAACTTGTCCTAAGTAGAATTCAAGGTGATCATATAATCTTCAACAAATCCTATGGGATTACAAAGGAAGCAATTGCAGCAATTATAGGATTATGTAATGATGGACCCATTCTAGTAAATAAGTCAATGAAGAACAAAGAGGTTGAAGCCCTAACTGGAGTGATAGGAGATCAAAGGGCACTTCTAATTTATACTATAATCGACCCTATGATAAGGTATGCGACATATGACACTTCATATAAGATTTATTTTAGAAATAGGGAAGGTTCTACTTCAGTGATTGATGTTTACGTTGCACATCAAATGGTTGAAAAGAATGAGGATTGACTTGTGTGAGTTATTGAGGAATCGATTAATGGAGAACATTACTATGACAAAGAATGAAAATTACCCTTTTCATTTTGGATCACTAGTTATATGTTTGATGATGTATTTTCTAAAGTCGTTACCATTGAAGGAGAATGTTGTGTGGAAGTCAATCATACTAGTTGGAAAGTAGGTCTACCAATACCTAGAATGTTTAGTAGAGAAAGAAAAGATTTGTAAAGAATACTTTGCAAAAAAAAAAAATGCATGGAGTTCTGGTATCATTTCTAGTCTGGTTGGGGTTTATGAGGCAAGATACTCCTTCAAAAAGAGGAAAGCAAGAATAATCATTTTAAGTTCTCCAAAAATAAATAAGTTGAAGACATAAGAGAAGAAAGAAGAAAAGGAAGTAAAGATTACAAAGGCATTTGATCTTAAATCTATAGATGATGATGAAGAAAAGTTTACTAAAAAAAAGGTGTTGAAGATTCTTGAGCAATCTGATGGAATGAAGAAGATTGGAGATGTTTGGTTGTCACGACCAACATATGAATAGGATGAGTTCATAGACACCTTGGTTGTTTACATAATTCATAATGATATTGATTTGAGCGAATTGACAAATGTTTTATCGAAAGTATTGATTGAGTATATTGAAGATAGACTAAAGGTACTATCACCTGGGGAAATAGAAGAAAAATATGAGATTCAATTAGATTTGGAAGAAAGATGTGGAAATGCACAAAAGAGATTGACTAAGAGCATAAATAAATTGAATACTTGCATCAAAAACATAAACAATGTGTATAGGTATTATCTCTGGTGGCCTACTGCTATCAGAAACTACAGAGCAAAAATTGATGCTATTGAGCTTGAGTTAGATTCTATTGGAAAAATATATAATATCCTTAATGATAGGGATGAAGCGCAAAAGAAAAAGATCAATTCCTTATAGTCTAAACTTGTAGGAATTCTGGTATAGAGGGATAATATTGTGAAATCATTCTAGAAAGTCAAAGAATTAATTGAATTGAGATTGGAATAGCTTTCTAGTCTCCTGGTGGAAGCTGAGAAGAATGAAAAAAATATCACTATCCCAGATACTCTTCTTAAAACAATTGATTTGATAGTAATGAACAATAGTATTTTTTTAAACATCAAAATGGTAGTAGATTTCTAGAAGACATTTCTTCTAAAATTAAAAGAAAAATACAAGGAGATATTTTAGGAGAAGAGGGATTGGGGTAAAGAACAATTTTTGATATCATTTTTTGAAGACTATTTTTGTGTAGAAAATTTTGGAGTAAGGGGGAGCTAAATCTTCTTTCTTTACCATTGATGTCAAAGGGGGAGAGAGAACATGTGAAAAGAATGGAAACCATTGCAGCTCATCAAAGGGGAGAACTACAAAGGATTTTGTAGTTGGATTTTCACATCTTGTGTTGCCATCAATGATAAAGGGGGGGATTGTTGGAAATTGGATTCATTCAAATGGTTGTCATTAATGTCAAAAAGTTGTCATTGATGTCAACATAGTATCAAATGTATGAGATGTTTATCGAAAGCTATTCCCTATCGAAGATGTTCTTTATTTGTGATCTGGTGTGTTGGTTTTTGGTTCTGGTTTCTATCGCAAGACAAGCTATGACACTAATATCTTAACTATGACAACTATATTCAAGATATTGGCCAACTCAGCATATACAATACATTATTGATACTAGTTATGTTTTATGGATGTTATGTAATAACCCTCCTGGTTGCTAGATGGACTCAGTAGTGTTATGTTTTGTTTGATGCTCAGATACTATGATGATACTGTTATTATTTGATGTGGTTATTCAGATACTGTGATGATACTGCTGTTGTTTGATATGGTTAGTTTAGATGCTAGACGATGTTATTTCATTTTGGATATGACTACTTTATATGACATTATGGTTGATTATATCTGTTAATTTTATGAATTGTGATATGATGCAATGATTTAATTTAATATGTAATGTGATGATTGTTATTTAGAAATGTAACTCATTGATTATGTTATTGTTGTTAGAATAGGTGTGACGAAGGACAATATAGCATCACTCGTTCGCGAGTGCCCTGTTATGTTGCAATTCCTTCTCACAATGCAGTAACTTGATTTAATGCTTTGATATATATATGTTTATATGCACATGTACACAACTTCGTTTGTATGCAGGACTGCAGGTACAAGTCTCGATTCCACCTGCTTCGGCAGGAAAGGGCGAGCACCAAATAACCCAACGGATAAATGTTGATACAGAGGTGACGATGAAGTCCTCCCGTCCCATGATGTCAGGTCGTCTCATCTGTTTGGTATAGTTGATGTTGTGTAAATGTCGTTATGGCCTGTTGTGTTATGTGTTTGTCTCATTTTATTTATGAGAGCATTTATAATTATGAGTTATCTTAATGAATGAAATAAATTAATTATTTTAAATGTGGGATTAAATAATATTTAAATATATAAACATCTTAATTTTTTTTGAAAATCATATATTGCAATTAATTAATAATTAAATATTAAATATGCTTAATTATTTCAACTAAATAAATTGGTGGTGGATAATTATGAGAATAAATTATTTAAAATAAATTTGAGATGTGAGTTGCAAGAAAAGTTGAAAAAACAGGAATTAAAGTAATAAAAACAAATAAAAGAACAAAACACAGTGTGAGCCAATAGGGTTTGAGTGTTGAAAAGAAAGCTGGTTTTAAAGATTGATTTTTCCTTTTATCTGGATATTTTTTGAGGAGAGCTTTGGAGAGAGGAAGAACATATTTTATTTAACTATGAATTTTTGAGAAGTGCACACACACACACACACAGAAGAACAGAAGGTTGGAAGTGCTCAAGTGAAGGTGGAGTTCATTCTGGACTAGGATTGGAATCGGATTCGAGAGCATCAGAGTCAAGCAGGCGTCTTCAAACTCGCATTGGACTCCAGGTTCCTCTCGTTGTTATTTTCTTTTACCCTCTTCTGTTTTTCTGTTTGCTTCAGAAAAAGAAATAAATAGATTTTATTAAAATGTATTTTGTGAATATAGGAAAAACTTCTGTTGAAAACTGAAACTAGATCAGTTAGTAGTTTGGAAAACAAAGGGGATCATAGAAAAATCATACGGTCTAATTTGTTTATTAAAACAGGAACCCTGATCCTCTGGAACATTTCAACCTATAAACGATAGGATTGTAGAAAAGATGATTCTCTGGTTGAAGATAATAAATTTGGGGTTTAATCAGTTTATTGAAAATATAAATGGATATAATTATTGTTTTGTCCCTCTTATTTGTTTTGTTATGCCTCTGTATTTTGTTTACCAAAATATATATATACAGTTTTTATATTGTCCTCTTGAACCAGAATATATATTTTATTGTCTGATTTATATTGACCCAGAATATATATATATATATATATATATATATATATATATATATATATATATATATATATATATATATATATATATATATATATATGTTAATATATATATATAAAGATATATATACATACTGGTTCGTATTGGTTGTTTTATTAAACAAAATATTGGTCCGTCGGCCGTA
The DNA here is from genome assembly GCA_007258455.2 of Sequoia sempervirens. Lineage (NCBI taxonomy): Eukaryota > Viridiplantae > Streptophyta > Pinopsida > Cupressales > Cupressaceae > Sequoia > Sequoia sempervirens. The sequence goes on from VDFB02000003.1 coordinate 106,137,645, forward strand.
CCGTCGTCCCATGGATTTTATTGTCTCCCAGAAAAATGAAATTCTATATTGATATATATTTTATGTTGGGTATCTTAAGATTTTTGATTGCTTGAAATATTTGTTTATTTTAAAACAAATGAAATGAAAGGGATTTCTGTGCTGTGAAATTTTCGACTTCGTCCGTGCACGGGAGAAACGGACTCGTTTCCCGTGATAAAAAAAAAATATAAAAACAAAATAGAAAAGTTAAAATATCGAAAAATTTTTATATTAAAGCGAAGTCTTTTTTTTGTATATATGTTATGGGGGTTGGGGAGGGCACGGTACCCGTACCCACCCCGCGCCCCACTTGCGTGGCGGACTGCCACAGCAGTCCTACGGACTGCTGTGCGCAGCAGTCCGCAGGACTGCTGCGTACAACAGCCCGTGGGGACTGCTGCGCGCAGTCCCCACTTGGGCATTGGAGTTTTGTATGTTAAATTTAATTTAATTTTATTAAATTCTATTTTTATATATATATGAATATATATATATATAATATATATAAATATACATTTATATATATATTATATATACATATTTATATATATATTATATATATATATTTATTTTATTTAGTGATTATCTTTATTTAAATTAATTTTGTCATTGCAAAAATATATGTATTTGATTTGATTTTTTTTAGTATATATATGTATATATATATACTTATAATGAAAATAATGAAATGAGAATTCTTTTATAATAAATATTATTGATTTAGTATATTAAAAGTGAATGTTTTACTTAGTTAATTAGCTGATGAGATTTGTAGAAATTAACCATTCTTTTTTTTTCTTTGAATTATATTATTATTTTGTGGTGTTGTGTTTCATCAACTTTCCTTATACATCTGAGTGAATCGTTTTCTTGTATTTATGAAATCGTGAGGTCTTGATTTTGTTCTTCTTGTTATGACTGTAAATTTCACTCGTGATGTGGGAACCCTCTTGTTTTGTAACCCTAGTCCAGAGGCTTGTTATTGTTGAAGTTGTCTTCATAATACCTTTGGTTTCGAAGCTTGGTAATTTGTGCTTAGAAGGGTTGGACATTTTCTTATGATAGTTTGTGATGGATTGTCGCGAGAGGGATAATACCTCGCATGTGTGGATTCGAGTATTATGGTTTTATGATTTTTATGTGTTAGTCCAACCCATGCCTGTTTGAGATATGTTAGGGGTCATAGGAGGGAGAGTGGCTCTTTGTGGGCGCCGGCGCCTCGGATGAGGAAGGGCCAGGATAACCCTCGAAGAGTAGTAAACAAGTGATAACCTAAACAATAGATTTAGGGGGATGGGTAGTTTAAAAATACAAGATAATAAAACTTGGATTCCTCGGCTATGCATTAGGGCTACCTTAGACTAGTGATAGACTGAGAAGGCCGTGGTCGGCATAGTCATAGTCTCGTATTCACGAGAGACTATTGGCTCCGCATTAGCTACCCTATGGTGCCGGCGCCTCAGTTAGGAGGAAGGGCCAGGATATCCATAGATGGGTGCCGGTGCCTCAGTTGGAGGAAGGGCCAGGAAATCCCATGAGAGCTATGCAATGACACTCTCCACTTGACACCCTTGTGCTTGTTGTTGCCTCTGGATGTTATCTCTTTGTGATGTATCTTTGATTTCTTGTAAATTTGTTTCGTGATTGTTAAGTGATTTTACTTCATGTTATCGTGATGAGTTCTTGGTTTAACTTGTTATGTGATTTGAGTACGTCGATGGTTGTGCATTGCATATTTGAGTTGTACTTGTTCTGTATCATGTTGTTGAGTCGGTTTGACATTCATGGTCGGGTTCACTTCCTCGTCACCTCTGAGCACGGGGGGTGAGTTACTTCGTAATTCACATGGTTGGGTGGAACGTGCTCCGCACCCGTTGGGTTCCCCATCAGCGTCTTGTCTTCTCAGCTTCCGCAGTGCAGATGTTCCAGTGATCAGTTGTACTTCATGTTCATTATTTTGTATCAATCCCCATGTTGGGAAATTCAATGTAATTCTTGTATCGAAGAAGATTGTAATGTAATATTATTTCAATGATGTAATAGTTAGGTTTGAATTGGATCATGTTAAAAGATTTATCATGGATGTAATTATGCGATGTTGTCATACTCGCATCATGGCTATCAGTTGTATCTTTGTATATGGTTTTTATAAATTAAATGGTTATGTTGTTTTCATTATCTTTATGTTGTGTTGTGATTGCAATGTAACCTCGCGTGCCCCAGAGAACCATGTGGTTTTAATGCTATGTGTTATGCTATGTGTTTATGATTTAATGTTGTTACATGTTACTTCTTTTATTTTAAAAAAAAAATTATTCGCATTATGTGTGTGTTCTCTGGGGTTTGCACGACGGGCGTTACAACTTGGTATCAGAGCCAAGGTTGCAAACACTAGGGTCTTTGGGTAGTGTAGTCCATTAGGTTACCGTTTGTGCAACTCTTGTGCTCATGTCGTACTTTATCTTGTGGCGCAGAACTATGCCTCGAGGTAGAGGACGTGGTCGTGGAAGAGGCCGTGGTGCCGGACGTGGAGCAAACCGGCGAAGTCCCTCAGTTCCTAGTTCCCATGGCTCTGAGCATGAGGAACAGCAGAGCCTTCATAGTGTTCCATCAGGTAACCAGAATCCAGTACCGCCAGGTCTAGACGGTCAGTTACAGCATATACTTGGAGAGATTCTTGACCGATTGGGACCCAGGCCAGATGAGGTACACCAGGTGGAGAGGGAGAGAGAGAGATCTCCGAGGCGCAGGGATACAGATGTGGTTCCGGATGCAGTCGTAGCAGGCCATATGAGGGATTTGATGAGGGCACACCCTCCTACTTTTGATGGTTCTGGAGGAGGTCTTGAGGCTGAGACCTGGTTAATTGACTTAGACCGTTGCTTCGCCATGCACCCCTACGGTAGCAATACCAAGGCTCGGTGCGCAGTGATGCACTTGCGAGGCTTCGCGTCTACTTGGTGGCGCCTTGAGGAACAGAAACTGCATCTTGATCTCAGTATGGTTACTTGGGAGTTGTTCCTAGACAGGTTCAGAGCTCGTTTCCTCTCAGACCATTGGAGGCAACGCAGGGCTGACGAGTTTCACGATCTCAAGCAGTTGTCTATGTCAGTGGAGCAGTATGAGAGGCGCTTCTATGAGTTGAAGCAGTATGCAGGGATTAGCCACGATGAGGGCATGTTAGTGCAGCATTTTGTTCGGGGCTTAAATGCCCGCATCAGTGGTGGTGTACGAGTCTTCGAGCCGAAGACGATGGAGATGGCAGTGGAGAAGGCTCGCTTAGTGGAGGAGAATTTGGCCATGGCGTTGGGTGGTCACATCGGAGTACAGATTGGTAGCACAACCGCACCTGGGTATGTTGCTCATGGAGGGCAGTCACAGGGAGCAGGATCTTCCAGGAACAGGTACCCACCCTCGAAAGGGGGTTATCAGCAGCAGCAGCCTCAGCAGCAGCAGTCAAAACAGAAATACAATCAATCTCAACAGGGTGGCAATTCTCAGTTTCGCAGAGATCGGAGCAGGAACTGGGTTCGACAGGAACGTTTTGTACAGCCTGCACCTAGCTTCCAGTCAGCACCGACTCGTGGGAGTTTTCAGCAGTCAAATGCTCCATCAGGGGGCAGAGGTTTTGGCAGAGGCACTGGGTGTTTCTCTTGTGGACAGCCGGGGCATATTGCTAGGATGTGTCCTCAGAAGAACACCTCCGGATTTAATCAGAGGCCAGCAGCATCAGAGCCGATAGTAGGTGATGCAGGGAGATCTCATCGTGTGTTTGCTTTAGTGGATAATCGTCAGGCAGTCCATCAGAACACAGTGGTTGAGGCATCAGGTGTGTTGAATAATTCTAGCATTTCTATACTTTTTGATTCGGGTGCTTCTGATTCCTTTATATCACCTTTAGTTGTTGAGCGATGTGGTTTGGTGGCAATTAGTCAAGGCGTAAAATGGCATGTTGAACTAGCATCAGGGTCCAGGGTTGTGGTAGAGAAACTTGTGCAGGATTGTAATTTGAGTATAGGTGAAATGTCAACCAAGGTGGACCTCAGAATTCTGCCACTCGGTTCTTATGATATTGTCTTAGGCATGGATTGGTTGAGTGCACATCGTGCTATGATTGACTGTCGTCAAAAGGCAGTAAGGTGCACTGATGACTCTGGTAAGGAGGTGGAGATCTTGGGTATTCAGAGGCCCATTTCATTACGTATGATCTCTGCCATGCAGCTCAAAAGGCACTTCCGACAGGGTTGTCAGCTATTTGCAGTATCTGTGAGTGACTTGGAATCTGAGGATAGTCAGGGGTTGTCTTTGGATGATTACCCCCTCCTTAAGGGTTTTTCTGATGTGTTTCCAGAGGAGATTCCTGGTATGCCGCCTAAGCGTGATGTGGACTTCCGGATTGATCTGGTACCTGGAGCCGAGCCCATATCTCGAGCTCCATATCGGATGACAACACAGGAACTATAGGAACTCCGTCTTTAGTTGGAAGAATTGTTGGCCAAGGGTTTTATCCGCCCAAGTGTTTCTCCTTGGGGAGCACCGGTGATATTTGTGAAAAAGAAGGATGGTTCTCTTCGCTTGTGTATTGACTACAGGCAGTTGAATAAGGTAACAGTGAAGAACCGATATCCATTGCCCAGGATTGACGATCTCTTCGATCAGATAAAAGGGGCAAGGGTGTTCTCTAAAATTGATCTCAAATCGGGATACCACCAATTGAGGATTGCTGATGCAGATATTCACAAAACAGCATTTCGAACTCGATACGGACATTACGAGTTCACTGTGATGCCGTTCGGGTTGACGAATGCACCTTCAGTCTTCATGAGTCTAATGAATGGAGTTTTCCGTACATACTTGGATAAATTCGTTCTAGTGTTTCTCGATGACATCCTGATCTATTCTAGGTCGATGGAGGAACATGAAGAACATCTAAAGCAGGTATTGCAGTGTTTAAGGGATAATCAGTTGTTTGCCAATCTCAAAAAGTGTGACTTTTATAAGACTGAAGTTCAGTATTTGGGACATGTGATTTCCGGTGAGGGAATTTCAGTCGATCCTGCAAAGATTCAGGCTATTGTGGATTGGCCCGCACCCACTAATGTCTCAGAGATTCGCAGCTTCATGGGACTTGCAGGATATTATAGGCGGTTTGTTCAAGGGTTTTCTAGATTGGCTCATCCTATCACCTCTTTGCAGAGGAAGGGAAAGAAATTCCTTTGGTCTGATCAATGCCAGTTAGCTTTCCAGACTCTGAAGGATAAGTTGACTAGTGCTCCAATCTTAGCAGTTCCTGATCCGGCAGGTGATTTTGTTGTTTGTACAGATGCTTCCTTGGAAGGTTTAGGGGCTGTGTTGATGCAGGAAGGTCGAGTGATTGCTTATGAGTCACGGAAACTGAAGGACCATGAACTTAATTACCCCACTCACGATTTGGAGTTAGCCGCAGTTGTGCATGCCTTGGTGAGGTGGAGGCACTTTCTCCTTGGGCATCGGTTCGAGTTGCATACAGACCACCGTAGTCTACAGTACATCTTCACGCAGCCGAACTTGAATGCAAGACAGAGAAGGTGGATGGAATTTTTGTGTGAGTACGACTTTGAGGTGAAATATATTCAGGGTAAGGAGAATGTTGTAGCAGATGCATTGAGCAGACGCAGGCATGAGTTATCCGCTTTGACTCTTGAGGTTGATTTGAAGAGTCAGATTGTTGCAGCTCTTCCTTCTGATGATTGGTATCAGGCAGTGAAGGCAGAGATTGAGTCAGGTAGAGCCTTAGAAGGTAAATTTGCAGGGTACTCTTTGGATACGGATGGTGTTTTGCGCTATGCAGGCCGTATGTATGTACCTCCTGCAGAGGGTCTTCGTACCCTTATTTTGACGGAAGCTCATAGAGCTCCTTATTCGGCACACCCAGGAGTTAAGAAGATGTACGCTGATCTTCGTGCACTATATTTTTGGGCAGGATTGAAGCGTGACATTGCTGATTTTGTGGCTAGGTGTCTTGAATGTCAGAGAGTGAAGGCCGAGCATCATCATCCAGCAGGCTTGTTGCAGCCGCATCTTGTTCCAGAGTGGAAGTGGGACATCATTTCTATGGATTTTATAGTCGGGTTGCCCATGTCTTCCAGGCGACACGACGCTATCATGGTCACTGTGGACAGGTTGACCAAGGTAGCCCATTTCTCTCCTATTCGATCTTCATATACTGCTTCAGTGGTGGCTAGGGTGTTCATGGAGGATATTGTTAGATTACATGGGATACCGCGTAGGATTATTTCTGACAGAGATCCGGTATTCACTTCTGCATTATGGACATCCCTTCAGCGGTCCTTAGGGACTAAGTTGAATTTTAGTTCTGCCTACCATCCTGAGACAGATGGTCAGACTGAGAGAGTTAATCAGGTGCTTGAGGATATGCTTCGGATGTATGTCATGGACCAGCAGTCTCATTGGGAAGACTACCTACATTTGGTTGAGTTTGCCTACAATAATGGCTATCACAGTTCGATTGGCATGGCTCCATTTCAGGCTTTGTATGGTCGTCCTTGTCGTACCCCTTTGAGTTGGGATCGATTAGAGGACAGGGTTCTTCTTGGACCTGAGATGCTTCGTGACATGGAGCAACAGGTAGCTCGCATCCGAGAGCATCTGGTAGCAGCTCAAGATAGGCAAAAGAAATTTGCTGATGCACACAGGGTAGATCGTCAGTTTGCTATAGGAGATAGAGTGTTTCTCAGAGTTCATCCTCGGAAGAGCCCTATTCGTTATGGAAAGGGTTCTAAGCTTGCACCCCGTTTCGTGGGTCCGTTTGAGGTGTTGGAGCGTATTGGTCCTGTTGCCTATCGCCTGGCATTGCCACCTAGTCTGTCGCGGATTCACGATGTCTTTCATGTATCAGTTCTTAGGCCTTACTTTCCAGATGTTACTCATGTTCTTGATTGGAATGCTCTACAGGTCGAGGATGGGCAACTAGCTCTAGAGCCCGTGGCCGTGGTGCAGCACAGGAGGCTCGTACTCAGAGGCAGGGATATTGAGCAGGTGAGGGTCCAGTGGGATCCTAATGATGAGGCTTCAGCGACTTGGGAGGATGCTTCCCGTATGCGAGAATCCTACCCATACTTGTTTTCTGGCTTACAGGAGTAAGCCGTATTTAAGACGGGGAGGATGTAATAACCCTCCTGGTTGCTAGATGGACTCAGTGGTTTTATGTTTTGTTTTGATGCTCAGATACTATGATGATACTGCTATTGTTTGATATGGTTAGTTTAGGTGCTAGACGATGTTATTTCATTTTGGATATGACTACTTTATATGACATTATGGTTGATTATATCTGTTAATTTTATGAATTGTGATATGATGCAATGATTTAATTTAATATGTAATGTGATGATTGTTATTTAGAAATGTAACTCATTGATTATGTTATTATTGTTAGAATAGGTGTGACGAAGGACAATATAGCATCACTCGTTCGCGAGTGCCCTGTTATGTTGCAATTCCTTCTCACAATGCAGTAACTTGATTTAATGCTTTGATATATATATGTTTATATGCACATGTACACAACTTCGTTTGTATGCAGGATTGCAGGTATAAGTCTCGATTCCACACCTTGTGACCAAATAATAGCAGGATAAATGTTGTCGAGAGGGTGATGAAGTCCTCCGTCCATGATGTCAGATGCGTCTCATCACATTTTGGTACTTTAAGTTTGATGTTTGTGTAAATGTAGATTGTAACATTTGTGTTATGTGTTTTGTCTCATTTTATTTGCCGAGAGCATTTATAATTTTATGAGTTATCTTAATGAATAAGAATGAAATTAATTATTTTAAATGTGGGGATTAAATAATATTTAAATATATAAACATCTTAATTTTTTTTTGAAATCATATATTGCAATTAATTAATAATTAAATATTAAATATGCTTAATTATTTCAACTAAATAAATTGGTGGTGGATAATTATGAGAATAAATTATTTAAAATAAATTTGAGATGTGAGTTGCAAGAAAAGTTAAAAAAAATTCAGGAATTAAAGTAATAAAAACAAATAAAAGAACAAAACACAGTGTGAGCCAATAGGGTTTGAGTGTTGAAAAGAAAGCTGGTTTTAAAGATTGATTTTTCCTTTTAACTGGATTTTTTGAGGAGAGCTTTGGAGAGAGGAAGAAAATATTTTATTTAACTATGAATTTTTGAGAAGGGCACACACACACACACACACAGAAGAACAGAAGGTTGGAAGTGCTCAAGTGTAGGTGGAGATTGTTCTGGACTAGGATTGGAATCGGATTCGAGAGCATCAGAGTCAAGCAGGCGTCTTCAAACTCGCATTGGACTCCAGGTTCCTCTCGTTGTTATTTTCTTTTACCCTCTTCTGTTTTTCTGTTTGCTTCAGAAAAAGAAATAAATAGATTTTATTAAAATGTATTTTGTGAATATAGGAAAAACTTCTGTTGAAAACTGAAACTAGATCAGTTAGTAGTTTGGAAAACAAAGGGGATCATAGAAAAATCATACGGTCTAATTTGTTTATTAAAACAGGAACCCTGATCCTCTGGAACATTTCAACCTATAAACGATAGGATTGTAGAAAAGATGATTCTCTGGTTGAAGATAATAAATTTGGGGTTTAATCAGTTTATTGAAAATATAAATGGATATAATTATTGTTTTGTCCCTCTTATTTGTTTTGTTATGCCTCTGTATTTTGTTTACCAAAATATATATATACAGTTTTTATATTGTCCTCTTGAACCAGAATATATATTTTATTGTCTGTTTTATATTGACCCAGAATATATATATATATATATATGTTATGTATATATATATATAAAGATATATATACATCTTGTTTATTGGTTGTTTTTATGGCAATATTGGTCGCGTCGGCCCGTCTGAGTAGATCCATAGTTTAATGTCTCAGGAAAAAATGAAATTCTATATTATTATATATGACCACATGTTTGGTGTCTTTAAAGGTTTTGCAGTTGCTTGAAATATTTGTTTATTTTAAAACAAATGAAATGAAAGGATTTCTGTGTAATGAAATTTACCGACTTACGATGGTGCAGGAGAAGCGGTTCGTTTCAGTGATAAAAGTATACAAAAACAAAATAGAAAAGTTAAAATGTCGAAAAATTTTGCATATTAAGTGTATATATCATTGGGGGTTGGGAGGCCGGTGCAGTACCCACCCGGCGCTACTAGTGGCCGATTTTGCTTACGACAGTCCCCTCTGGTGCTTTGTCTTGTAGTGATCGCGGGGCTATGCAACCCATTGAAGGACTCTGGCAGCATGAAGTTACCGAACATTGGAGTTTGTATGTTAAAAATTTATTTTAATTTTAAATTCTATTTTTATATATATATATGAATATATATATATAATATATATATAAATATACGAACATATATATATTATATATATATATTATATATATTATCTCTCTACTCTTTATTTATTTGATTATCTTTATTTAAATTAATTTTGTCGACGCGAAGTATAGCCGACTGATTTGATTTTTAAAACCATATATGTATATATGTATAATGAAAATATTGATAAGGGGAATTCTTTTGTAATAAATATTATTATTGATTTGAGTATAGTAAAGTGAATGTTTATAGTTAATTAAGTGATGAATTTGTAGAAATTATTCTTTTTTCAACGTTATATTATTATTTTGTGGTGTTGTGTTCATCAACTTTCCTTATACATCGGGTGAATGCGTTTTTCTTTTAATTATGGAATCGTGAGGTCTTGATTTTGTTCTTCTTGTTATGACTGTAAATTTCACCCGTGATGTGGGAACCCTCTTGTTTTGTAACCCTAGTCCAGAGGCTTGTTATTGTTGAAGTTGTCTTCATAATACCTTTGGTTTCGAAGCTTGGTAATTTGTGCTTAGAAGGGTTGGACATTTTCTTATGATAGTTTGTGATGGATTGTCACGAGAGGGATAATACCTCGCATGTGTGGATTCGAGTATTATGGTTTTATGATTTTTATGTGTTAGTCCAACCCATGCCTGTTTGAGATATGTTAGGGGTCATAGGAGGGAGAGTGGCTCTTTGTGGGCGCCGGCGCCTCGGATGAGGAAGGGCCAGGATAACCCTCGAAGAGTAGTAAACAAGTGATAACCTAAACAATAGATTTAGGGGGATGGGTAGTTTAAAAATACAAGATAATAAAACTTGGATTCCTCGGCTATGCATTAGGGCTACCTTAGACTAGTGATAGACTGAGAAGGCCGTGGTCGGCATAGTCATAGTCTCCTCTTCACGAGAGACTATTGGCTCCGCATTAGCTACCCTATGGTGCCGGCGTCTCAGTTAGGAGGAAGGGCCAGGATATCCATAGATGGGTGCCGGCGCCTCAGTTGGAGGAAGGGCCAGGAAATCCCATGAGAGCTATGCGATGACACTCTCCACTTGACACCCTTGTGCTTGTTGTTGCCTCTGGATGTTATCTCTTTGTGATGTTTCTTGAATTCTTGTGAATTTGATTTGTGATTGTTAAGTGATATTACTTCATGTTATCGTGATGAGTTCTTGGTTTAACTTGTTATGTGATTTGAGTACGTCGATGGTTGTGCATTGCATATTTGAGTTATACTTGTTCTGTATCATGTTGTTGAGTTGGTTTGACATTCATGGTCGGGTTCACTTCCTCGTCACCTCTGAGCACGGGGGGTGACTTACTTCGTAATTCACATGGTTGGGTGGAACGTGCTCCGCACCCGTTGGGTTCCCCATCAGCGTCTTGTCTTCTCAGCTTCCGCAGTGCAGATGTTCCAGTGATCAGTTGTACTTCATGTTCATTATTTTGTATCAATTCCCATGTTGGGAAATTCAATGTAATTCTTGTATCGAAGAAGATTGTAATGTAATATTATTTCAATGATGTAATAGTTAGGTTTGAATTGGATCATGTTACAAGATTTATCATGGATGTAATTATGCGATGTTGTCATACTCGCATCATGGCTATCATTTGTATCTTTGTATATGGTTTTTATAAATTAAATGGTTGTTGTTTTCATTATCTTTATGTTGCGTTGTGGTTGCAATGTAACCTCGCGTGCCCCAGAGAACCATGTGGTTTTAATGCTATGTGTTATGCTATGTGTTTATGATTTAATGTTGTTACATGTTACTTCTTTTATTTTAAAAAAAAATTTATTCGCATTATGTGTGTGTTCTCTGGGGTTTACCTGACCAGGTGTTACATGTTGAACGACATGGTATAATGCACTACATGGATTAAATGTTTAAATTATATGGGGCCGACCTAATTGATGAATAAGATATATATATATATATATATATATATATATATATATATATATAATATATATAATATATATATATATAAGATGTTCTAATGAATGAGTAGAAGAGAGCAAGGGGAAGTGAAGATAATAGAGTGTGTATGTATGAGTAAGGCGAGCATATGTGCATGGTGCAAGCCTAAATAATTAATCAACAGAAGACTAAAACATAATTATTGAGCATTTGTTGGGAGAAACAATACTACTAATATAGTGCTTCATTTGGAACTAAATTCTGCACAAGGTGTATTCCATTAGTTCATACTTTTGGAAATGAGCCATAACTTCTATACTTTGGCAGTCAACCATCATTTGTATCTTCAAGTTGTAGCCCTGTTGGATAGTGAGTCCTTATTCCGAACAGTGAGTCCTTATTCTGGACAGAGAGTCCTTATTTTAGGTAGTGAGCCTTTTTGTAATAAATTTTGATATTCTCTATAGTGTTAGTTAATCCTCACCTTGGTTTTTCCCTCATTGGGTTTTCCATGTAAATATGGTGTTGATTTGTTTATGCGATAGTTTTCAATTTTTTCATTTGTACTTAATGTTTAATCATTTAAGCAACATCAAGATCTTCTTCTGGAAAATGATTTAAGGGTTTAAATTTGGTGACAAATGATGCACCCCCCCTCTCAGTTGTCTAATCTAGAAACAATAATAAAACATCTTGAATAACTTTTGCAACTTACATTCCATATTCTAGAACTAGGTCCACAACACACCACATCTCTCCTTAGACATCGATGACAATATTTTGACATCAATTCTAATACACCCTTCACACAAGATCAGTTCCATCTCATCTCTGATCCCCTTTTTGACATCAATGACAATAATACACTAACAATCTCAACCTTTGTCATTGATGGAAAAACTAAATGCTCATACCAATTAACTAAATGGTTTGATACCAATTGTAACAAACCTTAAAGCTCTATACCAATTAAACCGTTTAAGAAATTCACTCCCCCTTTGACATGCATCTCTTCTCATCTACATTTTGCACATAATTCTACTTGCTCCTATGTTGAGCATTTTCTCACATTTCTCCCCCTTTGACATCAATGGCAAAGGGCAGACTCCCCCTGACAAGATACTCCCCCTTTGATAAGTAGTTCAAAGAGAAAGTGGGAATCCTTGACTATGCAACCATCAAGTCGTTAGAAATTTGTCAAACTAGTTTACCTGAATTGATCTCATTCTCCATTACCAGAGATAAATAAAGTACCAAGTAAGCTCCCCCTGGATTACCCTATCACTAATATTTAGTGATATGTTGTGGGAGCAATGGCTCCCAACTTCTGCCTCAGCTATGCAAATTATTATGTAGGAAGAGGATTGGTGAAAGTGTCAACCACTTGTTCTTTGGTGGGAACATATTCCATGTTGACCTCTTTGTTTGCAACCTTCTATCAAATGAAGTGATACTTGATGGATATGTGCTTTGTTCTAGAGTGCATCATTGGATTCTTTGATATGTTTATGGCACTTGAATTGTCACAAAGAATTGAGATAGGTTCTTTTTACTCTACCTTGATGTCCTTAAGTGTCTACTTCATCCATAACACTTGAGTACAACATGTTGTTGTTGCTACATATTCTACTTCTATTGTGCATAGAGTGACTGATTCTTGCTTTTTGCTCATCCAGGAAACTAATTTATTTTCCAAAAAGAATTCTCCACCATTGGTTCTTTTCCTGTCATCTACACTTCCTTCCCAATCAAGATCTGTGTATGCTATCAGAGAAAAATACTTGCTCTTGGAATATGACATCCCATAATCAATAGTGCTTTTGATATATCATAAAAGTATTTTCACTGTGTTGACATATGATTCTTTTGGTGCAGCCTTAAATCTTGCTGTCATACACATTACTTGAATTATGTCTAGTCTTGATGTAGATAGGTACAGTAAACTCCCAATAATTGACCTATACATAGTCTAATTTGCATATGTTGATTCATCTGATTTACTCAACTTACAATCAATTATCATGGGGGTACTAATTGGTCTAATATCCTCCATAGAAAATTTCTTAAGAATTTCCTTAGTATATTTGGTTTGAGATATAAATATCCCATTCTCAATTTGTACAATTTGTAAACCAAGGAAAAATGACAACTCCCCTAACATTGACATCTCAAATTCATCTTGCATATGCATAAAATTTTTTTTACACATTTTTTCATTTTTACCTCCAAAAATGATGTCATCCACATAAACAACAACAATAATCATGTGCTCACCTTCAGATACTTCAGCGGTAAATAGTATCACCTAGGACAACAAATCAGGATTCCTTCTTGACAAAGGTCTTTTTAAGGTTCAAGGTGATATTGGATGGGAGGATTCCTCTACTAAGGTAGGCAAATATGTCATGATACCATGAGGAGCTAGGACCAACAATGACACACACAAATTTAGATCTGGAATTTCAAAAGTTGTTACAAGAAGTTGTTCTACCAAGAATTCACATTGTAGGATGTTGTTCGACATGTCTAACAATGATCCAATTGTTTCCATTGCATCTATTGTTCTATTGTTCATGTGAAGAATCTACTCAAAAGTTATGTCAATGAAAAGGTCCTTGAGATTCTCCACCATCTTCTTGTAAGGAGTGAGCTTATCATCCTTAGTTTGATAGTCGTCATTGACTTGGTTGATGACCAGCTCTGAGTCTCCATAGACTTTCATCTCTTATATCTGCCATTGAATTGCTATCTTGAGAATTGTGATTAGGGATTCATACTCAAGAATGTTGTTAGTACAAGGGAACAATATCCATATTTAAGCCAAAGTGTTTGAAATTTTGAAGGAGATAGTGAATGTTTGTTTTGTAACATTTTGGAACCAAGCAATGTATTAAACTAACTCACAATTATTTATAATCCTAGGTTGAAATGGCCATACTTGTTGAGACCCTACTCAGATTTCTCCAAACACTAAGATATTGCGAACAGTTAGAGATTTGGTGACACTGGCTCTCCTCCATGACACACACTTCTCAAGACCACCAAATCTCAAAATCTTGAAGATCTTAAGATCCTAAGGAATTTTTTGTTTCAACAATAAATAGTATAAATGTGGGGCAGCTTTAGAATGACCATTCTTGCACCAATAAGTATTAAGGATTTGTGGAAACTAAAATAGTTTGGCTCTTAGTAACAAACCAAGAACACCCAGTTGTATACATGCCCACTTTTCCATTTAAGGCTCTTACTACCATTCACATTCTACTTAAGGAATGGTACTAGGTGTAGTACATTATACACTCCAAGATAGAAGGTACTTTCTCACGATTTCCCAACCTTTTATATAGCCTGCTAGTAAACATGCTTTTGAGTACTTGCCTATGAGTTTCCTATTGTGGGGAGTGTCTCATAGTAAGTCCTCTCTTAAGGGTGACACAAAGCATAAGTGTACTTAATTATTTCTCTTCACCCAAGATCACATGAAGCGCAAGGGGATTGGATAAGTACTATAAGTGCACACAAACAATGAAGTACACTTGGAGTTTTTCTCTTCATCCAAGATCACTCGAAGCACAAGGGGATTGGATATGCACTACAAGTGTGTCACAACAAAGTAGACACTGATTCATTTTACCAACTAAAGTTAAGATGAATTCATTTTATGCACCAAATGAAATGTTAAGTTGCCTTGTTCAATTTTAAAACCTAAGAGACAATGATGATATGAGAGTTCAATTTTAGTCCCGTTTGAGCGTTCTTTTTAAAACCCAAATGAAATTTAGTGAGGTCCTAAAGTAGAAAGTAAAAAGCATAAGAAATTGGGTTATAATTGCCCCAAAGCATAAAACACTTGTTACAATAATACAATCTTAAGAAGAGAATGCTTCTTCACTCTAACTTCATGTCGTCCAACCCACAAAACCCTATTAGTCTAACAACCAAAAAAATGTTAGAAATGCATTAGTAATTTGACTAATCAAAAAAATTAAAGCATATGCTAAAAAAATGATTGTTAAAATTCTTACCCAAATTGGGTGTCACTATTTGTGATAGAGTCACTTTGGTGAATAAGGGCATCACTCTACAGAAAGAATAAAGAGCATGATAGCATCACAATTTGGTTGGGTGTCACTCTGGTGAACTAGGGCATCACTCTGCAGAAAGAACAGTGAGAAAAATAGCGTCACAATTTGGTCGGGTGTCACCGTTTTCAAATCTTTAATACCTCTATATAGTATTAGTGTCACTGTTTATTTAATTAGCATTGATGTATTTAATAGGTGTTACTGTTTGAAATGACAATAGCATCACTATATGGCGATGCTCTGTAAAGGCGTCGCTAATGGCATACTAGTTTATTTCACCAATGGTTTTTTTATTCATTTGAAAAACGGTTTAATTCGCCAATAAAATAATTATAATTTTGGTTTGAAAACATTTTTGAATCACTAACAAAAACATTTTATTTGTTTGAGCACAACTTTAATTCACGAATAGAAATATCTTGTCGGTTTGAAAACATGTTGAATTCATCAATGGAAATATTTTATTGGTAAACTTGAAAATAGGTTTTAATCACCAATGAAAATATTTTATTTTTTCTAAAAAAATTACATTTCACCAAAATTTTCCATAGAATTCTAGCAATTACAAAATATTTTCCAATGGAGATTTTTTTTCTTGAAAAACAAGAAAAAATTGCCAATAAAATTAATATTTTTATCAAGAAGTATACAAGATTCGCCTGGATTTTATACCTTCATTGAGGGGGGGGGGGTTCTTAAAGTTATCCCTATTATCAAACAATTAACAAGGTTAGGAATCAATGATGTGATTTCTAAGAAATAGATATCATAGTAGTACCAATTCATCAATCAACCACATCATTTGAGTCTTT
>VDFB02000003.1:106153976-106198198 GCA_007258455.2 Sequoia sempervirens
TAAGTGATATTACTTCATGTTATCGTGATGAGTTCTTGGTTTAACTTGTTATGTGATTTGAGTACGTCGATGGTTGTGCATTGCATATTTGAGTTGTACTTGTTCTGTATCATATTGTGATTGAGTCGGTTGACATCCATGGTCAGGTTCACTTCCTCGTCACCTCTGAGCACGGGGGGTGAGTTACTTCGTAATTCACATGGTTGGGTGGAACGTGCTCCGCACCCATTGGGTTCCCCATCAGCGTCTTGTCATCTCAGCTTTCCGCAGTGCAGATGTTCCAGTGATCAGTTGTACTTCATGTTCATTATTTTGTATCAATCCCCATGTTGGGAAATTCAATGTAATTATTGTATCAAAGAAGATTGTAATGTAATATTATTTCAATGATGTAATAGTTAGGTTTGAATTGGATCGTGTTAAAAGATTTATCATGGATGTAATTATGCGATGTTGTCATACTCGCATCATGGCTATCAGTTGTTTCTTTGTATATGGTTTTTATAAATTAAATGGTTATGTTGTTTTCATTATCTTTATGTTGTGTTGTGATTGCAATGTAACCTCGCGTGCCCCAGAGAACCATGTGGTTTTAATGCTATGTGTTATGCTATGTGTTTATGATTTAATGTTGTTACATGTTACTTCTTTTATTTTAAAAAAAAAATTTATTCGCATTATGTGTGTGTTCTCTGGGGTTTGCACGACGGGCGTTACAACTTGGTATCAGAGCCAAGGTTGCAAACACTAGGGTCTTTGGGTAGTGTAGTCCATTAGGTTACCGTTTGTGCAACTCTTGTGCTCATGTCGTACTTTATCTTGTGGCGCAGAACTATGCCTCGAGGTAGAGGACGTGGTCGTGGAAGAGGCCGTGGTGCCGGACGTGGAGCAAACCGGCGAAGTCCCTCAGTTCCTAGTTCCCATGGCTCTGAGCATGAGGAACAGCAGAGCCTTCATAGTGTTCCATCAGGTAACCAGAATCCAGTACCGCCAGGTCTAGACGGTCAGTTACAGCATATACTTGGAGAGATTCTTGACCGATTGGGACCCAGGCCAGATGAGGTACACCAGGTGGAGAGGGAGAGAGAGAGATCTCCGAGGCGCAGGGATACAGATGTGGTTCCGGATGCAGTCGTAGCAGGCCATATGAGGGATTTGATGAGGGCACACCCTCCTACTTTTGATGGTTCTGGAGGAGGTCTTGAGGCTGAGACCTGGTTAATTGACTTAGACCGTTGCTTCGCCATGCACCCCTACGGTAGCAATACCAAGGCTCGGTGCGCAGTGATGCACTTGCGAGGCTTCGCGTCTACTTGGTGGCGCCTTGAGGAACAGAAACTGCATCTTGATCTCAGTATGGTTACTTGGGAGTTGTTCCTAGACAGGTTCAGAGCTCGTTTCCTCTCAGACCATTGGAGGCAACGCAGGGCTGACGAGTTTCACGATCTCAAGCAGTTGTCTATGTCAGTGGAGCAGTATGAGAGGCGCTTCTATGAGTTGAAGCAGTATGCAGGGATTAGCCACGATGAGGGCATGTTAGTGCAGCATTTTGTTCGGGGCTTAAATGCCCGCATCAGTGGTGGTGTACGAGTCTTCGAGCCGAAGACGATGGAGATGGCAGTGGAGAAGGCTCGCTTAGTGGAGGAGAATTTGGCCATGGCGTTGGGTGGTCACATCGGAGTACAGATTGGTAGCACAACCGCACCTGGGTATGTTGCTCATGGAGGGCAGTCACAGGGAGCAGGATCTTCCAGGAACAGGTACCCACCCTCGAAAGGGGGTTATCAGCAGCAGCAGCCTCAGCAGCAGCAGTCAAAACAGAAATACAATCAATCTCAACAGGGTGGCAATTCTCAGTTTCGCAGAGATCGGAGCAGGAACCGGGTTCGACAGGAACGTTTTGTACAGCCTGCACCTAGCTTCCAGTCAGCACCGACTCGTGGGAGTTTTCAGCAGTCAAATGCTCCATCAGGGGGCAGAGGTTTTGGCAGAGGCACTGGGTGTTTCTCTTGTGGACAGCCGGGGCATATTGCTAGGATGTGTCCTCAGAAGAACACCTCCGGATTTAATCAGAGGCCAGCAGCATCAGAGCCGACAGTAGGTGATGCAGGGAGATCTCATCGTGTGTTTGCTTCAGTGGATAATCGTCAGGCAGTCCATCAGAACACAGTGGTTGAGGCATCAGGTGTGTTGAATAATTCTAGCATTTCTATACTTTTTGATTCGGGTGCTTCTGATTCCTTTATATCACCTTTAGTTGTTGAGCGATGTGGTTTGGTGGCAATTAGTCAAGGCGTAAAATGGCATGTTGAACTAGCATCAGGGTCCAGGGTTGTGGTAGAGAAACTTGTGCAGGATTGTAATTTGAGTATAGGTGAAATGTCAACCAAGGTGGACCTCAGAATTCTGCCACTCGGTTCTTATGATATTGTCTTAGGCATGGATTGGTTGAGTGCACATCGTGCTATGATTGACTGTCGTCAAAAGGCAGTAAGGTGCACTGATGACTCTGGTAAGGAGGTGGAGATCTTGGGTATTCAGAGGCCCATTTCATTACGTATGATCTCTGCCATGCAGCTCAAAAGGCACTTCCGACAGGGTTGTCAGCTATTTGCAGTATCTGTGAGTGACTTGGAATCTGAGGATAGTCAGGGGTTGTCTTTGGATGATTACCCCCTCCTTAAGGGTTTTTCTGATGTGTTTCCAGAGGAGATTCCTGGTATGCCGCCTAAGCGTGATGTGGACTTCCGGATTGATCTGGTACCTGGAGCCGAGCCCATATCTCGAGCTCCATATCGGATGACAACACAGGAACTACAGGAACTCCGTCTTCAGTTGGAAGAATTGTTGGCCAAGGGTTTTATCCGCCCAAGTGTTTCTCCTTGGGGAGCACCGGTGATATTTGTGAAAAAGAAGGATGGTTCTCTTCGCTTGTGTATTGACTACAGGCAGTTGAATAAGGTAACAGTGAAGAACAGATATCCATTGCCCAGGATTGACGATCTCTTCGATCAGATAAAAGGGGCAAGGGTGTTCTCTAAAATTGATCTCAAATCGGGATACCACCAATTGAGGATTGCTGATGCAGATATTCACAAAACAGCATTTCGAACTCGATACGGACATTACGAGTTCACTGTGATGCCGTTCGGGTTGACGAATGCACCTTCAGTCTTCATGAGTCTAATGAATGGAGTTTTCCGTACATACTTGGATAAATTCGTTCTAGTGTTTCTCGATGACATCCTGATCTATTCTAGGTCGATGGAGGAACATGAAGAACATCTAAAGCAGGTATTGCAGTGTTTAAGGGATAATCAGTTGTTTGCCAATCTCAAAAAGTGTGACTTTTATAAGACTGAAGTTCAGTATTTGGGACATGTGATTTCCGGTGAGGGAATTTCAGTCGATCCTGCAAAGATTCAGGCTATTGTGGATTGGCCCGCACCCACTAATGTCTCAGAGATTCGCAGCTTCATGGGACTTGCAGGATATTATAGGCGGTTTGTTCAAGGGTTTTCTAGATTGGCTCATCCTATCACCTCTTTGCAGAGGAAGGGAAAGAAATTCCTTTGGTCTGATCAATGCCAGTTAGCTTTCCAGACTCTGAAGGATAAGTTGACTAGTGCTCCAATCTTAGCAGTTCCTGATCCGGCAGGTGATTTTGTTGTTTGTACAGATGCTTCCTTGGAAGGTTTAGGGGCTGTGTTGATGCAGGAAGGTCGAGTGATTGCTTATGAGTCACGGAAACTGAAGGACCATGAACTTAATTACCCCACTCATGATTTGGAGTTAGCCGCAGTTGTGCATGCCTTGGTGAGGTGGAGGCACTTTCTCCTTGGGCATCGGTTCGAGTTGCATACAGACCACCGTAGTCTACAATACATCTTCACGCAGCCGAACTTGAATGCAAGACAGAGAAGGTGGATGGAATTTTTGTGTGAGTACGACTTTGAGGTGAAATACATTCAGGGTAAGGAGAATGTTGTAGCAGATGCATTGAGCAGACGCAGGCATGAGTTATCCGCTTTGACTCTTGAGGTTGATTTGAAGAGTCAGATTGTTGCAGCTCTTCCTTCTGATGATTGGTATCAGGCAGTGAAGGCAGAGATTGAGTCAGGTAGAGCCTTAGAAGGTAAATTTGTAGGGTACTCTTTGGATACGGATGGTGTTTTGCGCTATGCAGGCCGTATGTATGTACCTCCTGCAGAGGGTCTTCGTACCCTTATTTTGACGGAAGCTCATAGAGCTCCTTATTCGGCACACCCAGGAGTTAAGAAGATGTACGCTGATCTTCGTGCACTATATTTTTGGGCAGGATTGAAGCGTGACATTGCTGATTTTGTGGCTAGGTGTCTCGAGTGTCAGAGAGTGAAGGCCGAGCATCATCATCCGGCAGGCTTGTTGCAGCCGCATCTTGTTCCAGAGTGGAAGTGGGACATCATTTCTATGGATTTTATAGTCGGGTTGCCCATGTCTTCCAGGCGACACGACGCTATCATGGTCACTGTTGACAGGTTGACCAAGGTAGCCCATTTCTCTCCTATTCGATCTTCATATACTGCTTCAGTGGTGGCTAGGGTGTTCATGGAGGATATTGTTAGATTACATGGGATACCGCGCAGGATTATTTCTGACAGAGATCCGGTATTCACTTCTGCATTATGGACATCCCTTCAGCGGTCCTTAGGGACTAAGTTGAATTTTAGTTCTGCCTACCATCCTGAGACAGATGGTCAGACTGAGAGAGTTAATCAGGTGCTTGAGGATATGCTTCGTATGTATGTCATGGACCAGCAGTCTCATTGGGAAGACTACCTACATTTGGTTGAGTTTGCCTACAATAATGGCTATCACAGTTCGATTGGCATGGCTCCATTTCAGGCTTTGTATGGTCGTCCTTGTCGTACCCCTTTGAGTTGGGATCGATTAGAGGACAGGGTCCTTCTTGGACCTGAGATGCTTCGTGACATGGAGCAACAGGTAGCTCGCATCCGAGAGCATCTGGTAGCAGCTCAAGATAGGCAGAAGAAATTTGCTGATGCACACAGGGTAGATCGACAGTTTGCTATAGGAGATAGAGTGTTTCTCAGAGTTCATCCTCGGAAGAGCCCTATTCGTTATGGAAAGGGTTCTAAGCTTGCACCCCGTTTCGTGGGTCCGTTTGAGGTGTTAGAGCGTATAGGTCCTGTTGCCTATCGCCTGGCATTGCCACCTAGTCTGTCGCGGATTCACGATGTCTTTCATGTTTCAGTTCTTAGGCCTTACTTTCCGGATGTTACTCATGTTCTTGATTGGAATGCTCTACAGGTCGAGGACGGGCAACTAGCTCTAGAGCCCGTGGCCGTGGTGCAGCACAGGAGGCTCGTACTCAGAGGCAGGGATATTGAGCAGGTGAGGGTCCAGTGGGATCCTAATGATGAGGCTTCAGCGACTTGGGAGGATGCTTCCCGTATGCGAGAATCCTACCCATACTTGTTTTCTGGCTTACAGGAGTAAGCCGTATTTAAGGGGGGGAGGATGTAATAACCCTCCTGGTTGCTAGATGGACTCAGTAGTGTTATGTTTTGTTTGATGCTCAGATACTATGATGATACTGTTATTATTTGATGTGGTTATTCAGATACTGTGATGATACTGCTGTTGTTTGATATGGTTAGTTTAGATGCTAGACGATGTTATTTCATTTTGGATATGACTACTTTATATGACATTATGGTTGATTATATCTGTTAATTTTATGAATTGTGATATGATGCAATGATTTAATTTAATATGTAATGTGATGATTGTTATTTAGAAATGTAACTCATTGATTATGTTATTGTTGTTAGAATAGGTGTGACGAAGGACAATATAGCATCACTCGTTCGCGAGTGCCCTGTTATGTTGCAATTCCTTCTCACAATGCAGTAACTTGATTTAATGCTTTGATATATATATGTTTATATGCACATGTACACAACTTCGTTTGTATGCAGGACTGCAGGTACAAGTCTCGATTCCACCTGCTTCGGCAGGAAAGGGCGAGCACCAAATAACCCAACGGATAAATGTTGATACAGAGGTGACGATGAAGTCCTCCCGTCCCATGATGTCAGGTCGTCTCATCTGTTTGGTATAGTTGATGTTGTGTAAATGTCGTTATGGCCTGTTGTGTTATGTGTTTGTCTCATTTTATTTATGAGAGCATTTATAATTATGAGTTATCTTAATGAATGAAATAAATTAATTATTTTAAATGTGGGATTAAATAATATTTAAATATATAAACATCTTAATTTTTTTTGAAAATCATATATTGCAATTAATTAATAATTAAATATTAAATATGCTTAATTATTTCAACTAAATAAATTGGTGGTGGATAATTATGAGAATAAATTATTTAAAATAAATTTGAGATGTGAGTTGCAAGAAAAGTTGAAAAAACAGGAATTAAAGTAATAAAAACAAATAAAAGAAAAAAAACACAGTGTGAGCCAATAGGGTTTGAGTGTTGAAAAGAAAGCTGGTTTTAAAGATTGATTTTTCCTTTTATCTGGATATTTTTTGAGGAGAGCTTTGGAGAGAGGAAGAACATATTTTATTTAACTATGAATTTTTGAGAAGTGCACACACACACACACACAGAAGAACAGAAGGTTGGAAGTGCTCAAGTGAAGGTGGAGTTCATTCTGGACTAGGATTGGAATCGGATTCGAGAGCATCAGAGTCAAGCAGGCGTCTTCAAACTCGCATTGGACTCCAGGTTCCTCTCGTTGTTATTTTCTTTTACCCTCTTCTATTTTTCTGTTTGCTTCAGAAAAAGAAATAAATAGATTTTATTAAAATGTATTTTGTGAATATAGGAAAAACTTCTGTTGAAAACTGAAACTAGATCAGTTAGTAGTTTGGAAAACAAAGGGGATCATAGAAAAATCATACGGTCTAATTTGTTTATTAAAACAGGAACCCTGATCCTCTGGAACATTTCAACCTATAAACGATAGGATTGTAGAAAAGATGATTCTCTGGTTGAAGATAATAAATTTGGGGTTTAATCAGTTTATTGAAAATATAAATGGATATAATTATTGTTTTGTCCCTCTTATTTGTTTTGTTATGCCTCTGTATTTTGTTTACCAAAATATATATATACAGTTTTTATATTGTCCTCTTGAACCAGAATATATATTTTATTGTCTGATTTATATTGACCCAGAATATATATATATATATATATATGTTAATATATATATATAAAGATATATATACATACTGGTTCGTATTGGTTGTTTTATTAAACAAAATATTGGTCCGTCGGCCGTACCGTCGTCCCATGGATTTTATTGTCTCCCAGAAAAATGAAATTCTATATTGATATATATTTTATGTTGGGTATCTTAAGATTTTTGATTGCTTGAAATATTTGTTTATTTTAAAACAAATGAAATGAAAGGGATTTCTGTGCTGTGAAATTTTCGACTTCGTCCGTGCACGGGAGAAACGGACTCGTTTCCCGTGATAAAAAAAAATATAAAAACAAAATAGAAAAGTTAAAATATCGAAAAATTTTTTATATTAAAGCGAAGTCTTTTTTTTGTATATATGTTATGGGGGTTGGGGAGGGCACGGTACCCGTACCCACCCCGCGCCCCACTTGCGTGGCGGACTGCCACAGCAGTCCTACGGACTGCTGTGCGCAGCAGTCCGCAGGACTGCTGCGTACAACAGCCCGTGGGGACTGCTGCGCGCAGTCCCCACTTGGGCATTGGAGTTTTGTATGTTAAATTTAATTTAATTTTATTAAATTCTATTTTTATATATATATGAATATATATATATATAATATATATAAATATACATTTATATATATATTATATATACATATTTATATATATATTATATATATATATTTATTTTATTTAGTGATTATCTTTATTTAAATTAATTTTGTCATTGCAAAAATATATGTATTTGATTTGATTTTTTTTAGTATATATATGTATATATATATACTTATAATGAAAATAATGAAATGAGAATTCTTTTATAATAAATATTATTGATTTAGTATATTAAAAGTGAATGTTTTACTTAGTTAATTAGCTGATGAGATTTGTAGAAATTAACCATTCTTTTTTTTTCTTTGAATTATATTATTATTTTGTGGTGTTGTGTTTCATCAACTTTCCTTATACATCTGAGTGAATCGTTTTCTTGTATTTATGAAATCGTGAGGTCTTGATTTTGTTCTTCTTGTTATGACTGTAAATTTCACTCGTGATGTGGGAACCCTCTTGTTTTGTAACCCTAGTCCAGAGGCTTGTTATTGTTGAAGTTGTCTTCATAATACCTTTGGTTTCGAAGCTTGGTAATTTGTGCTTAGAAGGGTTGGACATTTTCTTATGATAGTTTGTGATGGATTGTCGCGAGAGGGATAATACCTCGCATGTGTGGATTCGAGTATTATGGTTTTATGATTTTTATGTGTTAGTCCAACCCATGCCTGTTTGAGATATGTTAGGGGTCATAGGAGGGAGAGTGGCTCTTTGTGGGCGCCGGCGCCTCGGATGAGGAAGGGCCAGGATAACCCTCGAAGAGTAGTAAACAAGTGATAACCTAAACAATAGATTTAGGGGGATGGGTAGTTTAAAAATACAAGATAATAAAACTTGGATTCCTCGGCTATGCATTAGGGCTACCTTAGACTAGTGATAGACTGAGAAGGCCGTGGTCGGCATAGTCATAGTCTCGTCTTCACGAGAGACTATTGGCTCCGCATTAGCTACCCTATGGTGCCGGCGCCTCAGTTAGGAGGAAGGGCCAGGATATCCATAGATGGGTGCCGGCGCCTCAGTTGGAGGAAGGGCCAGGAAATCCCATGAGAGCTATGCGATGACACTCTCCACTTGACACCCTTGTGCTTGTTGTTGCCTCTGGATGTTATCTCTTTGTGATGTATCTTTGATTTCTTGTAAATTTGTTTCGTGATTGTTAAGTGATTTTACTTCATGTTATCGTGATGAGTTCTTGGTTTAACTTGTTATGTGATTTGAGTACGTCGATGGTTGTGCATTGCATATTTGAGTTGTACTTGTTCTGTATCATGTTGTTGAGTCGGTTTGACATTCATGGTCGGGTTCACTTCCTCGTCACCTCTGAGCACGGGGGGTGAGTTACTTCGTAATTCACATGGTTGGGTGGAACGTGCTCCGCACCCGTTGGGTTCCCCATCAGCGTCTTGTCTTCTCAGCTTCCGCAGTGCAGATGTTCCAGTGATCAGTTGTACTTCATGTTCATTATTTTGTATCAATCCCCATGTTGGGAAATTCAATGTAATTCTTGTATCGAAGAAGATTGTAATGTAATATTATTTCAATGATGTAATAGTTAGGTTTGAATTGGATCATGTTAAAAGATTTATCATGGATGTAATTATGCGATGTTGTCATACTCGCATCATGGCTATCAGTTGTATCTTTGTATATGGTTTTTATAAATTAAATGGTTGTTGTTTTCATTATCTTTATGTTGCGTTGTGGTTGCAATGTAACCTCGCGTGCCCCAGAGAACCATGTGGTTTTAATGTTATGTGTTATGCTATGTGTTTATGATTTAATGTTGTTACATGTCATTTCTATTATTTAAAAAAAAAATTTATTCGCATTATGTGTGTGTTCTCTCGGGGTTTGCACGACGGGTGTTACATGTTAGCCGACATGGTATAATGCACTACATGGATTAAATGTTTAAATTATATGGGGCCGACCTAATTGATGAATAAGATATATATATATATATATATATATATATATATATATATATAATATATATAATATATATATATATAAGATGTTCTAATGAATGAGTAGAAGAGAGCAAGGGGAAGTGAAGATAATAGAGTGTGTATGTATGAGTAAGGCGAGCATATGTGCATGGTGCAAGCCTAAATAATTAATCAACAGAAGACTAAAACATAATTATTGAGCATTTGTTGGGAGAAACAATACTACTAATATAGTGCTTCATTTGGAACTAAATTCTGCACAAGGTGTATTCCATTAGTTCATACTTTTGGAAATGAGCCATAACTTCTATACTTTGGCAGTCAACCATCATTTGTATCTTCAAGTTGTAGCCCTGTTGGATAGTGAGTCCTTATTCCGAACAGTGAGTCCTTATTCTGGACAGAGAGTCCTTATTTTAGGTAGTGAGCCTTTTTGTAATAAATTTTGATATTCTCTATAGTGTTAGTTAATCCTCACCTTGGTTTTTCCCTCATTGGGTTTTCCATGTAAATATGG
Source organism: Sequoia sempervirens (assembly GCA_007258455.2). Taxonomy (NCBI): domain Eukaryota; kingdom Viridiplantae; phylum Streptophyta; class Pinopsida; order Cupressales; family Cupressaceae; genus Sequoia; species Sequoia sempervirens. Next base: position 106,164,266 of record VDFB02000003.1, read on the forward strand.
TGTTGATTTGTTTATGCGATAGTTTTCAATTTTTTCATTTGTACTTAATGTTTAATCATTTAAGCAACATCAAGATCTTCTTCTGGAAAATGATTTAAGGGTTTAAATTTGGTGACAAATGATGCACCCCCCCTCTCAGTTGTCTAATCTAGAAACAATAATAAAACATCTTGAATAACTTTTGCAACTTACATTCCATATTCTAGAACTAGGTCCACAACACACCACATCTCTCCTTAGACATCGATGACAATATTTTGACATCAATTCTAATACACCCTTCACACAAGATCAGTTCCATCTCATCTCTGATCCCCTTTTTGACATCAATGACAATAATACACTAACAATCTCAACCTTTGTCATTGATGGAAAAACTAAATGCTCATACCAATTAACTAAATGGTTTGATACCAATTGTAACAAACCTTAAAGCTCTATACCAATTAAACCGTTTAAGAAATTCACTCCCCCTTTGACATGCATCTCTTCTCATCTACATTTTGCACATAATTCTACTTGCTCCTATGTTGAGCATTTTCTCACATTTCTCCCCCTTTGACATCAATGGCAAAGGGCAGACTCCCCCTGACAAGATACTCCCCCTTTGATAAGTAGTTCAAAGAGAAAGTGGGAATCCTTGACTATGCAACCATCAAGTCGTTAGAAATTTGTCAAACTAGTTTACCTGAATTGATCTCATTCTCCATTACCAGAGATAAATAAAGTACCAAGTAAGCTCCCCCTGGATTACCCTATCACTAATATTTAGTGATATGTTGTGGGAGCAATGGCTCCCAACTTCTGCCTCAGCTATGCAAATTATTATGTAGGAAGAGGATTGGTGAAAGTGTCAACCACTTGTTCTTTGGTGGGAACATATTCCATGTTGACCTCTTTGTTTGCAACCTTCTATCAAATGAAGTGATACTTGATGGATATGTGCTTTGTTCTAGAGTGCATCATTGGATTCTTTGATATGTTTATGGCACTTGAATTGTCACAAAGAATTGAGATAGGTTCTTTTTACTCTACCTTGATGTCCTTAAGTGTCTACTTCATCCATAACACTTGAGTACAACATGTTGTTGTTGCTACATATTCTACTTCTATTGTGCATAGAGTGACTGATTCTTGCTTTTTGCTCATCCAGGAAACTAATTTATTTTCCAAAAAGAATTCTCCACCATTGGTTCTTTTCCTGTCATCTACACTTCCTTCCCAATCAAGATCTGTGTATGCTATCAGAGAAAAATACTTGCTCTTGGAATATGACATCCCATAATCAATAGTGCTTTTGATATATCATAAAAGTATTTTCACTGTGTTGACATATGATTCTTTTGGTGCAGCCTTAAATCTTGCTGTCATACACATTACTTGAATTATGTCTAGTCTTGATGTAGATAGGTACAGTAAACTCCCAATAATTGACCTATACATAGTCTAATTTGCATATGTTGATTCATCTGATTTACTCAACTTACAATCAATTATCATGGGGGTACTAATTGGTCTAATATCCTCCATAGAAAATTTCTTAAGAATTTCCTTAGTATATTTGGTTTGAGATATAAATATCCCATTCTCAATTTGTACAATTTGTAAACCAAGGAAAAATGACAACTCCCCTAACATTGACATCTCAAATTCATCTTGCATATGCATAAAATTTTTTTTACACATTTTTTCATTTTTACCTCCAAAAATGATGTCATCCACATAAACAACAACAATAATCATGTGCTCACCTTCAGATACTTCAGCGGTAAATAGTATCACCTAGGACAACAAATCAGGATTCCTTCTTGACAAAGGTCTTTTTAAGGTTCAAGGTGATATTGGATGGGAGGATTCCTCTACTAAGGTAGGCAAATATGTCATGATACCATGAGGAGCTAGGACCAACAATGACACACACAAATTTAGATCTGGAATTTCAAAAGTTGTTACAAGAAGTTGTTCTACCAAGAATTCACATTGTAGGATGTTGTTCGACATGTCTAACAATGATCCAATTGTTTCCATTGCATCTATTGTTCTATTGTTCATGTGAAGAATCTACTCAAAAGTTATGTCAATGAAAAGGTCCTTGAGATTCTCCACCATCTTCTTGTAAGGAGTGAGCTTATCATCCTTAGTTTGATAGTCGTCATTGACTTGGTTGATGACCAGCTCTGAGTCTCCATAGACTTTCATCTCTTATATCTGCCATTGAATTGCTATCTTGAGAATTGTGATTAGGGATTCATACTCAAGAATGTTGTTAGTACAAGGGAACAATATCCATATTTAAGCCAAAGTGTTTGAAATTTTGAAGGAGATAGTGAATGTTTGTTTTGTAACATTTTGGAACCAAGCAATGTATTAAACTAACTCACAATTATTTATAATCCTAGGTTGAAATGGCCATACTTGTTGAGACCCTACTCAGATTTCTCCAAACACTAAGATATTGCGAACAGTTAGAGATTTGGTGACACTGGCTCTCCTCCATGACACACACTTCTCAAGACCACCAAATCTCAAAATCTTGAAGATCTTAAGATCCTAAGGAATTTTTTGTTTCAACAATAAATAGTATAAATGTGGGGCAGCTTTAGAATGACCATTCTTGCACCAATAAGTATTAAGGATTTGTGGAAACTAAAATAGTTTGGCTCTTAGTAACAAACCAAGAACACCCAGTTGTATACATGCCCACTTTTCCATTTAAGGCTCTTACTACCATTCACATTCTACTTAAGGAATGGTACTAGGTGTAGTACATTATACACTCCAAGATAGAAGGTACTTTCTCACGATTTCCCAACCTTTTATATAGCCTGCTAGTAAACATGCTTTTGAGTACTTGCCTATGAGTTTCCTATTGTGGGGAGTGTCTCATAGTAAGTCCTCTCTTAAGGGTGACACAAAGCATAAGTGTACTTAATTATTTCTCTTCACCCAAGATCACATGAAGCGCAAGGGGATTGGATAAGTACTATAAGTGCACACAAACAATGAAGTACACTTGGAGTTTTTCTCTTCATCCAAGATCACTCGAAGCACAAGGGGATTGGATATGCACTACAAGTGTGTCACAACAAAGTAGACACTGATTCATTTTACCAACTAAAGTTAAGATGAATTCATTTTATGCACCAAATGAAATGTTAAGTTGCCTTGTTCAATTTTAAAACCTAAGAGACAATGATGATATGAGAGTTCAATTTTAGTCCCGTTTGAGCGTTCTTTTTAAAACCCAAATGAAATTTAGTGAGGTCCTAAAGTAGAAAGTAAAAAGCATAAGAAATTGGGTTATAATTGCCCCAAAGCATAAAACACTTGTTACAATAATACAATCTTAAGAAGAGAATGCTTCTTCACTCTAACTTCATGTCGTCCAACCCACAAAACCCTATTAGTCTAACAACCAAAAAAATGTTAGAAATGCATTAGTAATTTGACTAATCAAAAAAATTAAAGCATATGCTAAAAAAATGATTGTTAAAATTCTTACCCAAATTGGGTGTCACTATTTGTGATAGAGTCACTTTGGTGAATAAGGGCATCACTCTACAGAAAGAATAAAGAGCATGATAGCATCACAATTTGGTTGGGTGTCACTCTGGTGAACTAGGGCATCACTCTGCAGAAAGAACAGTGAGAAAAATAGCGTCACAATTTGGTCGGGTGTCACCGTTTTCAAATCTTTAATACCTCTATATAGTATTAGTGTCACTGTTTATTTAATTAGCATTGATGTATTTAATAGGTGTTACTGTTTGAAATGACAATAGCATCACTATATGGCGATGCTCTGTAAAGGCGTCGCTAATGGCATACTAGTTTATTTCACCAATGGTTTTTTTATTCATTTGAAAAACGGTTTAATTCGCCAATAAAATAATTATAATTTTGGTTTGAAAACATTTTTGAATCACTAACAAAAACATTTTATTTGTTTGAGCACAACTTTAATTCACGAATAGAAATATCTTGTCGGTTTGAAAACATGTTGAATTCATCAATGGAAATATTTTATTGGTAAACTTGAAAATAGGTTTTAATCACCAATGAAAATATTTTATTTTTTCTAAAAAAATTACATTTCACCAAAATTTTCCATAGAATTCTAGCAATTACAAAATATTTTCCAATGGAGATTTTTTTTCTTGAAAAACAAGAAAAAATTGCCAATAAAATTAATATTTTTATCAAGAAGTATACAAGATTCGCCTGGATTTTATACCTTCATTGAGGGGGGGGGGGTTCTTAAAGTTATCCCTATTATCAAACAATTAACAAGGTTAGGAATCAATGATGTGATTTCTAAGAAATAGATATCATAGTAGTACCAATTCATCAATCAACCACATCATTTGAGTCTTTTGGTAGTTTCCCCTCTACCAAAGTTAAACATGTTTTACCAATTTTGATGTCAACAAGTTGTTGAAAAATCTTAATGCAAAAAAATTAATGGTAATTGAACTAAAAACCAAATCTACATTACACTCCATATACTCACAAACAAAATGGAAAAGAGTTTGAAAATAACACAACTTCAGTAATTAGTCAAATAGTATCAAGAAACACATTTTGGAAGGAGGCTACTTGCACAAAGTTGACCTTACAGAATTTTGTATTCTCTACTTTGCTCAAAATATGTCTCATAGCTACTACACACCATTTGCAAAAAATAAAACAAAATATTAAAATAAGAGATAATAAAACACAATCTTTTGAATGGAAATTTTTAGTGAAAGAAAGCAATTTCTTGCTTAAATTGAGAATACCTCTTTTTTCCTTCAACTTGAACTTGTTAACTCTCTACACAAATTTTTTCTTGCATTTAAGAAAAACAAGGCCATGTTGCTACAAAGTTTCTGCCAAATGCTGACATCACATTTTTTTCTTTGATTTGTAGGAAAAATGAGAGTAGTGATGGTCCAATCAATTTGGCAAGATAACAATTGATAGTTGTATTCTTAAAGTAGTTTTCTTTGACAATACATGACATAATGACTAGGACATAGTTGATTTGAATAGATATTTAGGTGAATTAAAATAAACAATATATTGCTTAAGTTATTGTTATGCATTGATAGTAACTAATATTTCTAGGACATACTTTTTTTTTATTCAAGGGGTAAACGCTTTTGACTGGAGCTATGAACCAGATACAACCATTCAACAATACCACCCCAACAAGGTTTGAACCTTGGTGGCAAGAACAACCATTCCACCTATAAACCATCACACCATGCCAATATTGGCATTTCTAGGACATAGTGGATGAAGACAAGTATTTAATATTTATGCAAGGCTGTTATGGTAGGGTATTGGGGTCATGTGAATCTTCTTATGCATCAAATATTAGACGTGAACTTAGAAGGATTTTTTAAAATTTTATTTAGTGGTTTTTCTTTATTATTTAAGTGAAAAAGTCCCTAGGGTCAATTCATATGTGATGAGTTCATGTTGGGACCTCTTTTTGGGGATTTGGATAAGCTTTGTCCCTCCTAAAGTTCATATGAAGAATTTAACTTGGCTATGAAGCAAGCTTGAATTTAAGTCATCAAATATCTCTTACCTTTGTTCATACATCCATCTTGGTATTCTATCCATAAAACTCTTGAAGTGTTTGTGGGAGTTGGTTTTTGGGAAAATTCTTTCTTTTTGCATTGTGAAAGAAGAGGATTATTTTTTGGGGGAGAATTTTGGGAGCTTGGGAGAGAATGAGAAAGGATATCTTGGAGATTTTTTTAATAAAGATCTCTCGCCATCCATTTGAATCTTTGAGAGGTAGGGTCCATACTCTCTTTTAGATTATGTAAATGAAAATGTTATTGTTGTTATTAGTGTTTAATATTGGCTAGTTTTTGTATGCTTTTTTCCTTGTGATACTTTTTGGTTTTTTGTTGTATATGTGTTTTGGTAAGGGTTGTTATGCTGGGTACATATATTCCAAAATTTGGGGTTAACTAGTCACCTATATGTTGGGGTTGAGAGAGGTGTGGACCCTTAATTCGAGAAAGTGTGCAATTTATTGAGAAGAAAAAATGGTATTAAGTTCCCATGAATTTATGTGATATTGGTGTCGACTAAGGATTATGCTTGATCCATGATGAATCGAAGCATAACAAAGCCACTAATACAAAATCTAAACAAGATCAATAAAATTGAAAGTTAAGCTAAACATTTATTGAAACTAAACATTATGAGCTGTGAAAGCATTTAAAATGTCTATTCTAACCCATTTGAAACTTATCCTATTTTAGAATTGGTATCGTGTTGATGTGGAACAATGACTCTTTCCCAATCTTGTGATCAATGAGCTTGTTCCAATTGATTCTATTGAAGAGGATCAGTGAAATTGTTGTGATATGTGGATGAAAATATGATTTATGCTAAATTAAACATGATGCAAGCTAAGTTAACATGATTTTATGCTAAAAGTGATCTAAGTGTTGAATTGCTAAGCTAATTTAAGTAGATTCTAAGTTAAAAGATTCAAACCCTAATTTGTAAACAAGATAAGATGGATGTGTGGAAGCCATTAATGGAAGCTTACAATAAATATACAACTAAAAATGAACTAAAATATGCTAAATATGAGTAAAGTATGAGTGTGAGTGTGAGTGAATTCAACAACATAAGTTTGCAATTGAAACATGGATCCATTTGTCTCCAAATAGTGTTCTATTTGTAGGAAAGCAAATGAGAGATGAAGGGTTGAGATCAAAAAGATCAATCAATGGTCAAGCATGAAAGAAAGAAAGAAAAGGCATGGATCATGGATTCTCATCAAGTGAGAATGCAAGATGAGATTTAATCAAGGGTTCTCATTCCTTCCAAACAAGCACACTTTTGACCTATTTAAGAAGTCAAAAGTTAACTTGCTCAAGAAGCAAAGTGAGAATATTCCATTTTTCAAATGATTGGAGGAGAGAGAATATCCTTTAGAATATTCTCATGGGTGAGGAAAAAGGTTATTTAGTTAATTAAAATTAAATTGAAGGGTATGTACAAGATTATGATGGGCCAAAAAGTGGTGATATGATGGGTATGTGGCTGACAACTTTTTTTTACCCAAAATTGATGAAATGAAAAAGGTTTTTAAAGGAGATTCTCACCACCAATATAAATTATGCTTTACTTTGAATTTAATAAATAATTATTATTCATTTTCTATTTGAATTGCAATAGAAGTCCTGATTGATAGGCTGATTGAAAAACATCTATAGCTTTCAAATGGTATCACATTTTTGAATCCAAAATATGCATCACATTCTATGCTTTGCATACTATAGGATTAAAAAAAAATGAATTTCATGAAGTTTTGACCAAGTTAAGGTGGTCAGACATACAAGTTTTATATTTTTTAAAATTTGTAATAAAAAATCATAATTAATTATTTACTTGGATTTTTTTTCAAAAGATATGCATCACATCGGGCATGAGTCCTCTAATTATATCTAAAATATTATCATTTTATTGTGGTTAGTGGTCGACAAACACCTTCTTCTTCTTTTTTCCCCGAAATTTAAGTACTACTATATTGAAATTTCAAATTTTCACCAATTTTTTTTTGTTTTTAAATAAACCTAGTAGTTTAGAAACTACATTCAATTTGCTACAGATTCTATTCTTACATATTTTTGAAATAATATAAATAACTTATTCAAATTTTTATGTCAAGTTGCCTAACTCTATTTTTTTTTATTTTTTTGCCACTTAAGGCCCTGTTTTTTCCATGATGATCCTGCACATACCCTAAATTGTGCAAACTTGGTGGAAAATTTGGAATATTCCTTTGTAAGTGGGAGGAATTGGATTAGTTAGATAATTGCTAATTTAACAAGGGCTTAATCATGCAATTAGGGGAATTAGAGGAATAAAGTGACTTTCATTAAACTAAAATGATTTAATGAAAGGGGGAAAGGTGAAATGATATTTAATTAAATAAGAAGACTTAGGGAATTAAATTAAATAATTTTGATTTATTTAATTTAATGAGATGAAATTTTAGCGTGAAAGGGGGGAATTAACCCGATTAAATACATTAGGTTAATAGACGAAAATGATGTAATTAATTAATTAGCTAGACTAATTCAATTAATTAAGCAAAAAGAGGATGGGTTTCGAGAGGAAATGATGTTAGTATACCTGATTCGAGTGTATGATATCATTCAAGACATTTTTTCAGTGTCTACAATTGGATTGGCTATATGTGTAGGATCTATTAGGTTTATGGTGATAGAAATATTTTGGGTGGTGTTTTGGGTGACATTTTTTTGATATTTGGAGAGGCTGATATGTAATATATGATAGAGTGGACTTCTTGTTATTGATGGAGATGAGATATTAATTTTTTAAAATTTTCCCCAAGGGGTTAGAGTGTCCCCTTGACTCTCATTTTTCTATGAATCTTGGTATGATTCATATGTGATGTTTCAATATTTTGGATATTGTTGTATTCTTGTATATGGACCCCTTTTATTATTTCATGAAACTTGGTTTCTATGAAGACCTCCTAGCTTGGGGGTGTGCTTGAGAGAAAACCTTGTGATGGGAGGTGGGAAAATATCTTTTAGTCATGGATGTGAAGTATGTTTATAAAATTGTGCAGATTTGAAATTTTGGGAGTTACATGTGTGTGGATAAAGATTTTGAATGGGTTACCCTCATCTTGGAAGATAAAAGGGTCTACAAAATTCTTATTGGGAAATTGTATAATTATTTACTTGTTTAATATGTATTATATACATTTGAATTTGTTTTAGGATGGAAGAAAGTAATGGTGTAGGAAATTTATAAGTGTCATTATTGTTATATTGTAATGTTTTAAAAAAGTTGTCCAATATTTATAATACTTTAATTATACTTATTATTGTTGTATAGCATAGATATGTTTATAAAAATTAAATAAAATAGAATAATTCTTGAAGCAAATTATTGATAATGTTGGAAAAAAAATAATTGCATCATTGATTATTATTTTTATTTAAAAAACGAGTGAAAATGAAGTGTTTGACTAATTTTGATAAATTGATCTGTATACTTGAAAACTTGTTTAATTGTAAATACTTATATTTTTCAAAAAATGAGGAAATTTGAGAGTTATATATTTATTTGAATTGAAAAATATGATTAAATTTTTATTTTTAATTATTTTTAATTGATTTATATTATCATAAATTAAATATCAAAATTAAATTATATATAAAGAATAAAGTTTAATTTTTGAGTTATATGTATTTAAATTGAAAATTATTATCAACTTTTCTATTTTAAATTATTTAATTATTTTATATTGTGATAAATTAAATATCAAAATTATTATCTATAATAAAATTTAATATTTAATAGGGGATGGATGGCTTGAGGTTGTGGGTTCTTCAAAAACAATCAAGCTATATTATATTGTATATATGCACTAAAAAAGGATTTATTTGTATTAAATATAGATGGAGCAACATCATTACATGCTGAAATACAACAGAGCTACTGCACTGACCCCCCATTACAAAATCAACAAAATTATATACCCCTTTACATTCAAGAATATTGCATCATATGTTTACATTACACTAAACAACTATATAATATAAACATTGTGCAAAATCAAGGCTCGAGCTATGAGTATTTCCAAAACTACCAGACTCCTGGACCTGTGATGATTTACTTTGCATACCAGGTGAACCATAGTACCAACACTACCAAAATATTCAAACACTTCTAAGTGGACACTTGTATCAACCAAGGTTCCCAAAAAACCTACAAGACTAACCAAGCCTGTGCCTATGCATGATTTTGTCCAAAAGAAGTACAAAATTGACTGAAGCCAAGATCCGACACCTGGAAAGAAGCATACTTGGAGGTCATACTGTGTAGTCAAAATGAGACAAAACTGAAGTTCTTCAAGGTGTTGTACCCTACCCGTGGAACAAATTCTTCATTCTCAGAAGAGCACCAACTGCCTCAAGTCCATCCTTGGTAAAATCCTAAATACTAAGAAGAGCTGGGACATCCCCTTCCTGACTATCCTTAGATATCTTTTCATTAAATTTTTTCTGGAAGACTTATAATGATCTAAGAAATATTTTCATGGTGTGTTGCCAACTGTTACTGAAATTAGCCACGTGAAGATTGACTATCATTGTGCCATCCTCCAGGAGCTTTAAGAATTTTTGCTTGGAGACTTTAACAGTCGTTGTTACTTGCACAACAGTGTTAAAGAAAGTGAGTCTTTTAATAGACTCAGTAAGTGCCCTCTTGACCCCATTAAATTTTCCATCATTTCTCACTTTCCAAATGCCCTAAAGAATTTTAGTAGCCACAATATACCAAAACAAAGTTAGATCCTTCCCAATTTTATTATATTTTAGAAAAAGAATTATGTCAGGTCTTAGTTTATGAATTGTGTCCCAAATGCCTTGGTTAAGGAAAAAAGGGTTCCATGTTTCCTTAACATATAAACAATAAAAAAAAAGTGTGATATTATTTTAGGTACTCTACAAAGACTGCAAATTTCCCCTTCATCGAAGCTTATTCTATAAGGAAACCTCTACTTTATTAATATCCATCTAAAATATGCCTTTTTAGGCTCAATTATATTTGACTAGATATTTTTTAACACTTTTTCCCATTCCTTCTTGTCCATCTTAAGATTACACACTTTTTTTAGGTGATTAAATGTCTCTTGTTGATTAGTGAGTGTTTGTAAACTATTTTGGCATTGACTTTAGTAAGTATAGTTCCATTGCTCCATTTGAATTCTTTATACTATTCATTATTGTGTAAATAATTATTAGGGCAATTTAGGCTTTTACAGGGTTCTTTTAAGACTGAGTACATTCTCCAATTTGACATAGGTATATTGTAATCTATAATTAACTATTTCCATTCTTTTACAAAACCTTCCTCAAGGATATCATCAAAGGTCCTTATTCCTTTACTAGCCCATGCCTTGTCCGAACAACCCTGTAGAAGTGCTAGGGGCTTTCCATTGTGAGTCAAATTCAACTAGATTGACCTATGCATACACAAGGTGTTGTTGGAGCAAATCTAGGAGTTCAAAATGTGCTATTTGATGTGTTCCCACAATTTTAAGATGCTCTTAAACACCACCGACCCTTCCGAGACTATAGGATGGTGACTGCTAAGGAGATCACATAAGGGGGGACCCTTCTAGGCCTTTTCATGCTTGGGCGTTTCCCTTAGTATATTTCTCCTAACAAGGACTTTACAAGGCTCTTCCCCATCTAGTGCTTTGAATATCCAGTTGGCTACCAAGGCTATTACTTGGATTTTTATATTATATAAATCTCTTTAGTATGATTCAAAAAATGTATAATCAACCAAGATCTTTATTAATTTCTTAAACTAAAAATTATGAAGAAATATAATTTTTTTAAAATGAGTGAATTTAATAATATAAAAAATATATATTTTTATTGGGGAAAATAAATCAAATTCCTAGTATGCAAATAAACCTTAAAAACATTTCTATTTGGAGAGGTTTATTTTTATTTCAATTTTAAATATTGTGAATTGTTGTAATGTTTATTTTTTATATTTATCAATGTTTAGAAGTTAGTCAATTTAATTTAAGAAATTAGGATAAGTTGTGAATTTGAAGTTTAATTTAAATTTAGTTTATTTAATCTATTTTTTTGTTTTAAAGTGAAATATTTAGATGGAATGAGAAATGGATAGAAAAAAATATTAAAAGTCTTAAATTATTGATGAAAGTTAATAAAAAAAATTGTCAACCTTTAGAGTTATTAGTTAAAAATTAATTCAATTCATTCAAAGAGTTCATTCACCATTTAATTTATACTTTTAGAAATTTAGTGGATGAATGAGTATTTTTTTGAATTATTCATCATAATTTGGGAAAAAATAATTTAATTTATAAATTGAAATATTTAAATATTTTTATATGATTTAATAAAAGTTTCAATTTTAATATACATAATAATTCTCAATGGAAAATAATAGTAGAGAAAAAAATATATAACAAAGTAACAAATAGGAAGACTAAGTAAAACATAGATTCTAATATTAATAATTATATTTAATTATTAAAAATATAATATTAAATGATTAAAAATTAAAATATAATATCATTATATTATAGTTATTACATAATACACTATAATATATTATAGTCTATTAAATGATAAATTATAATATAACATAATATATCAGACTATAATATAATATATAAAATAATATTTAATATTATCAACTTCCAAAACTCTATTCATTTGCAACAACATTTTTATCTTCAAGTTTAAAAGAATAGTATTTATTGTTAATAGTAAATAAATTGTTGTAGAGCATATAAATTTAGTTATATTAAATTATAATTTATTTTTTATTATGTTTTTATATATTTTAACTTTTACTTATATACTATTTTTAACTCTTTCAAAATTGTTTTTCTAACTAGCATATCTATCTTATGACATAGTCTATATAGAAAACATCGAGAGATATCAATTGTAGGAATCTAAAATGATAATAATATTAAATAGCATATATATAAATAAAATTACATTAAATTAAATTTAATATGATAATATTATCTAAACATCAAATAATAGAAATTTAATCAAATTTCTATAATACTTATTATTATATACATGTAATAATTTTCACTCTCTCCCCTCTTTCTCTCCCATTACATTGCACCCTCTCTATATGTTTATCTATCTTTCTCGCACTGCTTCTATAATCTTTATTCCTATCTCTCCCTCTCTTTCCTTATCGCTCCCTCTTTCTATTTCTCTTCTTTTTCCTCTCTCTATTTCTCTCCCCCCTCTCCCTCCCTCTCTATTTATTTGTAAATATATATTCCTCTCCATATCTCTCTCACTCATATGCACACACTCCCTCTTTCTCCTTCCCTACCTCTATCTCAATCGCTTTATCTTTTCACCTATCTATACCTCTTTATTACTTATCTTTATCACCTACTTTCTCTATCTCTTGCTCCCTCTATCTCTATCTCCCTATCTCTCCCTCCCCCTCTCTATCTATACCTCATTATGTCTAATTGTATCTCTTTCTCTCTCACTCTCTCTATCTCTCTCTTCTTACCTACCTCTACCTCTATCGTATTAAATAAGGTTGTGGAATTTGTCTTGAAACCTTGGAAAATGCAATTGGTATGTGCAAAACCAGGAGGCATGGAATAGGGTATGGACATGAATCAAAGCATGATGTAAAGGGAATTTTTATCAAAGTTTGCAAGCAGGTGTGGAATCCTGCCCCCACCGTACCACCAATTCCCAGACACACTAGATCATACCACTACACATTCCTCTGTATTTCCGCACCCGAATATGAGACATGGTGAGTGGTGAGGAATGAAAATAGTATTGCAGAAGCCACGTGTTTGAACTTGGACTTGAGTATGTTCAGGATCATCATGGAAAAAACAAACCCTTAAGTGGCAAAAAATTCAAAAAAATTAGTGTTCGACAACTTGACATAAAAATTTGAATAAGTTATCTATATTATTTAAAAAATATGGAAGAATAGAATCTGTAGAAAATTGAAAGTAGTTTCTAAGCTACTAGGTTTATATATAAAAAAAAATCTATTTGGTGAAAATTTAAAACTTCAATGTAGTAGCACTTAAATTTCAAGGAAAAAATAAGTAGGTTGCTATCTAACCACCCTAAGCACAATAGAATGATAATAATTTTTTATAATATTTTAGATATAAGTAGAGGACTCATGTCTCAATGTGATGCACATTTTTTTGTAATTTTTTTCCAAGTAAACAATTAATTATGATTTTTTTATTACAACATTTAAAAAAAATAAAAACTTGTATGTCTAACCACCTTAACTTGGTCAAAACTTCATGAAATTCATTTATTTTTTAATCCTATAGTATGTGAAGCATGTTTCGAGTTCAAAAAATGTGATACCATTTGAAAGCTACAGATGTTTTTCAATCAGCCTATCAATCAAAACTTTAGTCATAATTCAAATAGAAAATGAATAATAATTATTTATTAAATTCAAAGTAAAGAATAATTTATATTGGTGGAAAGATGAGAATCTCCTTTAAAAACCATTTTCGTTTCATCAATTTTTGGTAAAAAAAAGGTCGTCAGCCACATACCCATCATATCACCACTTTTTGGCCCATCATGATCCTACACATACCCATTTTCTAGTTAATGAACGATGATGAGGAATGGATGGTTAGGAAAAATAGTTAAGGAAGAAGGCAGCCTGTTACCAATAACGGTTTTCTGTGAGTGCCAAATATAGATGCTTGAAGAGTAAAACATTTGGAAAAAAGTCTATTATTCCCCATCTTCTCTTGCTCCTTCCTCTACCTACCTCTCTTCCTCTATAGGGTGTCCACTTTCTACATCTTCATCACTTTTAGCTATACCTCCTTGAGGTTGTGATGCAGGAGCATCCATGGCATGGTGGCTATCCTATGTCAACAAAAGGGGTTTAATTTTAATTTCAATTTTTTGTGTGATTTGAATTTCATATTTTTTCTCATGAAATTCATATTTTTTGAGAATTTTGATGTTATGTCATGTTGAAAATTCAAAATTCAAAATTGGAGTAAATCTGGAGAAGATAAGATGAGTGGAGATAATGGAGAATCTGCCTTGAAAGAAAAATCCTAAAAAAAGAAAATTAGGAATGGGTTTATTGGAGACCATGAATTTAATTTGTAACTCCAAATTTTAAATTCATTGACTCCTAAAAAATAGGGATCTTGGAAGTGGACACCTAGTTTGGAAAAATCAAATTTTTGCTTTATTCAAGAAAGTAATAAAAGCAATGCCTTCCATAATAAAAAAATTCTTGAAGTTGGAAAGTTTATTTTATTCAATTTATTTGATGCCATTTAATTTAATTGCATATTTCAAGGGGTGGGCATTGATTTTCTAGGAGTGGGTTTGAATGTGAAGAAATTTGATCAAATGCATTAAAATTTCATTTCATGTGAAAGACAGTTTGTGTAAAAGGTAAAATAAATTCATTTGAAGGCTCTCTTTCTCTAGATTCAAGAGGAAGACATAGGAAGGTGTGGTATACCTCCAAGGAGGGAGGGGTTTAATGGTGTTTTTGCATATTTGAGGCTTGTTGCAGAGCCAAGAACATCACCAGTTGGTGCAGATTTGAGTTGTTGAGGTTCTATTGAGAGATTGTTGTTGCAGGTGCTAGAGAAACCTTTTGTTGCAAGGTTTTGGATTGTTGTTTTTTAATCATTTTTTAGTGATTTATAGAATTATTGGTAGGGCTTGGTGCAGCCCCATTTTATTTTTTGGACTAATGTAATTCAATGTGCAAAGTTTATTTAAATTTGAGATTGTTGGTTGCAAATTGGAGGAGCTAGAATTTGGTAAAAGAAGTTTGATTGAAGGAGACTATTTTTGTGGTTGATAATTTCTCTTATAATTAAGACTTATATTAGTTTTAAAACGTATTTCATTAGCCCACATGGCTGAAAATCAATGTAATTTCTGATTTGCTTTGTTATTATACAACTTATGGAGAGTTTGAATAACAAACATGAGATATTATTTGCAGATTTTTGGTGTTAATTTAAAATTTTCTAAGTTACATTTTCAGATTATTGGGGTTTGTGATTGAGGGTTGAATTTAATTTCATCAGTGGTATTAGAGTGGGAGTTCTTGAGTGTGCAGGCAGAGCCAAACGTGAGGCAGTTTGCACTAGGATCTAGGGTAGAGAATGTGTGGATTTTTCTTGCAGATGAATGTGCAAGTGGTAAGAAGAAATTTAAAGAATATTTGAGGAGCTAAGGTTCCCATGATTGTAGAAAGATCACCGAAGGAGGAAGCTTACAATAATATTGGTGAATATTGGAAGAGGGGGGTGATCCCACAATAGTGGTTTACAATTTTTGGCCAAATTGGTCACTGAAATTATTTTTTTAAACTAAATCTTCACATTCGGGCACCTATAGCGGCTAAACCATGAGGAATTTGAAGATGATGCAAACTAGAGTCTTGTCACATTTTGTCTATAGATTCTAAAAATATTTTTTTCAATTTTTTTGGAATCATATTGTACTTCTTTTTCCATCTCCCATGGAAACTGGCTTTTTTTAGAAAACAACATTTTTAAAAAGTGGCACACACTATATAACACAACTTTTTTTCCATGAAGGATAAAATTCTAATTCTTTCAAATTTAGATTTGTAACTCCAATATCTAGTGCTTCCACTTGGTTAGATAGTTTTTATTGAATATTTTTTCCTTAATCAAGTTTCGAAGTCAAACAATTACAATTAGGACATAGCGATCGTATAATGTGTAACTTTTTTTGTATATATCAAATTAAATTTTTATTTATTTTTAGTTGGATCAAGGACTTCAATATCTGGTGCACTCATATTTTTCAAATTTTTTTATAATCTGCTTTTTTCCACATGTGCAGAATAGAGACCTTCATTTTCAATGAAAAACCTATGTTTAATAAAACTAAAAAAATAAATACATAATAAAACCAAAACATATTAAAATTATATTCATTGGATAGCTCGTTCCAAGGTCTACCTGATTCCAATCAGGTTTGTGAAAATTCCTCCATTTTCATCCTCAACTCGAGCTCCTAAGTGCAAAAATTTAGGTTTTTTTGTGTCTCATGGGGGGATGAGGGATAAGGGGGGCTCATACGAACCCCTTTGCTATGCATTGTTTTTGGGTTTTTGGTGGTAAAAATTCAAAGGGGTTTAGTCAAACCCTAGTTTGGGCGAACCTCTAATGGGTTCGCTCAAACCTATAGGTTTGTATGAACCCCCAAAATCACTTTTTTTGCTTTGGGGTCATTTTTTGTGAGTTTTCCTTCCTCACTTCAGTTGTAAACCACTATTGTGGCTTCACCCAGGGTTTTGTAAATAGATTGCCGAAGGAGGAAGTTTACATAATTAAAACTTGAGGGTTTGAAGATTTGTGAGTTTAAGGCATTAAGAGGTCTTGAAAATGGAGAATAGAAGAGTTGAAGGTATTTTTTTATCTTTCTAATGATATTTTGATTGTAGGAAAGAAAGAGGGTGCAACCAAATATCATCTATGTGACATCGAGGATGAGAAAGATGATTTGCTAATATGATTGGAATCAATTGAAAGAGAGTGGAATGAGAAAATTCCATCTAATGCAAAGGTTGTAGCTAAAGGTAAATAGGTAATTTCATATTTTAGTACATGTTTTGATGATATTGAGAATGTAAGAGTTACAAGTTAGAGCAATAAATCCTTTGGAATTAGATGTGAGTGGTGAATAGACTGAGGTAAAAATAAAGTTTTGTTATGATTGTTTGATTGAAAGTATTGAAGATGAAGATTCATTGATAACAGAGCTTGAATATTTGTTACTGTTACCAATTTTTTGCCACAACCCAATTGGTGGAGCTGGTTGAACATTGTTTTATCTTACGGTGAAATTACATATTATGTTTAAGTGTTTCTTGCATCATGTTCATTGCTCGTCAAGTGACAATTGTGCATTTAAAAGAAGAATCAAAATTTTAGAGGTGCTATTCAATGTTCCAAGATTAAATGAAGTAAAAAATTGAGCATATAAACAACAGAGCATTTCAAATGCTTTCTTTATTTCATGAAATGATTCATATTTACATAGCTTCATTTGATTGCAAGAATCCAAATGATAATACAACATTGCATTGAGATGCGTTTTCTTTTCAAAATGAAAAGCATTAAGTGAAATCAAATATCCACGCAAGCCATGGATGGGACTGTCACAGTGCATCATTAATAGCACACTACACTATGGAAGATGCGAAAGAAAAAAATCACATAAGTAATGACATAATCATCATTACCTGATTGGTTGATGGTCGACTCTGAAATGTTGCACCTTTGTCTTCTCGAGCTCCGTTGACCTGTAAGAGAAAAGAGGGGGATTTCAGAGGCTCTGATTATGAAGACACCTATATGAATCACCAACAATAATGCAGTCTGTCGTTAATCATACGCTGAAACAATCAAGAAAAGTACAGAAGAAATGATCTAAATGAGAAACATCAATTTGATCATTATATCTTGTTTTTATGCTAACATTGTTTGTTTCCTTGTGTAGGTATAGGGAAAATCATGAAGCTGATCATTATTTGAAGACCAAGCATGTGGAGGAAAATGGGCTTCCACAAGGGTAGAGCTCGACATGTTGCCCTTATTCATTATAAGTGGGCTGGTAAAGAGATAGTAATTACATCATCATATTCATCAGGAAAAGAAATGATATACAACTAAAAGAATTAAATAGAATTATTTATCAAGCATTAAACCAACTGTACATTCATAACAATCAGGTAAATGCTTTCTGAAAGCTACTAGTGAACAGTGAGTTTAACCCGCTCAATTAATTCAACCGAGTACATTTATATCAAATGTTTCTATATGGTTTACGTTCTTTTACAATCAGTGTTATTTTTTCGTCATGATCATATGAAAGGTTCAGTTCATCAGTGTTCTTTTTCACAACCAAGGACAGTGAACATACATACATTATGCCTTAATGAAGAGATTTGTTTTAATTTTCATCTTAGAAGAGAACAAATTTATGGAATAGTTTGTTAAGTGGAGCATAAAAATGCATGAAGAGTGCCAGGTTGAAGCCCAAGAGTATGAGGGGACAAACATTGCATTCAAATGGTAAATGAGCAGTTAGTTCCAATTTGCCTAATAATACAAATACAACATTAGGAATTACAAGGTGAAAATTTGTTTCCAGAATGAACAGGGAATGTTAGTTGGTTGAAATAGTCAAGGAAATGTAGTCCATGCAGCTGCAGTATTTTAATTAAATCTTTGCATAGAGTAAAGCAGAGTATACATTGAATCTGTAATCTACAGATTCAACCAAGAGGGTTTTGTGTGCAAGAAGGAAAATAGTTATAGCAACTAGCCAAGAGCATGAAGGTTTCAGCAAATTCATGTGGGTTTGTTATGTTCAGACTTCTTTATAATATTGAAAGCCATGACAAGTTTTGTCTCAAGAAAAACAACATGAAATCGACATTTAAGTAATGCAAACAATAGATACATTTCCAGCATTCATGAACCTGTGGTTCTTTTTCTTCATAAAGAGACAAATATAGGAGTATGAGAATAACTCTACGAGATGTAAGAAAAGTGAAAATATAAGAAGGTTTTAAACGAACTTTCAATTTTGTCATATGGTGGTATACCTGTGTAATGAAATGACACAGATTTCTCTAAGTTCCTAGATGCCCGTATGGTGAAAATTGAAGAATTTGGATGCTAAAAGAAGCTCATATTTTACACAATTATTGAAATGTGTAGACTTTTCATATCACAAATGAGTTACATGGTGGGATTTCACATAAAATGTAGAAATAAGAGATGGGTCGAGCCTAGTTTTTAGTAACGAATGCCATGTCTAAGTTTTGCAACTATAAGTGCAAAAGAAGTTAAAATTATCATGAATCGAAACTAGAATACAAAGAGGAGTGCATTTTCTTCACAGATAGCAAATACCCATATGGTTCTTTTTCTTTCAAAAGTGTGAAAAAGACAATTGGTCTTTTGGGTCGAGCCCATAAATATCGTACAAAATGAATATGCAGATTTTATTTCTCATATACCCACATTTGTGGTTTGGTTTTAAACACATAAATTGCAACTTTCAAAGACAACCCATATGTGGATTTTACATGAAATAATAGAAGTGAAGAGAAATCATAGTGAATCGAGCCCAATAATGCTTTGGAAGCTTATTTTCAGCATATACATGGTGCGGCCTGAGCATGGCCATGGATTCATAAGTAAAAGAGAGGTTCTTTAGGTTTCTGAAGAAGAAAATATGTGCTTAGAGTGAAGTAACTTACTAGTTTGAGTCTATAGAGAGTGCTTATAGCCGCAGCCAGAGGAAAACACAAAGAGCTCAAAACTAAGACTCGAGCTCTCTTAAAGTAGGATCCCAAGGCGAGCTTACATATGGTACCCAAGGAAGCCCAAATTTAAAGTGAGCACAAAAAATATAAAGAAAATGCATTAGAGACTATGTTAGCCACGACCACAAGGACAAAATGAACTAAAAAGAAAAGCCATAGAAGCTATAAACAATAGCTTACCCTGTGCATAGTAAAAAATAATAACCCTCGAGCAAGCTCTTTCATAGAGTTTTTTGAACAAAGGCTCGAGTTCATGCCCATACAGGATGACCAGGAGGAGAAAAGCATAGGAAATGTAGAAGGGAAATTAGAAACAAAGCATGAGCAGGCCACAACCTTAGTAACCCTTATTGCTTTAAGAATGAGGTGAGAAGTCCCAATAGCGTACAAATTAAGCTTACCAGTCAAATATTTGACTATCTGAAAGCAAGAGTGAAGTTTCTCAAAGCACACGAGCTCAAACCGAGTTCAATCATGGCAGCGTGCTCTCTCAGGCAGAGCTCAATTTCTTCAGAATGATGATTGAGGAAATGAAATCATTTTTAGGGTTTGACATCTTTTTCTCATGCCCTAATTCAAGCCAACTTTATGACTATCTAGGATATTCACAATTGTCAATAGCACATGGGAAATTCGAATTAGGGTTATTTTTGTATTGTGATATATTGAAATCTAAAGCTAATGTTTGGTGGTCGAGATTTCATATGCCTAAGTCAAGCTTTGAAGAATGGTGGAGTTATTTTCCTAGGGGTTTAGGGTTATTTTTTATTAAAAGGAGGTTGTGGACTTAAGGAAATTTGTGATTGATAATGCCTTTGCCTTAGTGGAGAATGAAGGATGTCTATACCCTAGGTATTTGTTTTTTAATTGATTTTGAAGGAAGTCAATTAAATTTTGAATGGTAAATATCTTATGACCTAAGGTTAATATCACTCATGACTTAAGGATTTATTTTCAATTGATTTTTGAGAAATCAATTAGAGTATTGTGAGAATAATATGCTTTGATATTTTTATGATTTTTTATAAGAAAAATCAAGCATTGTATTGGTGAGATAAGGTTGTATTTCTTTTTGCAAAAGATTTTGCAATCTTTAATTGCAAAAATAGACAAATTGTAAAATCTACAGTGATGTAAAGAAGAAGCATAAAGCAATCTCTTATAAATTATTTTATGATTTCTTGCTATTTTTAGCAGATTGTATTGAATTTTTCCCTTGGTCGGGTTTGAGCTTTATCTTGGTGAGATAAGGTGTTTTTCTGGCTTTTAAAGCAGATTCAGCCTATTTTTAGAGGCTTTATAGTTTGATCATAAAAGCAGTGTGCTTTTTTCCGCTTTTATGTAGTCTTTTGGGACAGTTTGAAGCTTTTTTCCTTGAGCTTCTTTGTGAGCTCGGATTAGGGTTTCTTGAGAGATATATTTTTGAAAAGACTTAGTCTTTTCTCTTCTTCCCAGTTCAGTAGGCAATTTCTTGCTCATACACATTTTTGAGCTTGTAAACCTTTTTGTACTCAGTTTCAGATTATGGCATACTCCTTCAGTTGAATAAAGAAACACTCCTATTCCTCAATTCTATTTCTTTCGTAGTTTTAGTTCGATGTTATATTATGATTTATGTTTTGTAGAATCCTTATGATGTCCTAGAATTGTAATTTTGGTACAAAAAGTTCATAAAATACAGGTTGCATGTTGTATTTAAGTTTGAATCTTCATGCAAATTATTCATGTGTTTAGTGTTCATGAGGAATTGTGAAATACTGTTGTTTTCTGAAAGCTGTCTGTGGGAAAAAACTAGTGTCATCATTAAGTTATTATCAAATCCTAAAAAATCATTTTAAGTCATAGTTTTCATTTTAGTCATCTTTCTCTATCCCCTTTCCTCAGAAGAACCTTTAGAATAGGATCAATTATTCAAAGAACCAGCTCACTCTGGAGATTCCTTCTTCGTTCAAATCACCCACATCTGAAGAAGGTTTCCATGTTTCAGTAGATTGCTGAATCTTGCATTCAGTAGGGTGCAAATCTAATTGACAATAGTTTTTGGCACACCCGGTGGGACTCTGAATGCTTTTTTCAAGGAATTTTTTAATATTTTCAGTTTGCTATTTGGTGTATGCAGCAGATTTTCTAGCCTTATGGAGGCCATTACAATATACCTGACAACTCTGGTTCTATTTTTGCATGCTAGTGCAGCCCGCACATGAGAAAGATACAGACAAGATCAAGTTCTGCACCCTCCAAGTATCAAGAGTTGTCCCCATCACGAAGAAGAGGTAGGACAACAAGGATGCTTTTTGAAGCACCCACGAGATCGAAGTCAACACCTCCTATTTTTAGTTCCTTGGTGTTATCACCAGGAGTTCCAGTTCCAATCTCACAAGTACCGCCAATGGCAGCACCAAGGCATCACCTATTCACGCCCTTCAATGGTGGTACCCCATTAAACATCGTTCAACATGACGACATACCCGTTGTAGCCCTTAGAGGTCTGCCATACTTCACTAGGGAGGATTTCACCACACTAGTCGAGCACATCCGTGGCATAGCCATGTTATGCTTGGTGCATAATATTACACAGGAGAACGTCGCGCTAAGGCTGTTGGCTGCGTCACTCAAAGGAAAATCATTACAATGGTTCAAAGGTCTTGTAGCCAATTCAATCGCGACATGGGATGCGTTAGGTAATTGTTTATATCAACATTTTGCTGATAAATCTGACAACTTGTCTTTGTTAGAGCAGCTGAGCACCATTCATAGGGTGCCACACGAGCACTTGGTTGACTTCAACTACCGATTTTAGAGAACCTGGGACATGATTCCTGCAACGGTAAAACCTTTACTAGCACACGCTTTTCTATTTTACTTAAAAGATTTGAATAGTAAAATTGTAGTCATGACTTAGTCTATGGGTGGGCTCACACTCCCTAACGCCTACAATATAGCTATTAACACTAAAAACTACCTCATCCAAGCTAGAGACATAGCTCCTAGACCTCCTATGCCTTTGTTTCTAGAAATATAGCCACCTATCCCTATTGTTGTACCTCCCTTGGCTGTTGTCCCACTTGTTCCAGCGATAGGGTATCATAACACAGCCCAAGAAGTTGTTGTCCTAGCCCCAAATCAAGAGATGCAAGAGCTTAAAAGCGTATTAAAGACCTTTGGAAATGAGCTCGTGACCATTAAAAAGCATGTTGGTCAAGAACATAAGCCTTATCAAGCCCCTTATAAGCAAAACTAGTAGAATAGACATGCCTTTCAAAATGATTATCAAGCCCAAAGAAGGAATTTTAACCCTAGTACATTCCAGCCATACAATCTGAACGCAGCCAGTTTGTCAAAGGAAATTATGCCGCAAAATAATGTTGCCCAGGATTGTGATTGGTGTTATCTATGCAATCAGTCCCATAACCAATCAATGTGTGCTAATGGAATGATAAATCAAGCTTTAATGGTTCAAAATAGCTACGCTAGTTCAAAAAATGTTGCAGATCAGAATCAAGAACAGCAAGATAACATGGAAGTTGCCTTGCCAAACTGGCAGAGCTCCGAATTATGTGGCGTGAATGGACAAAGTCAGCAAAATTCTCTTATTTTGTCTAATACTAGGACAAAAAAGAGAGCTATGGATCGAAGACAGCAAGCTGGAAATTCATAGCAGCAGCCTATAGACAGTAAGCAGCCTGTTTCATCAAATGTTAACACTACAGTGTAGCCTAAGGTGCAAATTATGCAAAGAGGGAAAGAGATACCTAGCAAGGAGCAATCAAGAATGCATTCGCAACCTTTGTAGAGGAAAAATGATGCTGTTGTCACAAAAAACCAGCAGAAGGTAAACTCTTCATTATTTAATATAGTTGAGCATCTCAAGAAAATTACTGTCAGTATGTCGATATTAGATGCTTTACACCTTCCAGGGCATAAAGGTTTACTTTAGAGTGCTTTGGATGAGTTGTCTATTTCTGACAATGCTAATCAAGGAGTTGTGAAGGTCATGCTTGCTAATGATCCAAAGGATAAAAATGAACAGAAAATGAAAGAGGTAAAGCCCCCTCTGTTCTATTTAAGTCAGATTATTGGTGATAAAATTGTTCACAACTGTATGGTTGATTTTGGTGCTAGTAGTTCAGTCATGCCTAAGAGTTTAGCTGATAAGTGAGGTATTGTTTATGAGCCTAATCCTCAGAAAGGCATAGTGCAATTAGATGGGTCTGCTATTAAAACTGTTGGTATTATAAATAATTTAGCTCTTACCTTGCACACATCCCAAATTTTTTCTATTCATTAGGACATACATGTCGTTGAATTACCTCCACACTTTTTCATTTGTCTTTCAAGGGATTTTACAACCAAGTTGGGTGGGTTTTTGTCTTCTAATTGGTCTCATCTATTTTTTAGAACAAGGTATGGTATGAAAGTGACCATAAAGTTCAGGCCTCTCACCAAAGACCATATCGAACCATACTCACCAAATCCTATAAACGCTAACCTCTACACCACCTCTACACTAGAGGAGCAAACCATGACCTCAGATTGTAGCACCCATGTAGACAATATCAATCTAGATGAATGGGTAGCCGAAGATCACGAGCTTGATCCGTTCCAGCACACATATGAGATTGGATTAGGAGTCTATATGATTTGAGAGCCTGATTGTGATATGCCTAATCTTTGTAAAGAGGAAGAACCATCTATAGAAAAAGGGAATGAGCTTTGGAAGCTTTACTTTGATGGTTCGAGGAGCAATGTTGGTGCCGAGAGTGGAGCTATGTTGATATCACCCAAAGGAGATAATACTATTCAACTTGTAGAATCACTTTCAGTTGTTCGAATAATACAACCGAGTATGAAGCATTGGTGCATGGCCTTGAATGGGCCTACAAACGAGGTATTAGATGCTTGCAAGTTTATGGTGATTCAGAACTAATTGTAAATGAGGTCAGAAATTTAAATGCTGCCAAGAATGATTTGCTTAAGAAATACAAGCATCGTGTATGGGATTTAATGGAGGATTTTGATGCTTTTAATTGTTGTCAATTAGATTTTCACCTTGCTGAATGCAATATTCAGCAATCTACTGAACATGGAAACATTCTTTAGATGTGGGTGATCTGAACAAAGAAGGAATCTCCAGAGTGAGTTGGTTCTCTGAATGATTGATTTTACTCTAAGATATTCTAAGGAAAAAGGGATAGAAGGATGACTAATTAAAACTTATACCTAACTGGTATTTCACTTGAAGTTATGAAATTCAAACATTGACACTCACAACAGCTTTCCTATCACAATGAATCTCACAATCCCACTAGCACATACTTCCATCAGTATTTTGCATGAAGATTCTTAAATGAAATACAACAGGCAACCTGAAACTATGCAATTCTGAAACACAACTTACAACAACAAGACATAAAAGTATTCTGATTTGAACCACAAAGACATCAAATTGCTATTATAAAACTGAGATAGAAATGAGAAGGATAATTTTGTTGCTTTATTAAAAATGAAAGAGTGAATAGTCTCAACTGAGTACAAAAGGGTTCACAAGCTCAAAAATGTGTATGAGCAGGAACTGAAATCTAAACTTAGAAGGAGAACCAAAGACTAAGTCTTTTCGAAGATATCTCTCTAGAAACCTTAATCCGTGCTCACAAAGAAGCTCAAGGAAAAAAGCTTCCAACTATCTCAAAAACTGCATAAAAGCATAAAAAAACATACTGCTTTTATGATCAAACTGTCAAGCCTCTAAAAATAGGCTGAATCTACTTTAAAAGCCAAAAAAAACACCTTATCTCTCCAAGATAAGACTCAAATCCGACCAAGAGGAAAAGTCAATATGAATTTGCTAAAAATAGCAAGAAATCACAAAACAATTTGTAAGAGATTGCTAAAAATAGCAAGAAATCACAAAACAATTTATACGAGATTGCTTTATGATTCTGCTTTACAGGATTACAAATTTTATAATTTATCTATTTTTGTAATTAAAAGATTATAAAATCTTTTGCAAAAATAAATACATCTTATTTCTCCATTACAATGCTTTGATTTTTCTTAAAAAATCATAAAAAATATATGTATATCACTCTCTTATCCATATCTCCAATTGATTTCTCTAAAATCAATTAAAACATAAACCCTAAGTAGATAATGATCGACAAAATCACCCCTAGGTCATAACATATTCACCATTCATACTCACATTTTTCTCAAAACAATAACATTAAGATGCTCAAGTCTCCAATTTGTTTTTCCTAAGGCATAAAGGTGATTTTTCAGCTCAAACCCTAAAGATTCTAAACAAATCTCTAGGCATATGAATTCGGCCCCCCTCAAATACATTAAAATTTAGACTTTGAATAAAATATAACCCAACTTCAAATTAACCCACATGCTTATTGACAAATGGGAATATTCTGGACAATTATAGTGTTGGGTCGAATTAAGGCATGAAAAAAAGAAGTCAAACCCTAATATGATTTCATTTTCACTATCATCATTTGGAAAAAACATGAGCTTTGCCTGAGAGAAGCTCTGCCATGAGTGAGTTGAATCTGTAGCTTGCGTGTTTTGAGAACTTCATCTTCTTCTTCAGATAGCTGAGCTCTTCAATGGGTAAGCTTGATATGTTTGTTATTGTAGCTCTTACTCCATTCTTGAAGCCATAAGGGTTACTAAGGCCGCGGCCTGCTCATAGTTGTTTTCCTAACTGTCCTTTTACACTCTCTTGTGACTACTTCTTCTTGGTCGACCTGAATGGGCATGAACTCGAGCTTTGACTAGAGCTTTATGAGAAAACTTGCTCGTAGATTTTGTCTTCTTCCCTCCACACAAGGTGAGTCTATTGTTCTATCATTTTTGTGGCTTCACTTCCTGATTTTCTTGGTCTGTAGCCGCGGCTAAGACAATTTCTAAGGCCCCTGTTTATACTCTCTATGCTTATATTTTCTATTTCTGTGCTCTTTATTTTCACTGGCCGCCATGAGATATCACTCTAAAATTGAAGTCGAGAGCTCCAATGGCTGACCACGTCATACTCATAGATAAAATGAATTTCTTTATAAGTTTCAAGGCTCGACCCAAAGGAAAAAGTGTACACTCAGCATTCTAAAATAAACACCATATGGGTGTTCATTAATTTTAAGAAAACACTGTATTTTGTCTTTCCTGTAATAGCACGATGTGGGTATATGGAAAAACTATACTCTAGCTCAAACCTCTCATGGGTATCGAATGAAAACTGATATTCTCCACTTCTTAAACTCAACCTTTTGTATTATGTTATTTCTTTGCAAAATCCACACATGGGTACTCCCTAAAAGTTGCAATTTTTGTATTTAAAACAAACCCCAAATGTGGGTACTCTGTATATTCATTTGCATTTAGTTTATGGGCTTGACCCATCATGGCTGGTACTTTACTTTGAAATTCACGTGGCTTGCTCATTGAATCCCTCAAGGGTGAACTAAAAATTGTAATATGCAGAATTGTGTTTCGAAACCCCAATGTGGGTTTTCTGGAAAAGACCTTGGGTAGTTGAGCAAAATCTAGTTTTTCTTTATCTTTCCTATGACTATAATCTGCTCCATATGAGTACTTGATATCTAGAGGAAAAACTGTGCATTTGTCTGAAAACTCCCATAGGGTAAAACATTTAACTTGTTGCTCTGAGAAAGAATACCCATATGGGTAGATTGGAAATAATGAAATTTGTACACCTGACCCAAAACCCCAAAGTGGGTAAACAAACAGTAATAAGGAAACACTGAACTTATTTAGAGGCCCATGTATTTTTTGAAAGCTGTGATCTCCATATGTAAATGTGAAAACAATTGTGAGTATATGGGAGAATAAGAAAACTGTATGTGTAAAAATCTGACCCAATTCACTTGGTATTTCCAATTTTCTCAGCTTTCTTCATGGAAATGTTGTATAAATTATTTCTCTAAAAAGACCTTCTCCTGGGTATATAATATTCTGAATACACACATTCTGTTTGTATTGTATTGAAAAACTTGATATTCCTTTGGTTTCTCATTGCCTAAAACTTTCACATATCTGCATTCTAAAAGCTCCTCTTGTGCCTTTTGTTTACACTTTAGGCATCATTGACAAGCTATGTTTTGAAATCTCATGCTTTTGTAAACTTACTTATTCTGGAAATGAATATTGTGTATCCGAATCTTTTCCAAATTTGTTCATGTCTATTTTACTTGATACTTGTAACTCTTTGAAGATATAATAGAATAAATCTCCCACCATGCAAACTCGTTTGTGATATGAAAAGTCTGCACATTTCAATAATTGTGTAAAACTGGGCTTCTTTAGCATTCAAATTCTTTACTTTTTAAACAAACTCCTGCATTTTTCCGTTGTGAAGAGAAGTACCTCTGAATGTATTACTATCCCCATGTTGTTTTCTTTGTACACAACATTGTTCTTTTGGATTCCTTAACTCTACCATACAACAACATTTTATTTTTGTTCTTGGACATATGTAGAGATTTTAAATTGAAACATTGTAATACTATGGACTACATCTTACTTGATTTTTTAGTGCATAATTAACACCTTTAAGACACCTTTGTTATGCCTGTCCTTTCCTTATCATTCTGGAATGATCATTTCATATTGTATTTCAGTCAAGCTGGAACTGATCATTCATTTATTATCTGAATACATTGACTGTCCTCCCATACCCTTGGGCTTCAACCTGGTACTCTTCTTGCATTTTTATGTTCCACTTAACAAACTATTCTGTAAATCTATTCTCCTCTGTGATGAAAATTGAAACAAAACTCTTCATTAAGGCATAACGTATGCCTGTTCACTATCCTTGGCTATGAGAAAAAACACTAATGAACTGAAACCTTGCATGACATATGATCATGATGAAAAAATAACATTGCATAAAAGAACGTGAACCATACACCAATGTTTTATATAAATGAACTCAGTTAGATGATTGAGCAGATTAAACTCACTGTTCACCTATAGATGATTGAGCAGATTAAACTCACTGTTCACCTATAGCTTTCAAAAAGTATCCACCTGATCATTATGAATGCACAGTTGGTTTAATGCTTGATAGATAATTATGTTTAACTCTTTCCGTTGTATATCATTTCTTTTAATGAATATGAGGATGTGATCTCTTTCTCAACCCACTTGTAATGAGTAGGGCAGCATGTCGAGCTCTACCTTTGTGGGAGCCTATTTTTCTACACATGCTTGGTCTTCGAATAATGATCAGCTTCATGACTTTACCTATACCTGCACAAGGAAACAAACAATGTTAGCATAAAAACAAGATACAATGATCATATTGTTGTTTCTCCTTCAGCTCATTTCTTCTATACTTTTCATGATTATTTTAGTGTATGATTGATAGTAGGCTGCACTATTGTTGGTGCCTCATATAGGTATCTTCATAATTGGAGCCACTGACATCTCCCTCTTTTCTCTTACAGGTCAACGAAGCTCAAGAAGACAAAGGTACACCATTCATCGTCGACCATTGGCCAAAAAAGGCAATGATGATTATGTCATTTACTTATGTGATTTATTCTTTCTCATCTTCCATAGTGTAGTGTACTATTAATGGCGCATTGTGATAGTCACATCCACAACTTGTGTGGATATTCAATTTCATCTTATGCTTTTCATTTTGAAAAGAAAATGCATTCCAATGCAATGTTGTAATATCATTTGGATTCTTGCAATCAAATGAAGCTATGTAAATATGAATCTTTTCATGAAATAAATGAAAGCATTTAAAAAATGCTCTGTTGTTTATATGCTTAATTCAGTACTTCATTTAATTTTGGAATATTTGAATAGCACACTGAAATTCAGTTGTCTCTTCTTAATGCACAACTGTCACTTAATGAATAACGAACATGATGCAAACAAAACTTAAACATAATATGCAATTTTACCTTAAGATATAATAATGTTCAGCCAGCTCCACCAATCGAGCTGTGGCAAAAAAATTGGTAACATTTTGGCAATTTCCGCTAAATGCTTGCCTGCTAAGCATAGATCAGTGGCCTGAAAACAATCCATTGGGTGCAGAGTCGAATCTACCCCCCTCTTGAAACTCAGGAACTTTGAACAACACTCCAAATAGCAGCAAAAGAAAACAAAACATAACTGAAAGTAAACTAACACGCCCTAATGGCCAATAGAACATGCGCAACAGCGCTTAGGGAAATCAAAACTACTGAAAGTAAATGTGTGAAATGCACTTATTTGCAAACTACTTTACTTAACTACGAGATAACTTATCTCAGAGGCAATGCTTGAGGTGGATCCCATTAACTGGGATAGAAAACAACTCACCAGTCAACTTGGAAATTTGGAATGTGTTGTGTTCCTTGCATTCCATGATCACATAAGGCCCGTACCACATTACATCAAACTTGGAATGTCGTCTAGGTCTGCTTTTAAATTCATTCCACTTGAAAACTAGATCTCCAACAATGAAATCACGTGGTCTTTCCCTTTTATCAAAAGAATTCTTCATCTAATCCTGATCTATCTCCAGCTACCTTAGAGCCTCCTTTATGGTTTCTTCGAGCTCTACAAGTTGTGCAAACCTCACCTCAAGAGGCTGCTCATTTAGCAATTCTAGTTCTTTAACATAACTTAAAGTTGGCAACTCAATTGAAACAGGTAGCTTAGCCTCTTTACCATAAGTTAAAACAAAAGGTGAACAACTAGTGGCCCTTTTAGGAGTTATCATGTCAGCCCATAGAGCCAACTTCAGCTTTTTGTGCCATGTTCGTTGATTATCTCAACAGTCTTCTTGATTATCCAAATCAGATTCTTATTTGTAGATTTCACCTAACCATTGCCCTGCGGATAATAATTGGAAGACATGTTCAAATAGATGTTATTTCTAACTAACCAATCAGAAAATCCTCAAACCAATAAAATCCAAACCATTGTCAGAAATGATTGAATATGGAACACCAAATCTCGATACGAGATCTTGATAGAAATTAAGAACTGAAGTCTCATTTGCTTCCTTTAAAGCAACAGCTTCGGTCCATTTTGTAAAATAATCTATAGCAGTGAGAATCCACTTATGACCTGCACTTGAAGGAAAATTAATAGGGCCAACAAAATCTAAGCCCCACTTGGCAAAGGGTTGTTCTACCTAAATTGGATGCAGGGGCAGCAGTGCAAGCCTCTGTTTTCCAGCAAATAAAGCACATTTCTCACATCTTTTGACCTGAGCAATAGCGTCTTTAAACAAATCTAGCCAGTAATAACTAGCTTGCATAATTTTTAGAGTTGTCATTCTTGCAGTAAAGTGACCTCCTGAAGGTCCATCATGAAACTCTGCTAAAAGATTGTCAACTTGATTAGGCTGAATACAACGCAATAAGATACCTTGTAAATCTCTCCTATAAGGGATGCCATCAATGATTGCATAAGGAATGGCTTGCAATCAGTAATACCTTCATTTTTTTCTGTCCAATCCCTCGGGGCACTCACCAGTTTGCAAATAATGCATCATTTGCTGCAACCAAGTAGTAGGAAACACTGGAACAACACCTACAACATCATTATTTAGCACTGTTTTTGTATTTACAGCCTCATTTAAGTTGTTGTCCTCCTTACCAACAATCTGTTCACACAAACCTTTGCCTCTAACGAGCTTTGTTACTTTTATATCAACATCGAACTCCATTACTTTGGTAATCCAACCAACACGCTTATCGTTAATATCTTTGTTAAGAAAAAAATCTTTAATAGTTGAATGAGCTACCAGTAAATGAATCTTGTTGTTGGACAACATATGCCTAAATTTCTTTAAACTCCTTACAATAGCAAAACCATGCTTCTCAACAAAAGAATATTTTACCTCGTAATTATGCAATACTTGGCTGAAAAATGCTATAGGCTACTCCAAGCCTTCCTCGTTTTGCTGACATAACATAGATGAGACTGTATCTACTCCTCCAAAGGCATACAGAATAAAGTCTTTGTAAAAGTTTAGATTAATGAGAGTAGGAGCGGCTGCGAGTGCTTCCTTAATCTGCTCAAAGCTCCTCTTACCTTCTTTGCTCCAACTGAATGGCATATTCTTCTTAAGCATAGAAGTGAAAGGTTGCAGCAAAGCTACAATATTCGGTATGAACCTCCTCATGAAATTTATCGTTCCAAGAAAGATTTGTAAGCCTTTCTTATGAGCTTGTAATGGCAATTCAAGAATTGCGGAAAATATTTTAGGATCAATTGAAATACCTTGCTTTGAAACAATGTGTCCAAGCAATTTGCCTTCGTGCACTGAAAATATACACTTCTTCGGATTGAGAGACACTCTGAACTCTTTGTACCTCTGATAAATCTGCTCCAAATGATCAAGGTGTTTGTTAGCATTTCTAGAAAAAATAGTAATATCATCTAAGTATACCAGAATGAACTTGTTCATGAGGCCGTGAAAGGCCATATCCATAGCACGCTGAAAAGTTACTCTAGCATTGGATAAGTTGAAATGAATCTTCTTGTAGGCCATCGTGCCCCACTTGGTTGTAAACGCTATTTTGAACTGATCTTCTTACTTCACCAGAATTTGGTTGTAACCTAAGTAACCATCTAGCAAAGAAAATATGTCAAATTTAGAAACTACTTGTAAAATTTGCTCCATGGAAGGGAGTGGGTAATGGTCTTTCAATGAAGCTTTATTTAAATCTCAAAATTGACACACAATCTGATTTCCCCACTTTTCTTCCTAACTGGCACTAAATTTGACACCCAAGAGGTGTGTTTGATAGGAAAAATGATACCACTCTCAACTAGCTTATTCAGTTCAGCCTTCAGGTAAGTGCACCAAGATGGTTCCCAAAAAGAGGGCTTAAGTGGCCACTTTTTTTCTAAAATCAGGAAATACTGACCTTGGACATGAAATTGAGGATAGTTACACTCAAAATTTTGAGATGGAACACAAACAAGGATCGAAGTGCTCCGAGTCTACTTTCTAAACTACTAATTTATTTTGAAAATGGTTGAGATTAAGGGGTTCAAAAGAGGGATGTACACAAATTGGTGCTATTTTTGTCAGAAAAACATAACATAGCAACTCTTGTACAACCTGAGCACGGTGAACTTTTTGTAGTATTTTTAAAATCGCTATAGTCAAAAGTTAGCTAACAATATCTAGTTGATGCACAATTTTTCTGATAATTTTTTAATGAATATTTGATTTTTACTAATTTCTAAGTGGACACTTCTGAAAGCGAGAATTTTGGCCGTGCTCCCCTAAATTTTTTTGAAGGTAATTGATTTTTAAATTTTTTTATTTTTTTAAATTATAGAATAGAGTCTAGTTTCTAAAAATGTAATTTATTTGAAATTTCGATGAACGGTTAATTTATAACGAAAAAAAACCAAACACTACTTTTTGGTGAAAAAGAGACATACAAACAAAAGAAATTATGGATGAAAGGCTTAACATTGTTAAAAAGTGAAAAAAATTACATCGTTGGATAGATAAGAGAGAACCTAACATTACCCATGTGTTTTCTTTTGTCGATATTGAGCCAAATGCAATCCTGATGGTGAGCACGAACCCGATTATGTGAAAAATTTGTAGAATTTGCAAAAACAAGTCTGGTCATTGGGAATGCCCTACAAGAGCCTTTAGGTTGGTATTCCAAAGGAAAATACCGAAATACTGAGCTCATGAATTCCCAAAGCAAAATACTTGGCTTGCGTTATAATTGTGTGTGATTATTTCCTAGTTTTGACATTTTTCTTATCTGCGATACATGCCAAGCAAGACATAACGCGCTCGTGTTATGTCTTCATTAATGTTATGTCTTCGTTAATGTTAATGTATGTATATATCATTGTATGTATGTATTCCTATATGTATTAGTGTATGTATATTGTATGGATGTAGGATTTTATGTACATATGTATTTATGTATGTCTTTAGAGGGAGGGAAAATTTTAAGAGAGAGAGAGAGTTGTCTAGGTAGGGTGGGA
>VDFB02000003.1:106198298-106290524 GCA_007258455.2 Sequoia sempervirens
AACTTGTTAGATCTATATAATAAAAGTTATATATGATCCATTTCACAAGTTTTCAGTCACACTCTCCCATGAAATGGATCATTTATTCATGAAGACTCTCAAAACTAGTGAAAAATTTGTACTTTTTGAGGACAGTCAGCAATATAACACAAGAAACTGATTCCCAACATTATTCAGGTCATTTAAAAGGTTAAATCCATGTAAATAAAAGTTCTTAAACCATCCAAATGAGCATGACACTAAAAGGAATAAGAGATTCATCAAAAAAATCACGAAAATGCAAAAAGATTGAAGTTTTTATTGATTTTATGTAGCAGTCCATACAACACTTGCAATATCAGCCAACCCTCCATAAAAATGCTTTCTCCAAGCTTATAGACTCATCCTACAACTGTCCCAACCAATTAGAATTGATTTTATTACATTATTGTGATTAAAACTGCTAAAACTCACTTTTCCACCCAAAGTTGGATTTCAAAAATTTGAATTTCCAACATTGCAATTTATTAACTCCTATTAACTATAAAGCTTCCAAAACTATTACATATCAACATTCAACCTTATTTAACCTAATTAAAACATCATATACCTATTTAAACTCCTAGAACATCATTGTTCCATTTACAAGTCAATTTGGTCCTATGGTCCTTATCAGGACCCTTAGGACTTTTGATCTTCCTGTTACACTCATCCATGCCAAATGCCATTATAGGCTTTAAAATGCTATAATTGATGCTCTGGAAAGGTTTATAGGCCTTCAAGACCCCTGCCATCTCCTGACTCTCCAAATGATCCTTAAGGAGCTTGGGTGCTCCTGCACCATCATGGTATTCCACCACCATGAGACCACATTTCTTTGAGGCATTTTTTTCAAATAGTTCATTCCCTTGTCTATGCTATTGCTTACTATTATTCTATGATAGATTTTTTCTAAGCATCCATAGCTTGTTCAAAGGAACCTGTTTTAGGCTTTTAGCCATAGCAACAAGGCAATGAACCTGCTTGGCTAAAATGCTTTGATAGACATGTATGAAAAAATGTGTTAGCATAGACAAGGCAGTGAACTCTGAAAAATGCCCCCAAAGAAATGAGGTCTCATGGTGATGGAATGGCATGACGAATGCCATGACAAGAAAATTGCTATGGATTGTCATGGCATTCCATCACCATTGAGACCACATTTCTTTGAGGCTTTTTTTCAAACAGTTTGTTGCCTTTTCTATGCTATTGCTTATCAGAATGCTTTGATAGATTTTTTTCACAAGAATCCATAGCTTTTTTGGAAGCACCTATTTTAGGCTTTTAGCCATAGCAACAAGGAAGCGAACTATTTGATAAAAATTTTGGTAAACATGTATGATAAATGTAGTAGCATAGACAAGGCATCAAATTGTTTGAAAAAATGCCTCAAAGAAATGTGGTCTCATGGTGATGGAATGCCATGACAATCCAAAACAATTTGCTTGTCATGGCATTCCACCACCATGAGACCACATTTCTTTGAGGCATTTTTTTCAAACAGTTCATTCCCTTGTCTATGCTATTGCTTACTATTATGCTATGATAGATTTTTCTAAGCATCCATAGCTTGTTCGAAAGCACTGCTTTAGGCTTTTTAGCCATAGCAGCAAAGGCAATGAACTATTTGGCTAAATGCTTTGATAGACATGTATGAAAGGGCCGTAAGAGCATAGATAAGCTGCTGAATCCTTTTAGGGCCTTTCGAAGAAATGAGGTCTCATGGTGATGGAATGCCATCACAATCAAAAGCATTTGATTGTCATGGCATTCCATCAGGTCATGAGACCTCATTTCTTTGAGGCATTTTTTCAAAGAGTTCACTGCCTTGTCTATGATATTGCTTACTATTATTCTTTTGATAGATTTTTTCCAAGCATCCATAGCTTGTTCGAAGCACTTGTTTTAGGCTTTCAGCCATAGCAACGAGGCAACACTTGAACTATTTGACAAAATGATTTGGTAGACATGTATGAAAAATGTGGTAGTATAGACAAGGTAGTGAACTATTTGAAAAAATGCCTCAAAGAAATGTGGTCTCACAGAATTCCATGACAACCAAATGCAATTCGCAACTGCTCCTAGTTATTTGTTATGCAATGTGAAGTAATTGCATAACTGCTTAGGTTCACTTTGTAAAAACTATATAGTAATTGAAATTTTTTCATCTATCAGCATCTAGTTATTAGTTATGAAATGTGAAGCAATGCTTTCAGTTTGAAACATGTGCAATTCAATGTAATCAACGTTATGAATATAAACTACAATAATCTATTTTTTACTAAGTTACCGGTTCAGTTTTGGGTTCAGGATCGGGTTTGAGAACCCGGTTCACCAGTTTGGGAAATTTTTTTTTGGGGTTGGGTTCATTTTGGGTTCGGTCATACAAAAACATATAAAAATCAGAAATATATACATATTTGTAGCAGTAATCAAGTTCAGAATACACCACCATATTAATAGTCAAATAACATAGCAAAAATACACCACCACTTTCGTAGTGAAATATTAAAATATTAGTCATCTACTCGAATGTCATGATACAAAATTATAAATTGAAGTTCAAACATAAAAATGTCAAGTGTTTACAATTAGCCATTATTGATCATTGATCAATTTGAAAAGTGTGAACATTTTTCTGTGTGGAAGGAAAACAAGAAAACAGTGTTACATAATTATTTACATTGTGAAAGAGCCAAAACCTTTTTCTTGTAGATCGTAGAAGAATCTCAGTGATTTTTTGGGTGTCCTTGCCTTGGAACGGAACTATCCCGAGCCATGAATGATTGACCAGGAACTGTGAGAAAGAAATAAGATAAATCACATGCAACTTGTTGCAATTTCTTTCCTTGGGAAAAAGGGTAAAGTTTTCTTTTCAGTGAGAATCTCCTTTAGAGTTTGAACACATTGATAATTTTCAAGATTTAGCCAAACATGTCATCTAGGTTTGAAGCTTTTTAGGGTAAAATGTTTGCTTCTAAAATTTTGTTCAAAATTCAAGATGCGCTCTCCTCCTTAGGGGAAGAGAAGGCCTATCAAACTTGACACTCTTATGCAACACTTCTTAAGTTCTTGTTGATGCAAGATAGATGCGAAGTTTCAAAATAGGCATGGTTATATAAATTCTCATCTCACGACTATCATTGCATCAAATTAAGAATTTTCAATCCTTTATGGTCTAGACAAGAGAAGTATGGAGTAGTGTTCCAATGCTAAAGTATTATTGTGAATCTCTTTGCTATGAGTGGTTCAAAAATGAGGAATCTGTCTCCTACACCAAATGAGAAATATTCACAATATGTTCTAGAAAGGAATAAGTCCATAAGATCGAGTATGCAAGAACTGAGACTTGCAAAATTGGCTTACATTTGACTTCCAAACACATAAATTTTCACACTTTTCGATGTTCACACGTAAGTCAAAAAATATATGTGCATAAGTTGTAAAGTATACACTTGAATACACGTAACTCATATCTATTGAACCATGAATTTATAATTTGCAAATATGGACACCATCGATAAAAATATTTGTATTAAGCAAATAGCCATGTACGCATACATCAATATATGTATAGTTACAAAATAGCCATATAGGTTTACGAGAATGCCATATAGGCATACAATGTCAAATATATCCAATACAAAATATGTACAAAATTGCCATGTAGGCATACAACAAAGGGCTCTGTGCATTCAAAATTCATTTCTCTCCATGCTCTGGTTCAAATACAATTTTCTTTCCCTTTGTTGGGCGATCCAATGGCAATAAGTCTATCACTCATTTCTACTGTGCTCGAGGAGTGCTCCTACTTCTCCTCCTAGTGTTTAGCTTCTAGTGAAGTTTCAACTGTTACAATAAGAAGTAAAGACATTAATATATAAAAATTACATTATAAAAATTAATATATTTAACAAAATAATCACTTACGACCATCTCACAATCACTCTCCTCCATGGAAATATTTGCACGCTGATGCTCATGCATGCTCAAGCCCTGTATAAACCATCCAAATAGGAATTAAACTACGAATCAATAATGGTTTTATTTTTCACTAGAACTAGTTCATCTATAACAATGAATGTAAATTGAAATTTAGTAATTTGCCTCATACCTCCCCTATCAGAGCCATCAAGGATTGTATAGCAGAGGAAACACCAATATACATTGCCCTCATAATGTTTGGTGGTGTTTCTATCACCAACATCTGAAAATAAAACAACAAATTATTCAATCACAAAAGTTGGCTAATAGCATCCATGTGATGACTTATAATGTATGAGATCTAATGAACAAAATTTTGAGTACAAGTATTAAAAGATATATTTCTATTATTAGTTATCGAATTTGAAGTAATGCTTTGATTTTGAATGATTTGTGTAATGCAACGTAAGGTCAACAATATGAATATAAACTACACAAATCTATTAAACTTAGAATTCATTACTTAAGTTCTCTTTAAATTCTATATTACCTTCGTGAACGTTTGATCAAATCTACTGGCACTCAGAAGTGTTTCCTTGAAACCTCCACCAGTACCCTATTCAACATCCAAAATCACATATTAAAATACCATTCGTAAAACAATGTTATTAATACATGTAATAAATTTATAATTGTTTACTAACTTTACATGCCCCACCGATAGGTGTACTGCAAAAATAAGTAGGTGGATGACTAGTGTATCCAGTCTCTACACTATGACCCTGCAATTTTATTAAAATAATAAAACTAAATTAGTTAATCTTGCATTTCACAATCGAAATTTAATAAATTAAATTCAATTAACATGCTGAATTTTACCTGAGTGTCAATGCCATATGCATCATGCAAAATGTCAGCCGTCCTCTCCATCCCCTTAGATGCATACGGATCAAGTTGTGTAGTAGCATATGGATCCTGCGTAGCACCCTCTTGAGTGCCAGTAGGGTCATATGAACAAGTCACCGCTAAGATTGACACATACAAGGCCAACCACACGAAGACCCCTTGGATGGCCCGCATAACAGGGCTAGTGTGATGGATGACACTCGGTCAAAGTTGTGATCACCGCAGTCTCTATGTTGGCACTCTCCTTCAAGAACCATTGCATCATAATTTGCCCACAGGGGCCCAGCTTGAGGTCGCTCCTTTCACAGAGGGATCCGTATTACACCGGGCCTATCTGAGCTGACCCTCACCTTCCCCTGAACTCCTCATATCAAAATAATTTGGATTTGGTTCAATACAAACTCATTGTATAGTTTCCTAAGAAAATATTGGGGGACTTCACAATTATTGCATGGTGGGTAATCAAAGACCATATACCATCTTTCATAAAACCGATTCTTAATCTCTTGGTGGTGGCACCAATGAATAGGAAACCTCTTTGCATTGAGGGTAAGATTTTGATTTGTTTTAGGGTTAGTGAATAGAGAGCACAAATCACCTTTAGTAATTTTTAAATCTTTTACTTGTTTATATGATAATTTTTCTGCATAATATGCCTTAGTTGTCTACCTCCTATCTTTCCATCCAGATATTTGTTGTGTGATTGCATATACATTTTTTAACATGTCTTTCAATGAATTTGCTAGAAGCATTCTTTCTGTGGTTGAAGCATTTGGATCACTCAGCCTACTGATAAGATCCTCAAGTTGTTTTCTATTGTTCTCAACTTCACTCCTCGAATTTTCTTGAGTGCTAGGAGGGAATTGAGAGAATGGTGGGGGAGGTTGATTTTGTTGAGGATTTTGCTATTGAGGATTTACCTCCTCTTTTTGTTGAGGATTTGTAGGATTTCCTACAGATTTAAAAAAAAACAATCAAATCTAACCTAAAACAAACAAAATCAATTTCAAACTAACAAATTCAAAACAAATAGTAAACAATACTTACCTCCTGCATCTCTTCATCATCATGGTGCCATATTTGCAAACAAAATCCAACTGTTCTTGATGAAATTTTTAGAAGTCCTTCCTCCTAGAATGCGAGCACGAAAATGAGGGTTTTTGGCCGTGGGTAGAGCTGAGAAACAGTGAAAATCAAATGATACACATTTCACTTTTTTTTTCTTTTAAAAGCACATAACGCGCTCGCGTTGTTATGTGTTTCCCAAATTTTTTCCCATTTGGCCACAAAAGTGCGACCAACTTCATGCACCCGCCCCTTCATAAGGTGCTCTAACTTGGGATTAAATAGTCTCTGCTTCTGTCTTACTGGTTTTGCATCAGGTTCAAGTTCAATGGTATGTTGGGCTAGTTCGGGGTTAAAACCTCTCAAATCCTTGTACTTCCAAGAAAAAACATCACTAAATTTCTGACATAACAGAATAAAGGCTTGATGTTCATCTCTACTACATACCTTTCCTAGCTTGAGAAGCTTTCCTTTGAAGATTTCAATGGGTGCATAATGCTCTTCCTTAATAGTCAAGCTGCATTTGTCTTTACACACTTGATCATCTGAGTTGAACATAGATTCCAAGGTCACCAATCCTTTTGGCAGCTTATTAGTTTTTAACTGCACAATCTAGTCATCATATTGCTACTGCCATTTTTGCTGATTTCCATCTGCAAACTTAGCTTCAACAATCAAAAAATTTATGATTTGCTCATCACTTTCAAAAACCTACCAACTCACATTATTGTCAGGTACAGAAGGTCTGACCACTATTTTCACGTATTGAGGTGCTTCTACCTTATGAATTTCCTTGGGAAGATCAAACTGAGCTCCTATGGCAGTGAGCCTGTCAGCGTGCTTATTTTGATTACAAGGAATTGACATGATATTAAAAGCAGTAAAATCCTCCATTAAATCCCATACACGATGCTTGTATTTCTTAAGCAAATCATTCTTGGCAGCATTTAAATTTCTAACCTGATTTACAATCAATTCTGAATCACCATAAACTTGCAAGCATTTAATACCTCGTTTGCGGGCCCATTCAAGGCCATGCACCAGCGCTTCATACTCAGCTGTATTATTTGAAAAGCTGAAAGAAAATCTACAAGTTGAAAAATATTTATCTCCTTCGGGTGATATCAACATAGCTCCACCCCCGGCACCAACACTGCTCCTCGAACCATCGAAGTAAAGCTTCCAAAGCTCACTCCCTATTTCTGCAGATGATTCTTCCTCTTTACAAAGACTAGGCATATCAAAATCAGGTTCTCAAATCATATAGACTCCTAATCCTATCTCATATGTGTACTAAAACGGATCAAGCTTGTGATCTTCGGCTGCCCATTCATCTAGATTGATATTGTCTACATGGGTGCTACAGTCTAAGGTCATGGTTTGCTCCTCCAGTGCAGAGGTGAAGTAGAGGTCAGTGTTTATAGGGTTTGGTGAGTATGGTTCGATATGGTCTTTGGTGAGAGGCTCGGACTTTATGGTCACTTTCGTACCATACCTTGTTCTAAAAAACAAATGAGACCAATCAGAAGACAAAAACCCACCCAACTTGGCTATAAAATCCCTTGAGAGAAAAATGGCAAAGTGCGGCGGTAAGTCAATGACATGAATATCCTGATGAATAGAAAAACTTGGGGATGTGTGTAAGGTAAGAGCTAAATTTTTGATAATACCAGTAGTCTTAACAATAGTCCCATCTAATTGCACTACACCTTTCTGAGGATTAGGCTCGTAAACAAGACCTAGCTTATCCGCTAAACTCTTAGGCATGACTGAACTACTTGCACCAGAATCAACCATACAGTTATGAATGATTTTATCACCAATAATTAGACTTAAATAGAATGGAGGGGTCTTTACCTCTTTCGCTT
Organism: Sequoia sempervirens; assembly: GCA_007258455.2. Taxonomy (NCBI): domain Eukaryota; kingdom Viridiplantae; phylum Streptophyta; class Pinopsida; order Cupressales; family Cupressaceae; genus Sequoia; species Sequoia sempervirens. The sequence continues at coordinate 106,206,080 of VDFB02000003.1, forward strand.
TCTACTCATTTTTATCTTCCAGTTCATTAGCCAACACAACCTTCACAACTCCTTGATTAGCATTGTTAGAAATAGACAACTCAGCCAATGCACTCTGCAGTAAACCTTTCTGCCCTAGAAGTTGTAAAGCATCTAATATCGACATGCTGACAATTGTTTTCTTGAGATTCTCAACAATATTAAATGATGAAGAGTTTACCTTCTGCTGGTTTTTTGTGATAACAGCATCGTTTTTCCTCTGTAAAGGCTGAGAATGCACTCTTGGTTGCTTCTTGCTAGGTATCTCCTGCCCTCTTTGCAGAATCTACATTTTAGGCTATGTTGTAGCATTAACATCTGATGAAACAGGCTGCTTACTATCTATTGGCTGCTGCTATGAAATTCCAGCTTGCTGTCCTGGATCCATAGCTCTCTTTTTTGACCTGGTATTAGCTGAAATAGGATAATTTTGCTGACTTTGGCCATTCGTGCCACATAATTCAGAGCTATGTTAGTTCAGCAAGGCAACCTCCACATTATCTTGTTGTTCTTGATTATGATCTGCAACATTTTCTAAAACAACATAGTTATTTGTAACCATTAAAGCTTGATTTCTCATTCCATTGGTGCACATTGATTGGCTATGGGACTGATTGCACGAATAACACCAATTGAAATCCTGGGCAACATTATTTTGTGGCACAAGTTCCTTTGACGAACTGGCTGCATTCGGATTGTATGACTGGAATGGCCTAGGGTTAAAATTCTTCCTTTGGGCTTGATTGATAGAGACAGGGTTGGAATTGAGTCCCTCACTGGCTCAATGCTCCGGGTCACAACTTGATAACCCCTTTTGGTGTTAATTCATTCACCACACAACCTATAGGTCCTCTACTATTGAGGCACCCCTAGTTCACTTACCAACCCTGCTATCATTACAAATTTGCTGCTACCAAGCAATTCTTAGTGCTCTTTCTTCACATTTCACCATCTAGCCCTTAATTCACTTAAAGACTAGCCTACTCCAAATGCTTCCCTACCTATTACAGGGGTGTGTGACACCTTCCCAGGCTTCCAAAGTCATCTTTTCTAGGTGCTTGAACAAACACCAAGCTCCAATTTTCCATCGTTTTCATAAAGTCCTTGTTCTAGGGTTTGGGCAGGGCTACAAGCCTTGAGCCCCCTTTAGCCCTCTCAACACAAGAAAAAACTCACAACTTCTCTCTTTCAACAGTTTGTGCCAACCTTCCTTCTGACACCTTGGTTCATTTTCCAAGCACTAAAAAATTTTTGGGGTTTGGGACTTTGTCAGTCCGTACACAGGTGCAAATCAGACTTTGGCAAGAACTAGGGTTTCTTTAGACCATTTCTTGGTCTGTTTAGCATTTTCAAATCTCTATTGCACTGTTGAGACTTCTGTCTTCTTTCCTCGCCTTCTTAAGCTCCTTGCATTCACCATACATCTTTGAACATCAATAAAATCACACCCCTGCTACGTGAGGGTTTAACCTTTTGACTGTCTTTCCTTGCCAGGCCTTCAAGCTCGCCTAGGAACAGTCACTAGCATGCTTCTTAAACCTTTACTATCCTCTATATCTACATTATTTACAAGAATGGAGTTTATTTTTGTCTCCACAATGCCCATACTTCTTGGCACTGATAGAAGACTAACTAAAACTCCATTTTTCTGTGCATAACCAGTCAAAACAACATTTAACAAAAACACAAAATTTACAAAGATAGTTGGAAACGATGAAAATACTAGCTATTAAACTAGACAAATACTACAAAGAGCTTCACTACATGTTATTCCATGTAACAAAATTCCTTTTCTAATTCATTAGCAGCAACCACGCGGCAAGAACAGGAAAAACATAAATTTTCACATCAAAAAGCACTGTTTCCTTCTATTCACGTCAAAACTGCCATGCTCAAAGTCATCCAACCTCTATCAAAGGTCGATAAAAATCCTTTACAATCCAAACAATCAGTTAGGTTTTCTCTTTTTTAGCCTAAGGACGGCCAAAAGCCCCTTGTTTGAAAACATAGTGTGTTTTTCAATTTCTGCCTAAACCTTAGGAAACAACCCCCAAAATGATTTCAAGCTAACTCAACCTCTTTTCTAAGAAGAAAAAAGGTCCCGAACCACCAACAAGGTGATCCACAAGACCAGAAAAAACAACAAGGTGTTTATTAAAACAAAACTTCAAAAATAGACTTGTGCTTTAGCACTTTGGGCAGGTGCTCCTGCACCATTCTCCCCCTCTCAGCACAAAGACTAAGAACTGGAAAGAGGGATCATTTTTAGGTCGATGCCAAGTTTCTTAAATTGATCTTCTTGTACCCATGTAGCCTCTGAGTCAAGCTTGCTCTTCCACTTGATAAGGTGCTCCATGCATACCTTATTCCTTGTTGACTTTTTCACCCTGGACTCCAAGATTTGCTCTGCCTCAGGCTGCTCTTGATTAGGTAGGGGTACATTACTGATGTCCTTGAAGACCTCATGACTGTTCTGAACCTCATCACTGACTGTGCCCTTATATTTGATCAAATCAGCAACATTGAACACTGGAGATATGCCCAAATCTGATGGTAACTCCACCTTGTAGGCATTCTCGCCATATTTGGCCAACACCTTACATGGACCCACTCTCTTCATTTGCAACTTGGTGGACATCCCCTTCTGCAACCTTGATTTGTTAAGATGAACCATAACATAGTCACCTACTGCAAACTACACATCTCTCCTTGACACATCAACTTTATCTTTCAATTTTTGTGTTGCTGCTGTGATTGTCTTCTTAACCTGCTCATGTATCTCCCTCATGGTCTGACTGAAGTCTTCTGCATGTCCACTCCTATTCTCTTGAGATCCAAGGTCTCTGAGCTCACAAATGCCTCTTGGGTGCATCCCATACACAACCTCAAATGAACTTTTCCCTGTAGTTCTGTTTACACTGTCATTGTATGCATATTCAACTTGAGAAATTACCATATCCCATGTCTGCCCATATTCCTTTGCCAAGCACCTCAATAGGTTACCTAACACTCTATTAACCACCTCTGTTTGACCATCGATTTGAGGATGGTAAGCTGATCCAAATGACAAATTTGTTCCCAATCTGCGCCATAGTGTTTTCCAAAAATGGCTCATGAATTTCACATCCCTGTCTGATACAATGCTCAATGGCAATCCATGGATTCTTACAACTTCCCTAAAAAAGAGATGAGCTATGTAACTTGCATCATGTGTAGTCTTGCAAGGAATAAAATGACTCATCTTGCTGAATCTGTCCACAACTACAAAAACACTGTCAAAACTAGTTTTGGTCTTAGGAAGACCTACCACAAAATCCATACTGACACACTCCCATGGTCTGTTAGGAATAGGTAGGGGCTGATACAAACCAGCATTGCTAGCTCCCCCTTTGGCTTTCATGCAAACAACACACTGTTCTACATACTTCCTAACATCTCTTGCCAACTTAGGCCAGTAATAAAATCTTTATACCAGCTCTAAAGTTTTATTTATTCCAAAATGCCCACTAAGACTGCCATTATGTTTCTCTTGGATCAGATTTTCCCTCATTGATCCTCTTGGGACACATAACAAATTACCCTTAAACAACAATCCATTTTGTAGAGTATACTCAACATATTGAATATGAAAATGATTTTCAAAATCTGCACATACCTTGTAGGCTTCTGAGAAATCTTCATCCTCACCATAGAGGTCTTTAAAACACTTTAATCCAATGCTTTGCAGCTGTATCTCTTGGACTGTCAACATTCTCCTGCTTAATGCATCTGCTACTTTGTTTTGCTGTCCCTTCTTGTGCTTAATGGTAAATGTAAAGGCTTGGATGTACTCCATCCATTTCAAATGTCTATTGCTTAACTTCTCTTGGGTGTTAATATAACTGAGTGCCTGGTTATCTGTGAAAACCACAAACTCTTTGGGCAATAAATAATGCCTCCACTTCCTAAGGGATTGCACTAAAGCATAAAGTTCCAGATCATAGGTGGAGTATTTTTGCTTAGATTCATTTAGTTTTTCACTAAAGAAGGCTACAGGCCTACCTTCTTGACTAAGGACTCCTCCTACTGCTACTCCACTGTAAACAATTTATCAAAACTAGGCAACAAAAGTATAGGTTGGGTTGCTACCTCTTGTTTCAGCTTTTCAAACCCTTTATTAGCTTCTTGTGTCCATTTAAACTTTGCTTTTATACCCCCTTTAATAGTATCTAGCACTGGTGCACATATACCACTAAAATTCCTGATGAATTTTCTATAAAACTGAGCTAAACCATGAAAACTTCTGACCTATATTGTTGTGGTTGGTGTGGGCCAGTTTAGGATGGCTTCCACCTTGCTTGGATCCATCTTCAGGGTTCCTTGGGATACTACAAAGCCTAGATACACAAGTTCTTGTTTGAAGAACTCACACTTCTCGAGGTTGATTGCCAATTGTTCTTCTTGCAGCCTTTTTAGAACCATCTCCACATGCTTCAAATGTTCTTCTACTGTCTTACTGAAAATCACTATGTCATCCAAGTAGACTACCACAAAAATCCCTATGAAATCCTTAAGCACCTCATTCATTAGTCTCATGAACGTGCTAGGGGCATTTGAGAGGCCAAATGGCATCACGTTCCACTTATACAAACCATCATTTGTCTTAAAAGTTGTCTTCCATTCATCACCCTCCTTAATTCTGATTTGATGATACCTGCTCTTAAGATCTAACTTGGTGTAATACTGTGCTCCTCCAAGGCAATCCATTAAATCTTCAATTCTAGGTATTGGGAATCTATACCTAATGGTGATCCTATTAATTTCTCTAGAATCAGTACAAAGTCTCCACTTACCTCCTTTCTTTGTTGCTAAAACAACTAGGACTGCACAAGGGCTGATGCTCTTTTGAATCAGACCTTGACTCAACAATTCTTCCACTTGTCTAGCCACTTCAAGATTCTGATCTGGTGTGAGTTTGTATGCTGCCTTGTTAGGCAAAGAAGCTCCAGGTATGAAGTCAATTTGATGACTTATTGCTCTCTTTGGTGGTAGAGTTGCTGGTGTTCCATCACTCACTATGCTCTTGTACTTTTCTAGCAGCCTTTGAACTGTTTCAGGTATGACTGTCTTCTCAGCCTTTTCTTCCTCTTTGGACTGCATTAGGACCACATAACCTTCATTCCCTTGGTGTATATCCTTGATGAACTCCTTGCCACTGCTCAACATAATGTTTGGAACCTTGGACTGTCCTTCATCATCCTCAATCAATGATTGCAGCTTGAAGGTTCTTCCATCCTTCTTGAATTCAATGGTGTTCTCCTTCCCATGATATATAGCACGTCTGTCATATAGCCATGGCCTACCAAGAAGAAGATGGCATGCATCCATGGGTAGTATATCACAAATCAGCTTGTCTTTGTAGCCTCCAATTGAAAATTCTACTGTAACCTGCTCATTAACCAAAACACTCTGCCCTTTATTCAACCATGTGACTTTGTAGGGATTGGTATGAGGTACCTTCTGCAATTTTAACTTAGTTACTGCCTCCTCAGAGATGATATTGTCTGTAGAACCAGAATCTACAATGACCTTGCACCTTGCTCTAAACAAAGCTCTCCTTTGCTTGGGTTCTTCTTTAACCGGTTGTCTGATCAACACTCTATTAAACATCAGAATCTCTCCAATTTCAGATTCTATATGACTGATCTTAGGTGATTTGACACTCATGGCATCCTCTTGTGCATAAGCTACTCTTTTCTCATTGCTAGATGAAGAAGCTTTCTCCGGGAACCTATAAGCTGGATGACCTAGCTGATTACAGTGATAGCACTTCATGGTGGCAAAGTAGGAGTTACTTCTACCTGCTCCTCTTCCTATGTTTGAACCCCCTTGAGGTCCTCTTCCTCTATTAAATCCTCCTCTTGAAGATGTTTCACCTCCATGCTCAGTAATCTTAGATTCTCCTTGGGTTCTTTGATCATTACCTCTTCCTTGGTAACCTCCACGCTGTCCTCTTTGATCTCTGCCTCTACCTCTGCCCTTAAAGGACTGATCATGCTTCCTTTTATTCCTCTCTTCAATCTTTATAGCCAGCTGATAACATTGGTGGACTGTCTTGGGGCTGAGTAAAGCCATCTCTTCCTGTATGTTCCACTTCAAACCATTGAGGTACCTAGCCACTTTTAGGCTCTCATCTTCTGCCACATTTGATCTCAAGAAAAGCTTCTGGAACTCTTCAGTATAAGTGTTGACATCTTGGTCTTTTTGTCTTAAACTCTGCCTCTTCTTGTGAAGTTGGATCTCATAATCATTTGGCATATATGCTTCTTTCACTTTAGCAACCATTCCTTTCTAAGTTGATATGGGTTGCTTGCCTTCTTTCTCCCTTTCGGTCTGAACAAATTTCCACCATGTCAAAGTTGATCCTCTCAACCTTGATTTTGCAACCTTCACCTTCTGTGCCTCAGTTACTCCATCACACTCAAAGTGATTCTCCATTCCATCTATCCAGTCCATGACCAAATCAGGATCCATCTTTCCATGGAATAGTGGTATGCCCTCAAGTCCTTTTCCACTCAGGGGTTTTAATGCCTTCAAGAAAGGCTCCTCCTCCAAAACAGGGTTAGGTTCAGGGACTTTGTCCTCCTCTGCAACCTCTTCTTCATTTGGCATTGTTCCATCCAACCTTGCATTGTTCAATGCCTTCTCCAACTGCTCTATTCTTTCTTTCAAGGACTTGTTGTCCTCTTCTTGTTCTTCAACCCTCTTGGCTAACTGTGCATTTGTCACCATGTTGGGCATTTCACTTGACTCAACTTCCTCTGACATATAAGCTGCTTTCCCAAATCTTTAGCTATGCTTTAATACCAATCTGATAGAGACAAGGTTGGAATTGAGTCCCTCACTGGCTCAATGCTCCAGGTCACAAATTGATAACCCCTTTTGGTGTTAATTCATTCACCACACAACCTATAGGTCCTCTACTATTGAGGCACCCCTGGTTCACTTACCAACCCTGCTATCATTACAAATTTGCTGCTACCAAGCAATTCTTAGTGCTCTTTCTTCACATTTCACCATCTAGCCCTTAATTCACTTAAAGACTAGCCTACTCCAAATTCTTCCCTACCCATTACAGGGGTGTGTGACACATTCCTAGGCTTCCAAAGTCATCTTTTCTAGGTGCTTGAACAAACACCAAGCTCCAATTTTCCATCATTTTCATAAAGTCCCTGTTCTAGGGTTTGGGCAGGGCTACAAGCCTTGAGCCTCCTTTAGCCCTCTCAACACAAGAAACAACTCACAACTTATCTCTTTCAACAATTTGTGCCAACCTTCCTTCTAACACCTTGGTTCATTTTCCAAGCACTAAAAAATTTTTGGGGTTTGGGACTTTGTCAGTCCGTACACAGGTGCAAATCAGACTTTGGCAAGAACTAGGGTTTCTTTAGACCATTTCTTGGTCTGTTCAGCATTTTCAAATCTCTATTGCACTATTGAGACTTTTGTCTTCTTTCCTCGCCTTCTTAAGCTCCTTACATTCACCATACATCTTTGAACATCAATAAAATCACACCTCTGCTACGTGAGGGTTTAACCTTTTGACTGTCTTTCCTTGCCGGGCCTTCAAGCTCGCCTAGGAATAGTCACAAGCATGCTTCTTAAACCTTTACTGTCCCCTATATCTACATTATTTACAAGAATGGATTTTAGTTTTGTCTCCACAATGCCCATACTTCTTGGCATGGACATAAGACTAACTAAAACTCCATTTTTCTGCGCATAACCAGTCAAAACAGCAACTAACAAAAACACAGAATTTACAAAGATAGTTGGAAACGATGAAAACACTAGCTATTAAACTAGAAAAATACTACAAAGAGCTTCACTACATGTTATTCCATGTAACAAAATGCCTTTTCTAATTCATTAGCAGCAACCACGCGGCAAGAACAGGAAAAACATAAATTTTCACATGAAAAAGCACCGTTTCCTTCTATTCACGTCAAAACTGCCATGCTCAAAATCATCCAACCTCTATCAAAGGTCGAGAAAACTCCTTTACAATCCAAAGAATCAGTTAGGTTTTCTCTTTTTTAGCCTAAGGATGGCCAAAAGCTCCCTATTTGAAAACACAGTGTGTTTTTCAATTTTTGCCTAAACCTTAGGAAACAACCCCCAAAATGATTTCAAGCTAACTCAACCTCTTTTCTAAGAAGAAAAAAGGTCCCCAACCACCAACAAGGTGATCCAAAAGACCAAAAAAAAAACAAGGTGTTTATTAAAACAAAACTTCAAAAATAGACTTGTGCTTTGGCACTTTGGGCAGGTGCTCCTGCACCATTGATAATCATTTTGAAAAGCGGGTCTATTTTGTTCATTTTTCTGATAAGGGGCTTGATAAGGCTTATGTTCTTGGCCAAAAAGATTTTTAATAGTCACGAGATCATTTCCAAAGGTCTTTAATATGATTTTAATCTCTTGCATCTCTTGATTTGGGGCTGGGACAACAACTTCTTAAGCTGTATTATGATAACCTATCACTGGAACAGGCAGGACAACAGCTAAGGGAGGTACAACAGTAGGAATAGGTGGCTATATTTCTGGAAACAAAGGCATAGGAGGTCTAGGAGCTATGTCTCCAGCTTGGATGAGGCAGTTTTCAGCGTTAATGGCTATATTGTAGGCGTTAGGAAGTGTTAGCCCACCCTTAGACTGAGTCATAACTGCAATTTTATTGTTCAAAGATTTTAAATAAAATAGAAAAGCGTGTGTTGGTAAGGGCTTTACCGTTGCAAGAATCATGTCCAAGGTTCTCTGAAATTGGTAGTTGAAATCAGCCAAGCGTTCGTGTGGCGCCCTTTGAATGGTGCTCAGCTACTCTAATAAAGACAGGTTATCAGATTTATCAGCAAAATGTTGATATAAACCATTACCTAATGCATTCCACGTTGCAATAGAGTTGGCTATGAGGCCTCTGAACCATTGTAATTCTTTTCCTTTGAGCAACGCGGCCAATAGCCTTAGCGCAACATTCTCCTGCATGATGTTATGCATTGAGTGTAACGTGGCTATGTCATGGATGTGCTCGACTGGTGTGGTGAAATCTTCCCTAGTGAAGTATGGCAAATTTCTAAGGGCTACAACTGGAATTTCATTGTGTTGAAGGATGTTTAATGGGGTACCTCCATTGAAAGGAATGAACGGGTGTTGCCTTGGTGGTGCCATTGGCGATACTTGTGAGATTGGAATTGAAACTCTTGGTGATAACACCAAGGAACTGAAAACTGGAGGTGTTGACTTTGACCTTGTGGGTGCTTCAAAAATCCTCCTTATTGTCCTGCCTCTTCTTCATGATGGGGACAATTCTCGATACTTGAAGGGTGTAGAACTTGATCTTGTCTATATATTTCTCATGCGCGAGTTACACTAGCATGCAAAAATAGAACCAGAGTCGCTCGGTATATTGTAATAGCCTCTAGAAGGCTAGAAAATCTGCTGCATACACCAAACAACGAACTAAAATATTAAAAAATTCTCTAAAAAGAGCTTTCAGAGTCCCACCGGGAGTTCCAAAAACTGTTGTCAATTAGATTCGTACCCTGCTGAATGCAATATTCGGCAATCTAATGAAACATGGAAACCTTCTTCAGATGTGGGTGATCTAAATGAAGAAGGAATCTCCAGAGTGAGCTGGTTCTCTGAATGATTGATTTTACTCTAAGATATTTTGAGGGAAAAGGGGTAGAAGGATGACTAATTAAAACTTAAATCTAACTAGTATTTCACTTGAAGTTATGAAATTCAAACATTGACACTCACAACAACTTTCCTATCACAATGAATCTCACAATCCCACTGGCACATACTTCCATCAGTATTTTGCATGAAGATTCTTAAATGAAATGCAACAGGCAACCTGAAACTATGCAATTCAGAAACACAACTTACAACAACAAGTAAAAAAAGGATTCTGATTTGAACCACAAAGACATCAAATTGCTATTATAAAACTAAGATAGAAATGAGGAGAATTTTGCTGCTTTATTAAAAATGAAAGAGTGAATAGTCTCAACTGAGTACAAAAGGGTTCACAAGCTCAAAAATGTGTATGAGTAGGAACTGTAATATGAACTGAGAAGGAGAACCAAAGACTAAGTCTTTTCAAAGATATCTCTCTAGAAACCCTAATTCGAGCTCACAAAGAAGCTCAAGGAAAAAAGCTTCCAACTGTCTCAAAAACTGCATAAAAGCATAAAAAAGCATATTTCTTTTATGATCAAACTGTCAAGCCTCTAAAAATAGGCTGAATCTACTTTAAAAGCTAGAAAAAACACCTTATCTCTCCAAGATAAGACTCAAATCCGACCAAGAGGAAAAGTCAATATGAATCCGCTAAAAATAGCAAGAAATCACAAAACAATTTATAAGAGATTGCTTTACGATTCTGCTTTACAGGATTACAAATTTTATAATTTATCTATTTTTGTAATTAAAAGATTATAAAATCTTTTTCAAAAAGAAATACATCTTATTTCTCCATTACAATGCTTTGATTTTTCTTAAAAAATCATAAAAAAATCTATGTATATCACTCTCTTATCCATATCTCCAATTGATTTCTCTAAAATCAATTAAAACATAAACCCTAAATAGATAATGATCAACAAAATCACCCCTAGGTCATAACATATTCACCATTCATACTCACATTTTTCTCAAAACAATAACATTAAGATGCTCAAGTCTCCAATTTGTTTTTCCTAAGGCATAAAGGTGATTTTTCAACTCAAACCCTAAAGACTCTAAACACATCTCTAGGCATATGAATTTGGCCCCCCTCAAATACATTAAACTTCAGACTTTGAATAAAATATAACCCCACTTCGAATTAACCCACATGCTTATTGACAAATGAGAATATTCTAGACAATTATAGTGTTGGGTCGAATGAGAACATGAACAAAAGAAGTAAAACCCTAATATGATTTCATTTTTGCTATCATCATTTGGAAAGAAAATGAGCTATTCCTAAGAGAAGCACCACCATGATTGAGTTGAATATGTTGCTTGCGTGTTTTGAGAACTTCATCTTCTTCTTCAGATAGCCAAGCTCTTCAATGGGTAAGCTTGATCTATTTGTTATTGTAGCTCTTACTCCATTCTTGAAGCCATAAGGGCTACTAAGGTCGTGGCCTACTCATAGTTGTTTTCCTGACTTTCCTTTTACACTCTCTTGTGACTACTTCTTCTTGGTGGACCTGAATGGGCATGAACTCAAGCTTTTACTAGAGCTTTATGAGAAAACTTTCTCATGGATTTTGTCTTCTTCCCTCCACACAAGGTGAGTCTATTGGTTTGTTGTTTTTGTGGCTTCACTTCCTGATTTTCTTGGTCTGTAGCCGCGGCTAAGACAATTTCTAAGGCCCCTATCTATACTATCTATGCTTATATTTTCTATTTCTATGTTCTTTAGTTTCACTGGCCGCCATGAGATATCGCTCTAAAACTGTAGTCGAGAGCTCCAATGGCTGACTGCACCATACTCATACATAAAATTAATTTCTTTATAAGTTTCAAGGCTCGACCCAAAGGAAAAAGTGTACACTCAGCATTATGAAATAAACACCATATGGGTGTTCATTAATTTGAAGAAAACATTGTATTTTGTCTTTCCTATAACAACACGATGTGGGTATATGGAAAAAATGTACTCTAGCTCAAACCTCTCATGGGTATCAAATGAAAACTGATATTCTCCACTTCTTAAACTTGACCTTTTGTATTATGTTATTTCTTTGCAAAATCCACACATGGGTACTCCCTAAAAGTTGCAATTTCTGTATTTAAAACAAATCCCAAATGTGGATACTCTGTATATTCATTTGCATTTAGTTTATGGGCTATCATGGCTAGTACTTTACTTTGAAATTCCTATGGCTTGCTCATTGAATCCCTCAAGGGTGAACTAAAAATTGTAATATGCAGAATTGTGTTTCGAAACCCCAATGTGGGTTTTCTGGAAAAGACCTTGGGTAGTCGAGCAAAATATGGTTTTTCTTTATCTTTCTTGTGACTATAATCTGCTCCATTTGAGTACTTGATATCTAGAGGAAAAACTGTGCATTTTTCTAAAAAATCCCATAGGATAAAACATTTAACTTGTTGCTCTGAGAAAGAATACCCATATGGGTAGATTGGAAATAATGAAATTTGTACACCTGACCTGAAACCCCAAAGTGGGTAAATAGAAAGTAATAAGGAAACACTGAACTTATTTAGAGGCCCATGTATTTTCTGAAAACTGTGATCTCCATATGTAAATTTGAAAACAATTGTGAGTATATGGGAGAACAACAAAATTGTATGTGTAAAAATCTGACCCGATTCACATGGTATTTCCACTTTTCTCAGCTTTCTTCATGGAAATGTTGTATAAATTTTGTCTTTAACAAGACCTTCTCTTGGGTATATAATATTCTGAATACACACATTCTATTTGTATTGTAGTGAAAAACTAGATATTCCTTTGGTTTCTCGTTGTCTGAAACTTTCACATATCTGCATTCTAAAAGCTCCTCTTGCGTCTTCTGTTTACACTTCAGGCATCATTGACAAGCTATGTTTTGAACTCTCATGCTTTTGTAAACTTACTTATTCTGGAAATGAATATTGTGTATATGAATCTTTGCCAAATTTGTTCATGTCTATTTTGCTTGATACTTGTAACTCTTTGAAGATATAATAGAATAAATCTCCCACCATGCAAACTCATTTGTGATATGAAAAGTCTGCACATTTCAATAATTGTGTAAAACTAGGCTTCTTTAGCATTCAAATTCTTTACTTTTTAAACATACTCCTGTATTTTTCCATTGTGAAGAGAAGTACCTCTGAATGTATTACTATCCCCATGTTGTTTTCTTTGTACACAACATTGTTCTTTTGGATTCCTTAACTCTACCATATAGCAACATTTACTTTCTACTCTTGGACTTATGTAGAGATTTTAAATTGAAACATTGTAATACTATGGACTACAACTTACTTGATTTTTCAGTGCATAACTAACACCTCTGAGACACCTTTGTTATGCATGTCCTTTCCTTATCATTCTAGAATGATCATTTCATATTGTATTTCAGTCAAGCTGGAACTGATCGTTCATTTATTATCTGATTACATTGTCTGTCCTCCCATACTGGTGTAGGAGCACCTAGAAAGCAATATGTAGCACTAGGCAAATTTTGAAGCCTAGGAAGAAATTTTCTGTCTTGATACTTCAAGGTCATGTTGACCTTTTAATTTTGAGTTAGTGGTGTTAGAATATGTTAGGATGAAGGTTGATCAATAGCATATGGTAGATGGAATGAGTTTCACAACTTGTTTCCACTAGGATTCACTAAGAGATGGTAATAAAGCCCAAAATGTTGCATTTGTGCAATTTTGGCCTTATATGGTGGTTATGTCCAACCAAGGGAAATGTAACCACCTTATGAACCTTTTAAAGGTGTGCTTCGACCTATTCCAGGGGCTGGAGAAGCTTTTGTTATTTTTTAAGTTTGTTGTTATAAGGAAAAGCATTGAAGTTCTTGTAATTTCTGGTTTTTAGTTCTTTTAGAGTGTTAATGGAGGTTTCCAGGCACTGAGCAGTGTGTGGCACATGTAATAATTGATTTTCAAGTTTTGTGTGGTCAGTAGTTAGGTTGTTTCTTCATTTTCTTGCTTTGTTCTCAGTTAGGTTTTGTTCTTTCCATTGCTGATCAGTCTAGTAGGCTGTTAACCATGGAGTCTTAGACCTCTATCTTCCACTATACCTAGTGTATAGTCCATGGGAAATGAGGCTAAGCTCCATGCCTATATATAGAGTAGGTTTAGGAGTTTGTAGGAGGCAATGTTTCATGGAAAAGGTCTTTTCCTAAGTGAGCTTGGCTATTGCCGATTAGGAAAGATAGTGAAAGAAAACACTAACATTGCAGGGGTGACCATTCTCTGGCAACTCAAGGTGTGTGGTGGTTGCGGGAGGCCTTACAAAGGCTTGGTAGGAAGCAAGAGATCTCACCAATCCATTTGGTGACTGAAACAAGTTGACTGTTCACTGTGTATTCAAGAAATGGCCTAAAAAGCCCTAAAACCTACAAAAGAGGGTCACGCCTGTGTACGGCCTGTGAAGGCCTATAACCTCAAAAATCTTGGAGAGGTAGGAAAATGAAATAGGGTCTCTTTTGGAAGATTGTGATGTTCTTTAGGAAGTTTGGGAGTTTAAGCCTACTTTCTTGGGTTAGGAGGCCTAATTGGGGCTCAAGGGCTACTAGCCCTTTTTAAACCCTAGAATAGGGTTTGGTGAGAGCGATGGAGAAATGAAGTATGGTGGATGATCAGGAACTCTAGGTGGATAGTTTTGAAGCTATGGAAGTCAACACACACCCCTATAACAAGTTAGCAAAGCTTGGAGGTTTAGTGGCCTTTGGGGAAGAGTAAGGGCCAAGGTGAGATAGTGGCAAGGCACCAAGATTGGCTTGGTTGAATGAAAGAATGATGATAGTGGGGTTGGCCAGAAGAACCAGGGGTTTCTATACCTAAAATAGGACCTAAAGGTTAAGGTGGGAGAGTCACGTAAGAGTTCTTGAGAATAAGGACCTAAAGGTTAAGGTGGGAGAGTCACCTAAGAGTTCTTGAGAATAAGGACCTAGAGCATGGGACAGTGAGTGTCTCATCCAACCCTGTCCTATCAGATTGGTATCAGAGCAAGCAAAAGATTTGGGAAGAATCTTGTATGTTTGAGGTTGAGTCTAGTGATTCTTCCATCATGGTGACAAATGCAGAGTTGGCCAAGATGGTTGAAGAGCAGGAGGAAGACAATAAACAATTAAGGGAAAGAATAGCCCAACTTGAGCAAGCAGTGAGGAGTGCTCAATTTGAAGGAAGGATACCAAAGGAAGAAGAGGTTTCAGAGGAAGAAAAGACCCTTGAACCTGACCCTGTTATGAAAGAAGAGCCTTTCTTGAAGGAATTGAAGGCTTGAGTGGAAAAGCACTTGAAGGCATACCACTATTTAGTGGAAAAATGGAAGCTGATTTAGTTGTTGATTGGATAGAGGGAATGGAAAACCATTTTGAATGTGATGGAGTCACTGAAGCACATAAGGTAAAGTTGGCCAAATCAAGACTAAGAGGTTTTCCCTTGACATGGTGGAAATTTGTTCAGACAAAGAGGGAAAAGGAAGGCAAGCAGCCTATTTCAACTTGGAAAGGAATGGTTGCCAAAGTGAGAGAGGCATACATGCCTGATGATTATGAGATTCAGTTACACAAGAAAAGATAGAGCTTGAGGCAAAGAGACCAAGATGTAAACACTTACACTGAGGAGTTTCAAAAACTTTTCATGAGGTCTAATGTGACAGAGGATGAGAGTCTCAAGGTGGCTAGATACCTTAACGGTTTGAAGTGGAACATTCAAGAAGAGATGACTCTTCTAAGTCCCAAGACAGTACACCAATGCTATCAATTGGCCATAAAGATTTGGGAAAGAAGAAAGAGGAAGCAAGACTAGGCTTCTAAAGGCAGAGGAAAAGGCAGAGATCAAAGAGATCAAAGAGGGCAGCGAGGTGGCTACCAAGGTAGAGGCAATGACCAAAGAAACCAAGGAGAGTTTAAATCCACAGATCATGGCAATGAAACACCTTCTAGAGGAGGATATAACAGAGGTAGAGGAAATCAAGGTGGTTCAAACAGAGGAAGAGGAGTAGGCAGGAGCAATTCATACTTTGCAAACATGAAATGCTACCATTGTTGTCAAGTAGGTCATCCTGCTTATAGGTGCCTGGAGAAAGCATCTTCATCAAGCAATGAGAAGAGAGTGGCTTATGCACAAGAGGACACCATGAGTCCTAAGGCATCTAAGGTCAGTCATATTGAATCTGAGGTAGGAGAGAATCTAATGTTCAACAGAGTTTTGATCAAACAACCGGTCAAGGAAGAACCAAAACAAAGGAGAGCTCTATTTAGAGTAAGATGCAAGATACTTGGTAAAGTATGCAAGGTCATAGTAGATTCAGGTTCAAAAGACAATATAATCTTAGAGGAGGTAGTAATGAAACTAAAATTAGAGAAGGTACCCCACACTAACCCCTACAAGGTCACATGGCTAAACAAAGGGCAGAGTGTTCTAGTGAATGAGCAAGTAACGGTGGAGTTTTCCATTGGAGGGTACAAGGAAAAGTTATTTTGTGATGTGTTACCCATGGATGCATGCCATCTACTATTGGACAGACCATGGCAATATGACAGAGGTGTCATATATGATGGAAAAGAGAACACCATCTCATTCAAGAAGGATGGGAAGACTTTCAAGTTGCAGTCATTGTCAGAAGAAGAAGGACAGTCAAAGACACCAAGCATCATGTTGAGTAGTGGGAAGGAGTTCCTTAACAACCTACATAAAGGGGGTGAAGGATATGTGGTTGTGTTACAACCTAAAGAAGAAGACAAGGCTGACAAGACAGTCATACACGGAGCAGTCCTAAAGTTGTTGGATCAGTTCAAGGATATTGTCAGTGATGGTACACCTACAACTTTACCTCCAGAGAGAGCCATTAGTCATCAAATTGACTTCATACCTGTAGCTTCATTGCCTAACAAAGCAACATACAAACTTACACCAGATCAGAATCTAGAGGTAGCTAGATAGGTACAAGAGTTGTTGGATCAAGGATTGATTCAAAAGAGCATCAGCCCATGTGCAGTACCAGTGGTCTTAGCAACAAAGAAAGGAGGTAAGTGGAGCTTATGTACTGATTCTAGAGCAATAAATAGAATCACAATCAGATATAGATTCCCTATCCCTAGGATTGAAGACTTGATGGATTGTCTTGGAGGAGCTCAGTACTTCACAAATTTGGATCTCAAGAGTGGATACCATCAGATCATAATTAAGGATGGTGATGAGTGGAAGACAACATTTAAGACAAATGATGGGTTATATGAATGGAGAGTTATGCCATTTGGCCTCTCTAATGCCCCTATCACATTCATGAGGCTCATGAATGAAGTGCTCAAGGATTTTACAGGGATATTTGTGGTAGTGTATCTTGATGACATCCTCATATACAGCAAGACAGTAGAAGAGCATTTAAAACATGTGGAGTTGGTCCTTAAAAGGTTGCAAGAGGGGAAGTTTGCAATCAATCTAGAGAAGTGTGAGTTCTTTAAGCACGAGCTTGTATATTTGGGTTTTGTAGTGTCTAAAGGATTATTGAAGATGGATCCAAGCAAGGTGGAAGCCATCCTAAACTAGCCTACACTAACCACAGGGACAGAGGTAAGAAGTTTTCATGGATTGGCTCAATTCTATAGAAAATTTATAAGAAACTTTAGTGGTATATGTGCACCAGTCCTAGAAACAATCAAGGGTGGTTTAAAAACTAAGTTTAGATGGACTCAAGAAGCTAAGAAAGGGTTTGAGAAACCGAAACAAGAGGTGGCAACTCAACCAATTCTCTTATTACCTAGCTTTGACAAGTTGTTCACTATTGAATGTGATGCTAGTGGAGTGGCAGTAGGAGGAGTGTTAAGTCAAGAGGGTAGGCCCATAGTCTTCTTTAGTGAGATGCTCAACGAAGCAAAGGAGAAGTATTCAACCTATGACTTAGAACTTTATGCCTTGGTTCAATCATTTAGGAAATGGAGGCATTACCTTCTACCCAAGGAGTTTGTAGTCTTTACTGACAATCAGGCACTTAGCTTTATCAACACTCAAGAGAAGTTGAGTAATAGGAATTTGAAATGGATGGAATGCATCCAAGATTTTACTTTTACCATCAAGCACAAGAAGGGACAATTGAAAAAGGTGGCAGATGCATTGAGCAGGAGATTGTTGACAGTGCAAGAGATACAAATCAAGAGCATTGGCATAGAGAGTTTCAAGGATCACTATGGAGAAGATGAAGACTTTTCAGAGGTCTATAAGGTATGTTCTAACTTTAAGAACCATTTCCATAGCCAATACTCTGAGTATACTTTGCAAAGTGGGTTATTGTTTAAAGGAAATCAGTTATGTGTTCCAAGAGGGTCAATGAGGGAAAATCTAATTCAGGAAAAGCATAATGGAAGTCTTAGTGGACATTTTGGCATCAATAAGACTTTAGAACTAGTTCAAAGATTCTATTAGTGGCCTAAGTTGGTAAGAGATGTTAGAAAGTATGTGGAACAATGTGTTGTGTGTATGAAGGCTAAGGGAGGAGCTAGTAATGTTGGTCTATATCAACCCCTACCCATTCCTAACAAACCATGGGAGTGTGTGAGCATGGATTTTGTGGTAGGCCTTCCTAAGACCAAGACTGGTTTTGACAGTGTCTATGTAGTGGTAGACAGATTTAGTAAGATGAGTCATTTTATTCCCTGCAAAACTACTCATGATGCAAGTTACATAGCTCATCTCTTCTTCAAGGAAGTTGTAAGGATCCATGGATTTCCTTTGAGCATTGTTTCAGACAGAGATGTGAAGTTCATGAGTCACTTTTGGAAGACTCTATGGAGAATATTAGGTACCAACCTATCTTTTGGATCAGCTTACCATCCTCAGACCGATGGTCAAACAGAGGTGGTTAACAGGGTGCTAGGTAACCTTCTAAGGTGCCTAACTAAGGAATATGGATAGACATGGGATATGGTTATCTCACAAGCTGAGTATGCATACAATGATAGCGTGAACCGGGCCACAAGGAAGAGTCCTTTT
Source organism: Sequoia sempervirens (assembly GCA_007258455.2). NCBI lineage: Eukaryota > Viridiplantae > Streptophyta > Pinopsida > Cupressales > Cupressaceae > Sequoia > Sequoia sempervirens. The sequence continues at coordinate 106,224,812 of VDFB02000003.1, forward strand.
GAAGTTGTGTATGGGATGCACCCAAGAGGCATATGTGAGCTCAGAGATCTTGGAGCTATGGAACAAAGAAGTGGACATACAGAAGACTTCAGTCAGACCATGAAGGAGATTCAGGAGTAGGTAAAGAGGACAGTCACTGAGGCTACACAAAAATTGAAGGAGAAGGCAGATATGTCAAGGAAAGATGTGCAATTTGTAGTAGGGGACTTTGTTATGGTCCACCTTAACAAGTCAAGGTTGTAGAAGGGAATTTCAACCAAGTTGTAGATGAAGAGAGTGGGTCCATGCAAGGTATTGGCCAAGTATGGAAAGAATGCCTACAAGGTGGAGTTACCTACTGATCTAGGAATCTCTCTAGTGTTCAATGTAGCTGATTTGATCTGGTATAAGGGGACAGTAAATGATGTGGATTAGAATAGTCAGGAGATCTTCAAGGACATCAACAATGTATCCTTACCTAGTCAAGACAAGCCTCAGGCAAAGAAGATCTTGGAGTCAAGAGTGAAGAAGGCTACAAGAAACAAGGTGTACATGGAGCACCTTATCAAGTGGAAGAACAAGCATGAATTAGAAGCCACATGGGTACAAGAAGACCAGTTCAAAAATTTTGGTATTGACCTATCATTGGTTTCTCCTTCCATTCCTTAGTGTTTGGGCTGAGAGGGGGAGAATGGTGCAGGAGCACCTAGAAAGCAATATGTAGCACTAGGCAAATTTGGAAGCCTAGGAAGAAATTTTGTGTCTTGATACTTCAAAGTCATGTTGACCATTTAATTTTGAGTTAGTGGTGTTAGAATATGTTAGGATGAAGGTTGATCAGTAGCATATGGTAGATGGAATGAGTTTCACAACTTGTTTCCACTAGGATTCACTAGGAGACGGTAATAAAGCCCAAAATGTTGTATTTGTGCAATTTTGGCCTTATATGGTGGTTATGTCCGACCAAGGGAAATGTAACCACCTTATGAACCTTTTAAAGGTGTGCTTTGACCTATTCCAGGGGTTGGAGAAGCTTTTGTTATTTTTTAAGTTTGTTGTTATAAGGAAAAGCATTGAAGTTCTTGTAATTTCTATTTTTTAGTTCTTTTAGAGTGTTAATGGAGGTTTCTAGGAACTGAGCAGTGTGTGGTACATGTAATAATTGATTTTCAAGTTTTGTGTGGTCAGTAGTTACGTTGTTTCTTCATTTTCTTACTTTGTTCTCAATTAGGTTTTGTTCTTTCCATTGCTGATAAGTCTAGCAGGTTGTTAACCATGGAGTCTTAGACCTCTGTCTTCCACTATACCTGGTGTATAGTCCGTGGGAAATGAGGCTAAGCTCCATGCATATATATAGAGTAGGTTTAGGAGTTTGTAGGAGGCAAGGTTTCATGGAAAGGGTCTTTTCCTAGGTGAGCTTGGCTATGCCCAGTTAGGAAAGACAGTGAAAGCAAACACTAACATTCCAGGGGTGACCATTCTCTGGCAACTCAAGGTGTGTAGTGGTTACAGGAGGCCTTACAAAGGCTTGGCAGGAAGCAAGAGATCTCACCAATCCATTTGGTGACTGAAACAAGTTGACTGTTCACTGTGTATTCAAGAAATGGCCTAAAAAGCCCTAAAACCTACAAAAGAGGGTTACGCCTATGTACGGCCTGTGAAGGCCTATAACCTCAAAAATCTTGGAGAGGTAGGAAAATGAACTAGGGTCTCTTTTGGAAGATTGTGATGTTCTTTAGGAAGTTTGGGAGTTTAAGACTACTTTCTCAGGTTAGGAGGCCTAATTGGGGCTCAAGGGCTACTAGCCCTTTTTAAACCCTAGAATAGGGTTTGGTGAGAGCGATGGAGAAATGAAGTATGGTGGATGATCAGGAACTCTAGGTGGATAGTTTTGAAGCTATGGAAGTCAACACACACCCCTGTAACAAGTTAGTAAAGCTTGGAGGTTTAGTGGCCTTTGGGGAAGAGTAAAGGCCAAGGTGAGATAGTGGCAAGGCACCAAGATTGGCTTGGTGGAATGAAAGAATGATGATAGTGGGGTTGGCCAGAAGAACCAGGGGTTTCTATACCTGAAATAGGACCTAAAGGTTAAGGTGGGAGAGTCACCTAAGAGTTCTTGAGAATAAGGACCCAGAGCATGGGAGAGTGAGTGTCTCATCCAACCCTGCCCTATCACATACCCTTGGGCTTCAACCTGGTACTTTTCATGCATTTTTATGTTCCACTTAACAAACTGTTCCGTAAATCTATTCTCCTCTATGATGAAAATTGAAACAAAACTCTTCATTAAGGCATAATGTATGCCTGTTCACTATCCTTGGCTATGAGAAAAAACACTAATGAACTGAAACCTTGCATGACATATGATCATGATGAACAAATAACACTGCATAAAAGAACGTGAACCATACAACAATGTTTGGTATAAACAAACTCAGTTAGATGATTGATGAGATTAAACTCACTGTTCACCTGTAGCTTTCAGAAAGTATCCACCTGATCGTTATGAATGCACAGTTGGTTTAATGCTTGATAGATAATTTTGTTTAACTATTTTAGTTGTATATCATTTCTTTTGATGAATATGATGATACGATCTCTTTATCAGCCCACTTGCAATGAGTAGGGCAGCATGCTGAGCTCTACCCTTGTGGGAGCCTATTTTTCTCCACATGCTTGGTCTTTGAATAATGATCAGCTTCGTGACTTTACCTATACCTGCACAAGGAAACAAACAATGTTAGCATAAAAACAAGATACAATGATCATATTGTTGTTTCTCCTTTAGCTCATTTCTTCTATACTTTTCATGATAGTTTTAGTGTATGATTGATAGTAGGTTGCACTATTGTTGGTGACTCATATAGGTATCTTCATAATCGGAGCCACTGACATCTCCCTCTTTCCTCTTATAGGTCAATGGAGCTTGAGAAGACAAAGGTGCACCATTCATTGTCAGCCATTGGCCAAAACAGGCAATGATGATTATGTCGTTTACTTATGTGATTTATTCTTTTGCATCTTCCATAGTGTAGTGTACTATTAATTGTGTATTGTGACAGTCACATCCAGGGCTTGTGTGGATATTTGATTTCATCTTATGCTTTTCATTTTGAAAAGAAAATGCATTCCAATGCAATGTTGTAATATCATTTGGATTCTTGCAATCAAATTAAGCTATGTAAATATGAATCTTTTCATGAAATAAATGAAAGCATTTAAAAAATGCTCTATTGTTTATATGCTCAATTTTGTTCTGCATTTAATTCTAGAATATTTGAATAGCACACTTAAATTTAGTTGTCTCTTCTTAACGCACAACTGTCACTTAATGAATAATGAACATGATGCAAATAACACTTAAACATAATTTGCAATGTCACCTTCAGATATAATAATGTTCATCTAGCTCCACCAATCGAGCTGTGATGAAAAAATTGGTAACATTTAATATCATGTCAATTCCTCATAATCAAAATAAGCATGCTGATAGGCTCGCTGCCATAGGAGCCCAGTTTGATATTCCCAAGGAGATTCATAAAGTAGAGGCATGTCAATATGTGAAAATAGTGGTCAGACCTTCTGTACCTGATAATAATGTGAGCTGGTAGGTTTTTGATAGCGATGAGAAAATCATAAATTTCTTGATCGCAGAAGCTGAGTTTGGAGATGGAAACCAGCAAAAATGGTAGTAGCAATATGAGGATCAGATTGTGTAGTTGAAGACCAACAAGCTGCAAAAAGGATTGGTGACCTTGGAATCTGTGTTCAACTCAGATGACCAAGTGTGTAAAGACAAATGCAGCTTGACGGTTAAAGAAGAACATTATGCAGCCATTGAAATCTTCAAAGGAAAGCTTCTCAAGCTGGGAAAGGTATGTAGCCAAGATGAACAACAAGCGTTTATTCTGTTATGTCAGAAATTTAGTGATGTTTCTTCTTAGGAGTACAAGGATTTGAGAGGTTTTAACCTAGAACTAGCCCAGCACACCATTAAACTTGAACCCGATGCGAAACTAGTAAGGCAGAAACAGAGACCGCTTAATCCCAAGTTAGAGCACCTTATGAAGGATGAACTGAATAAGCTAGTTGAAAGTGGTATTATTTTTCCTATCAAACACACCTCTTGGGTGTAAAATTTAGTACCAGTCAGGAAGAAAAGTGGGGAAATCAGATTATGCGTCAATTTCCAAGATTTAAATAAAGCATCATTAAAAGACCATTACCCACTCCCTTCCATGGAGAAAATTTTACAAGTAGTTTCTGGTTCTGACAGATTTTCTTTGCTAGATGGTTACTCAGGTTACAACTAGATTTTGGTGAAGTAGGAAGATCAATTCAAAACAACGTTTCTGACTAAGTGGGGCACAATGGCCTACAAGAAGATTCCTTTTGGCTTATCCAACGCTGGAACAACTTTTTAGCGTGAGATGGATATGGCCTTTCATGGCCTTATGAACAAAATTGTTTTGGTATATCTAGATGATATTACTATTTTTTATGGAAATGCTAACGAACACCTTAATCATTTGGAGTAGATTTTTCAAAGATCCAGAGAGTTCATAGTGTCTCTCAATCCAAAGAAGTGTATATTTTTAGTGCACGAAGGAAAATTGCTTAGACACATTGTTTCAAAGCAAGGTATTTCTATAGACCCTGAAAGAGTCTCCGCAATTCTTGAATTGCCATTACCAACTTACAAGAAAGGCTTGCAAAGATTTCTTGGAAGGATAAATTTTGTCAGAAGGTTCATAACAAATATTGCAGCTTTGTTGCAGCCTCCCACTTCTATGCTTAAGAAGAGTATGCCATTCAGTTGGACCAAAGAGGGTAAGAGGAGCTTTGAGCAGATTAATGAAGCCCTCGCTGCTGCTCCTACTCTCATTAATCCAAATTTTGACAAAGACTTTATTCTATATGCCTTTGGAGGAGTAGATACAGTTTCAGCTATGTTATGCTAGCAAAACGATGAAGGCTTGGAGCAGTCTATTGCATTTTTCAGCTAGGTGTTACACGATTATGAGGTAAAATATTCTTTTGTTGAGAAGCATGTTTTTGCTATTGTGAGGAGTTTAAAGAAATTCAGGCATATGTTGTCCAACAACAAGATTCATTTGTTGGTAGCTCATTCAACGGTTAAGGTTTTTCTACTTAACAAAGATATTAATGACAAGCGTGCTAGTTGGATTACCAAGGTAATGGAATTTGACGTTGATATAAAAGTAACCAAGCTCATTAGAGGCAAAGGTTTGTGTGAATAGATTGCTGGTAATGAGGACATCAACTTAAAAGAAGCTGCAAATATAGAAACAATGCTAAATAATGATGTTGCAGGTGTTGTTCCAGCATCTCCTACTATTTGGTTGCAACAGATGATACATTATTTGCAACTAGTGAGTGCCCCGAAGGCTTAGACAACAAAACGAAGATATTACAGATTACAAGCCATCCCTTGTGCAATCATTGATGGCATTATTTATAGGAGAGATTACCAAGGTGTCTTATTGCGCTGTATTCAGCTTGATCAAGTTGACAAGCTTTTAGCAGAGTTTCATGATGGATCTTCAGGAGGTCACTTTGCTGCAAGAACAACAACTCTGAAAATTATGCGAGCTGGTTATTACTGGCCAAATTTGTTTAAAGACGCTATTGCTTGGGTCAAAAAATGTGAGAAATTTGCCTTATTTTCTAGAAAATAGAGGCTTGCACCACTGCCCCTACATCCAATCCAAGTGGAACAACCCTTTGCCAAGTGGGGCTTAGATTTTATTTGTCCTATTAATCCGCCTTCAAGTGCGAGTCATAAGTGGATTCTTACTGCCACAAATTATTTTACAAAATGGACCAAAGTTGTTGCTTTAAAGGAAGCAAATGAGATTTCAGTGCTTAACTTCTATCAAAATCTCATATCAAGATTTGGTGTCCCAAATTCAATCATTTCTGACAATGGTTTGGTTTTTATTAGTTTGAGGATTTATGACTGGTGAGTTATAAATAACATTTATTTGAATACATCTTCCAATTATTATCCACAAGGCAATGGTCAGGTGTAATCTACAAATAAGAATCTGATTCGGATAATCAAGAAGACTGTTGAAGATAATCAAAGGACATGGCATGAAAAGCTGAAGTTAGCTCTATGGGCTGACAGAATAACCCCTAAAAGGGCCACTGGTTGTTCACCTTTTGTTTTAACTTATGGTAAAGAAGCTAAGTTACCTGTTTCAATTGAGTTTCCAACTTTAAGCTATGTTAAGGAACTAGAGTTGCTCAATGAACAGCCTCTTGAGGTGAGATTTGCACAGCTGGTAGAGCTGGAGGAAACTAGGAAAGAAGCTCTAAGGTAGCTGGAGATACATTAGAGCAAGTTTCAATGGATTTTTTCCACCAAACTGTACAATTATACCATTGGGTCTTTATAAATCAATAACATTCAAGACATCCTCTATTGTAAGCAGTTCAAAGTATAACCTATGATTGGTATCATAATATGTAGAGATAGTCTCAAGGTTTGAATTCATCATAATGGTTTCATATCCTGCATCCTACAAAGGCATAAAAGGTAAAAGGGTCACAAATAAGTTAGAAATATAATCTTCATTGCCACTTTTGTGTGAACATGAAACAATAGCCTTCTTAAAGGATACTTGGAGGGTTGGTAATGTTGTACAAACTTGTAGCGAATATGATGCATGACAACAACAATAATCAAATTCAATACCCTAACTGATACACTTCGGTCCTCCTCCAAGAATAAAGACCACCTTCTTTATGCTTGGTGTTGCTTCACATTCATCATCATAGGATGAGCATATATATGGTGTATTGGCCTCAAAATTAATTGCATAAGTATCCACTCTTTTATAGGTTGGATGTACACCCAAAGATAAGTAGTGAAGTAGTGGATCCAAACATATTTTTCAGATGATTTCGTTGCATATGCAATCTACTTATCATTGAATCCCCTTCTCTTCACTTCATAAAATTCATGTTTACTAAGTTCAAATAGAAATGGGAAGATCAAAATCAAGTGAAATATAAATAGAAATGGGAAGATCAAAATCAAGTGAAATATGACTGACAATAGTTGATAAAGGGCATAAAAACCTCAACTATATTAATAGCTCGTAAAACAATCCCTGGTTTATATTGCAAACGAAGAAAGAAAATCAAGGGAACTTAAATAGTTGACAATTAGAGATTGAAATCTTTTAGGTGGCTTGATTATTTGTAGCTTCAAAAATACTATGCAATCCACAAGACCTCGTGTTGGACCTTTGACCTATTAATCTAAGTTGTTGTCATCAAAACATATTTAGAAGGTTAGTACTTGGCACAAGTTTAGGATTTTTACTGTATTCATGTAACATATAATGGATTTGACAAATCATAATAAGAAAATGGAAAATCATGGAAATTAATGAGGATTTGACGATGAGCCTGTAAAAATATAAGTTAAAACTTATTTGTGAAGTAAAAAAGAAAATTTGGAGTATCCCATTAAAAATGGCAGGGCTATGAAAGTGCATGCAACCTGTAAAATCAGGTGAAACACAACACTCAAATATGCTCAACCCATTTTCATTAACATATTAAATCTTTTAAAATGGTCATTCATCTTATTTATCTCTAACTATTTTGTTGCTCAATAGTCTATACTAAATTCTTTAACCCAATGTTAAGAGATTATGGATAGTGTTATCACTCCCTCCCAAATGTAAATTTTTGATTTATGCAATCTTTTAGGGCAGTAACAAATTCTTTCAGGAGAAGCAGGAGAGTGTAGATTGTATTTTCAATAATTAAACGCATATTGTTTCCCCTCAAATGTGAATTTTTTTTCTTTACAAGTTCTACTTCATTGACCAAAATATTTGAGTGACTGAATCTAGTCATGACTCTTGTGGTTACCAATTAATATCCCTCTAGAGAATTGATATTGGGGATTGATTTGTTCTCAAATGAAAAGATTCTATCAACTAAATCCAATAGCATCATTCTCCATACAATTGTTGATCCAAAATAGAGCAATCCATGAATCAAATATTAATCAATAAAGAATAAAAATAACACAAAGCATTGGAGGAATTGAACTCATTACTTTGATGAAGCAGAGGTTACAAATTGGAAGCCAATTAGAGGTGGAAGGCTACTTTGCTTCTTATATTTGTTTCTCATTTAATAAATGGTTCTCATCCCCAACATATCGCTTAAGGATTTACCTTACAGGTAAAAAGCAAGAATTGTTTCAAACGAAACCGATTACTTGATTTTATTATAGTATATTTAAAAATTATTGTAATGAAATCTTTTAGTTTAGTTATAATAAAGTGTTTATTTTAAGAATATTATGAAAATATAGATAATAAATAATGAGATTTTTTAATATAGATCTAATATTTATTTTAAAAATATTATCAATAAGATTTTTTTTTTTAATATATGCTGTTTCTTTATTTTTATTTCAAATATCAAGATTTACATAAAATAAATAAATGGTGGATAATAAATAATTAGATTTGTTAATATAGATATAATATTTATTTTAAAAATATTATCAATCACAAATTTTATTAATATATGTTGTTTATGTAATTTTTAAATATCAAGATTTACATAAAAAAAAATATATATTTTGGAGTGCTTGGAATTATATCCAAAAATAACTATCAAGAAACAAGATTAGTTTTTTAAATTAAAAAATCAAATATCAAGATTATTTTGAAAAAATCAAGGGTGACAATGTCACCAGTTATGAATTGGCCCTATAGTTCCATGGTAGAACAATATGTTAGGTGTTCTATTGTTGTAAATTAGTTTAGGAAAAATTTATATAGACCATGCAGTTTTAATTAATAGTAGATTTTATTGTAAGAATTTTAGGATTTAAACTTGAATTTTATTTATGTATAAAAAAAATTTCAACAAAATTTATTTTATTATGAAAAAAATTATTTTATTAATTAAAATATGATATATGTTATTCAAAAGATACAACACTAGACAAGCATCCAAAAACCCAAAAATCACAAACAATACAATTAGCTACTCCAAAAATAAACAAAGAAGAGAAACCACAAAAGATACAAATAGCTGCTCCAAAAATAAACAAAGAAGAACAACAACCAAACAACATCAAGCAACATTGGGAAAAGCAGAGCTAAACCACACGTGCAGCCTTCTGACCACCACAAACAAACATTACAAGGGACTAAGAGGAATGATTATGCTTAGGAAGACCTCTCTTCCTTCTTTGCACAACCATCCAAGAAAGATCAGCCTCTCAAGGATTAGAGCAAGGGGTAGATATATAATGTTGCAATAGTAGCAATATCATAGTATATATTAATTTTTAAAATGCTAAAATATATTGTAATATATAACAAAGATATAGAGCTATATTCTAATTATTTAATATTATTTTATTTTAGTTAATAATTATTTATTTTATGACAATTTCAATGGTTGTACTTGTTGTTTTATTACTACCTAATAATTTTTACTATAGTTAAATGGAAAGAAAAGGGAAAAATGAAAATTTCACTATTATAAGTATAATACCATATAGATAGAAGTTTATGTGTATATAAATAATGATTAATTATGATACCATTATTGTGTTGATTAATTATTTTATATTCATATATTATTAATATGGATATAAATTTTTGCATATGTTGATTAATATATTATATTTTTACATATTATATTAACTATTCAATTTCTCATTAAAGTATTAGGGTATATTATATTTGATAAAACATTTAATCATAATGTAAGGAAAGCATAGATTCAAAATTTAAAAAGTACACATTAAGAGCATATACTATCTACAAGCAATGAAAACATTAGTTAATATATTCATGAAAAAAAAAAATCCTTATTAATTTGTTCATGAAAAAAAGATTGCCTTAAAAATGGTCAAAAACAACATTTAGGTCGCATCATTTTTTTAGTCTTATTGTAAATTTTTGTGCTTCCTTTTCTTTCATAACATAATCTCTTCTCCAATAAAAAAGGAGAGAATTTTTTGTTTTACTATTATATGTAAAAAATGATTAGTTTAAACTATTAAACTCCTACAAAATTTAAAATTGAATATTAAAAAAAAAAAGTTTTTGATTTGTCTAAATAGAAAACTTTAATCACTAATTAGAAATTGTTGCCTCCACTATAATTCCATGGTATGAACTAAAACACCCTCCTAATATTTCATATTTCATTTGTGTTTTATCATTTCACTCAACTATAAGATCATCCTCGTGCAAAGGAAAAGTTATGCAAATATGAAATTAATAAAAGCATGCAAGACGAACATATTATTGGTCTGACAAAAGTGAGGATCAAGAATCATGTAATTTATATAGATTTTTTATAGGTTTTTATATATCACATCTTGTTATCTCATAAAAATAATTGAGTTAAAAAAATTAAATATACCATGTGTGACACTAAATAAATTACCATTTCTTTTAATTCTATGTCTACACATTCAAATAATATGTCAAGTATACCTACATTATATGAATAACCAAAGCACATGATATAACAACTAATGTAAATGTAAATGTAAATGTAAATATAAATTAAGGAAAATCCATCAAATAATTACAACATATATATCTTAACACAAATAATTCAATTTAACCAAAATAAGCTTAATAGATAATGAATTCAATTGCATGATTGTACTATATATAATAAAATCATTGAATAATTTTTTTAATGAAATTGAAATTACTTTACAAGTTTAATCATAAAATAATACCATATGTATGTACATATTAATGTACAAATATTTAAACCAAATATACAAGTAGTAATATAAATTGTAATTAAAAACCATATACTAGTATAATAAATAGGAAAGAACAAGTCCTTGTGGTCCTTAGAGAAGCCACATTGAATTTTGATCATTTTACATATTTAAAAAATGCATAGAAGAGTTGTAATTAAGATTCAACATTTGGGAAGGGAAAACAAAACTGGGTATCACTATAACAATATTTTGGACCTTGGGGTAAACTAAAAAATATTTTATTTATTAATGTGACATGAATTGACACTAGTTTTCCTAAATTTTGAGTGAAGAGATTGATATGCTTGATTATATGTAAAAAGTTCTAGTAATTATTATTAATTGTTAATTATGTGCATAAATATTTTGAAAATAAATTTAATATAAGTTTCTTATATAATACTTTTTGAAAATATTAACTTTTAATAAATACATAAATAATTTTTCTTTTTTGCTATATATTTGTAATATCTGAATTTTTATTTTTATACTATCAATAATATTAAGGCTTCTTGTCTTTTATCTAATAAAAGGTTTGAAAATGTTCATTTTAAGTAAAATATTTAGCTTTCTATAATCTATTACAAAGAAAGAATGATTATTATATACATTTATTATTATTATTACTACTACTATTATTATTATTATTATTATTATTATTATTATTATTATTATTATTATTATTATACTTATCTTAAAATGCCTATATACATGTTTAATATTATATTAAAACAAAATAAAATTTGAATATATCTTTATTCTTATTAAAATTAAATAAATATTCTGATTAAAATTGAAAAGAAGATTATTACCATTATTCTTTTTTATATGTTATTATATCTTTTAGGTAAAAAATATAAAATATATAAAATTATCTTATTGTTGTTCTTTATACAAAAATAGATTTATAAGGTGAGAAAATATCACATTCAACACATAAAATAAATTATCTATACAGTTTTAAAGTGGATGATATGAAAAAGTGATCTATTATTATGTTTTGACATTTACAAAGTAGATTTTTTTAAGAAAATTACATTCAACACAAAAAATATATTTTATGAGTATAGTGTAAGTGGCTAACATGACAAGTGGATCATTATTATGTTTTGACATAAATATGTAGATTTTTTTTGTGAGAGAACATTATATTCAACAAAAAATAATAATTTATGATTATAGTGTAAGTGGCTAACATGACAAGTGGTTCATAATTATGTTTTGACTTAAATATGCAGTATATTTTTTAATGAGAAAGCATAAGTGGCTAACATGACAAGTGGACCATTATCATGTTTTGACATAAACATGTAGTATATTTTTTAATGAGAAAAACATAAGTAACTAGTAGATATTATTCTATTTTAAAAAAAATAGAATTTTGAAAAATTGTTTTTTTGAAAAAGGATGACGATTATTCTTATTGTTCTTTATTATATTAGACATAAACATTTTTAGAAAAATAATACTCTACCTTAAAATATTAAAAATATAACTTGGACTCAAAAAGCCTAAAATTTGAATCAACATTTCTATTTAGCAGATATTTTTTGGAAGAAAAAAAAAGAAAAATTCTTCTCAATTTATAGATATTAAATTTTTAAGAGATCAAATTTTTTATTTAACATTTAAAAAGCCTTGAATTTATTCACATTTTTAAAATAGTAAATTTTCAAAATTTTCATAATAAGAAGTCATGGTTGATATGTTCATTATAAATTTGTAGTTTTTTTAATAAACTTTAAAATTTGAAATAATTTTTTTAGTTGAAAATAAATAATTAATCAAAATAAACACTTTATTTAAATCAAACTTTATATATTAACTAAGTAAAAGTGGATTATTATTGTTCTTTACAAAATTAAATTTATAAATTAAGGAATATTAGAAGGTAGATTACTAGGATTATTTTGATATTGATTTAAAAAATATATTTAAATTAATATATTTAAATTTATTATTTTTAATGAAATTTCTAAATATTTTGAATAGATTTAAAATTTCATAAAATATATTTTTTTAATTTTGATAATAAAGAGTTTATTAGTCTATTTTTTTATTTAATAAGTAAAAGTATTTTAATAATAATTATCTAATTTGATATTTCTTTATAGATGAATGTATTAATATTTAATAATTTTAATAATTTTAAAGTAAAAGTTAAAGTAAATAATTTATTTTCATTTATTTAAAAAAAAATTACACAAATAAAACAGTATATGTTAAATATATCTATGCAAAATCCCCTAAAAAATATTAATTTAGAGATATTTAATTTATTTTATTTAATCTATGGAAATATCAATGTGGAATGTTTCTCCACATAAAAATGAAGTAAATCTAAAATAAAATAGTGTAAATAATAATATAAATATTTTAAATTATTTTATTGACTTAACATTATTTTATTTTACCTTACAATTATTTAAGAATTAGAAGAGTTATGATTGTTATTTTTTATTTAAAAATATATTATTTTATTTTAGAACTATTTATGAATTATTTTATTTTATTTAAGTTGTTTACATTATTGCTATTTTTATTTACTTAATATTTTTCTATGTATTTTAACTTTTTATGTATGAAACAACAATATAGAATTTTTTATGTACATACCAAGAAGATGAGACCCCTTACTAAGTTTAATTAAATCAATATCTCTCATATCTTTTAAATAGATGTATTGAAGATATCTATTCTACTCTAGGTGTTTTCATTATAAAAATTGATTTTTTTTTTATATAATTTTTAATTTTACTTTTAGAAAAGTCACTATTCTTTATTTTCATAATTATTTTATTATATCTTTACTTTAAAAAAAATATAATATATAATATATCTATAATAGTAATATTTCATGTAAATAATCCATTCAATATAAAACAAAAAAATAATTCTTATTTTAAAATATTTGAAAATGTCATAAAAAAAAAACTTTAAAAAAAAAATTCAGCATATTTCAGTTATCATAGAAACAATATCTAAAAATCTATAGCCTAAAGAGAGAAATATCTTAAATTTATATTACTTGCTTAACTACTATATACACCTATGAGAGATGTTTTGAAAGATGTTTATTTTTAAAACTTATTTTATTTTATTTTATTATATATATATATATATATATATATATATATATATATATATAATTTTATTTATGTGAACTTAATTTTTTTATGTACAGGATAACATTCCTCCCTTCAATACCACTGTATAAGACTTCTGAACATAATGAAGAAAAAAACAATTGTAATAAATGTCCATTCAGGGATGAGATGATTTCTTCACAAAATGAAGAATTTACAGAGCTAAAAGCTTAATCACAACCAAATCTATCAAAGAATCACCAATACTTTGCCTTGACAAATTCAATCCAAGCATTTAACAGTCATGTCTGTATCTTTACAAAGTATGAACTTAAAATTCAATGACAATGACGGAAAGGGAAGCTAAAAGAAGTGATCTAAATTTATCGGAGAAAACATTTCACGGAAAATTTACAGACCTTATTCAAAGATCTGAGTATATATTTAGAGTGAAGATCCGATACAAAACAAAACTGCCAAAGATTTCCGAATTGCTCGAATGTATGTGATGATCCATCACAAGCCCGATCTCAGTCAGCCATTTTGATACCTGTAAAGGTCTCCCTGTAAATGCTTGTTCAGGAGCGCAGCTTCCATGGAATTATATTGCAGGCCATATTAGCCTTGGCAGCTGCTTATACAGAAATAACTGTTATTGCCGACAACTTCAAGCGGAGAATACAAAGGGTTTCATAATATTTTTCTCGTGCTCTTATTATTTTAATATTTTTATTAGGTATCCTTTAAATATGCCCAGTATATTCTATGGGGAAGCATGCCTTTTATGTGCGGTATAATGGAATATGCTTAGAATAGGGTTCCATAGCCCGACGAAGCTGCCGACCCCACTAGACCCTAGGATGATGAATGGTTTATTAAGCATTACTTTACTAAGAATGATGAATGTTCCAATTAATTTTTTTTATTGTAATGCATTTTTAGTCCTCTCAATATGCCATTGTTCATGAGAAAAACTAGTTTTGCATTCATTTTTAGTTATAATTTTGGGGTTCAATTCTCCTTTGTTTTTTCTTTCATGAATATAAGTTGGGAGAAGCTAATCTCACGACAAAACACACCTCTCTATGACATGATAACATAAGATCCCATTCTTTCTACGATGGTATAAATGTGAGATAAGATTGGCGGATGGATGTTGACGGACATTTAGGTGTGTGTCGTTTGGAGTGCCATCACCTGTCCCATCACCAAAAAATGTGGCAGCACCGGTGGGTTTTAAAAATCTTAATTTATAATGGACAAAAATCCCAAAACGTTGTCATTTTCAACATTTGCATTTTGGAGGTTGTTGGGGAGCTTGGAAGGGAGTTGTAGGCATTCGGAGGCCGAAGTAGAGCGGCCACTCTCCTTGCCAAAACACATTTGATAGGCATGGCTAGCTAGCTAGCAAGTATGAATATTTTCCATAAATATATTCCATTTTTTAATTTTTCCTAGGAACTGTGAAGAATTGAACGACTATTCGTTGCGAAGATGGGTTTTCATTTATGGGTTTCCAAGGGTTTTGCTTGTGAAAGGGGTTTTCATTTGAAATGTAAAGTTGTTTATGTGCTTTTGTGTTGAGGGTTTTTTAATTTTTCCATTTTAATGCTCTCACAACACATAACTTTTTGAGGAAGCCGGATGAAATAACTGACAACTCATTGTTGAAATATGAGTGACACATATTCTTTGCAATTGAAATATTAGTGGAATAACATTTAAAGAAAGCAAAAACCATGCAAAATATATAACAAGGTTTGAAAATGCAATGTGGGTTCTACAATTAAATGACATATTTTTAAAACCACATAAAGCCCATAACAATGCCATTTTCAAAAATTTTATTTTGAAAGTTGTTGGAAAGCTCGGAAGGGAGTTGCAAGGGTTCAGAGGCTGAAGCAGAGCAACCTTCTCCCTACCAAAATGCATCTTACAGGCACAAGAAGCTAGCTAGTAGGTATGTACATATCTGCTGAAAATATATGCCATTTTTTTCATTTTTCCTAGGGACTATGAAGAATTGAATGGCTATTCATTGCGAATATGGGTTTTTATTAACGAGTTTCCAAGGGTTTTCATTTGGCTTCAATGTGTATAGGGTCTTACAACATTGTGTGGGTCGGAGGTTTCATAAATCATGTACTCACCTCCCACTATTTTTTCCAACCTATAATCATACTGTGCATGTACATTTGGATCATATGAAGAAATTGAAACACAATTTTTACTCTATGTAAGACTATAAATTTTGAAGGTGTCTTTTATTACATTCATACTATCTAAATAAATTTATTTTTTTCAAGACATTTATACTATTTTATAAAATTCTAGGTTGGAAAACACTGGGTCTTATAAAACCTACAACCCGCATATGTTCTAAAACCCTTTAAAAGTAACAGCCCAACTGGTTAGTCACCCCTCACCTTAATTTGGTATGTTTTTTTATTGTCTTGAGAACCTTTTGTGAATTTATAATGCCCAAAATTTTAACCAAAATATAGTTAAAGACAAAACACAAATTTTAAGTTTTGATTATGTAACACCTGACTCACCCACACAATTTTGTTTCCAAAGCACACAATTCATAAAAAATATTACATTTGACCAAATATAGATTATAATATTTAGTTGAGTAACTAAATTACTTAAGCAATCCTAGTAGGGTTTCAAGTGGAGGCATCGAATTCACATCATCGAGATAGACATAATTTATCCTACAAACACATTCATAATCAGAAGGCACAATCAAGTCACAAACTATGCAAATACAATGTATCAATATTAACTCAAAGTAATAAAAAGAGAACAAGCCTAGGGGTTAGACCTAATTCCTCGGGGGCTCATCTTTGACGACCTTGCTGACATATATATTTCGCAAAGGAACCATAGTTTGACAACTTGAGTTTTCTCCAACTCATTTGACTGACCAACCAAGGGTATATCCACTAGGTTTCAAGTGATGATTCCACCTCAATCACACTCATACCCTAATAACACTAATGTACTCTGAACTCAATTCTTTACTCAAATGCATTCTATGCCTCTATACTATGAGTTATAAAACTTGGATAGTGGGTATGCAACCCTTTCTAGGGTCCATTTTTCCAAATAGTTCCACAGTCAACTGCCACCCACTTAGGTGAAGCCGAGGAATAAGAAACCTAATTAGGGATAGATCAGTGAACTATGGAGCATATACATAATTACTTATATTGGCACAAACAATACCACCAGGTAACATACCCATAACCAAATCCTTAGTACTACTAAAACAACACAAGAAAAAAAATTACCCCAAAGACTTTAGGTGTAAAATAACTAGAATGAACTAAATTATACTTCCATTAATTATGATTAGTCAATCAACTAAATGTTCTTTCATCACTCTTAAAATATGAATATTACTCTTATTTTTTCACAATATTTCTTTTGCATCATGTAAAAATAACTAAAATATATAAGATTGTAACACATAATCAAAGTTCCATAAGTAGGAATACTTAGTCAACCCTAACACCACAATCACCCCATAACTAAGGTATATCCTCTTAGTAATCTTTTTACAACTTACTAGTCTACAATTATTCAATGCATAAATGAATATATATACAAAAAAAAATCAACTATCATTTTACAATCCTCAATAATAGGACAATATACTATTCCAAAACTAACAAGGTCCACTGGCAAATCCATTATAGATAGAAGCATAGTTCTTGAATATTCAATTATTACAAGGAAGAAAAGACAATAGAAAATCTTATTATCTCATCAAGGCAAAGTTGGAATAAAATAATGCATTCCATTCACACAAAATCTTTCAAGCTTTCAAATAACTTATCTAAAGTTAATTAGCTTATACCTCATGACTCATAACTTACATAGGACATATCATTCCCACGTAGACTAGGCACATAAATGATGACATCGTGACTCAAGATTTATCATAAAACCTATCTATCTAGGATGAAATAGTGCAAGCAAGTTTAATCAATATATGCTTGTTCACATCAAACTAAAGACCAAACAAACACAACTGTTATGGAATGACAAAATCAATGAAAGCAACTTGAACAATATTCCTAAACTCATAACCTCTTTTCATGAATCTATGTTGCACCACTAAGGTAGATGAAACACATCCCTAGAAAGTAAATAAAGAACTTTTTAGAATTAAATAAAAATAAGACCAATTCAAATAAAAAAATTCTCTTAAATGCATGGCATAATTAAGCCTCTACTCTCTAGTTGATTTTGTTTTATTTATATGTCTTTTGAAACAAACCAAGACATTTTCCTCAATAAAGTCAAGCCCTAAATATTTTACAATAAAATAGCATATTTCAATCATTATTGATCATATCTCTAACTTTATGTTTTCAAATTGATAATATAACATATTTGTGCATCATTGTAGTGTCAATAAAACTCCATTAATTGATAAGTGGATTCCACTACTATTGAATATTTTAGAATCCATGGTTTCAAAGAAAAGAAAATGAATAATATATAATTAAATTAATATAACTTATTAATTATAAGAAAAATACCTAGAATATAAACAATTAACTAAGAACGTTCCTTTACCCAAAACAATAATTAGTATGTGAAAATGATAATCTTAACTACACATTGATGACATCCAACTATTGTTAATGATTAACCAATCACTATACTAATACCAATTTGTCCTTTTTTAATATTAACATTTAGTTTTCAATATAAAAAGTATAGTTAATATTAATTTATGTCCCTCTATCATAATTATTTGTCACCACTACCATCATTAATACACCCATAAATATGATTATTAATGTTATTGCTACTACTAATACTATACTTCTTGTTACTATTCTGGACAAGAATGTTAATAACAATACTACTCTTAAAGACTTACGTGACAACAATCAGTATTCACATTACTTATAAGAATGATATTATGGAGGGAATATAATATGCATTCTTTTTCTTTATTTCTTTGGAATAATAATGTGGTCGAATATAAGACAATGAATATGGGGTTATGTGTTATTGTTTCCTTTAAGGTTAAAGATCTTGATAGTCATGATGATTTACAACTCAGCTAGATAAAACATGAGTGATTATAAGACCAAATAGATGAATTCCAAATAATATCATGAATTGACACTACACTCATTTTATACCTTTGACTCATTTATTATTAATGTCATTCTTATAAAGGAAAATATATACATGGATTCCATGGATAGTGACACATAATGAGTATTGAAGAAGAAACTCCTGAGTTTATATTGTTATTCATAGATTAAAATGACCTACCACACAAGGAATATCTTCCATGGTTTGTGTTTTTGATAAAGAAAAAAATGGGTTTTACAGGGACCCGAAACTACCAAGTTTACAACAAAAGAAAGAGGACAAAAAGGTCCAGCGGAAAAACAGGCTGCTAAAAAGGAAGATACCAGAAAAAGAAGTAGCCAACCACAAAAGACTAGGAAAGTCAATCAAAAAACCAACCGGGACGCAAGCCAAAAAACCAGCAGCAACTAACCCAAAGTCTTCAGAACAGACTCGGTCTCTGCCTCCAGGTCCTACATATCCTAAACCCCTTTCTTGAATGTTTGAATCATCTGCGGCATAGGAGGTGCCTTCCTTTTTAGATTGGCCTTGGTTCTCTTAGAAATTCCAATGTCCTCTTCCTGGTTTTTATCTTTCACCTCTTCCAAGTCAACCACCAAGGACCCCTGTTGAGCTTTGTCTAGTTTTTCAGTCATAGCATTGATAATGATGGCATTATGTCTTGCCATCCTATTGTTCTGTTCTGCAATTATCTTCATAGTATTTTTCATTTTTTCCAAATCTATTTCAATCCTTTTGTCCTTTCCCACATTGTCGTGGATCTCTTTACTGGCATTGTGATCTTTACGCTCTTCATTCTTCTTGCTAAATGCAGAAACCTTGTCTCTCATTTCTTCTAGTTTACTCTAGAGGGCCTAATTTTTTATTTCCAGATCATTGATTTCATGAAAAACCCATTTCGACATTCTGAAATGGTCTATCGCATTAATCCTAGCTATACCCAGGTAGTCAGCAGAGGGTTCCCTATCAAGATTGAAGCAATTTTTTGCAGGTCAGAGGCTCCAGGGGATCCAATTCTAACATCTTTATCCAACGACAGGACAACAGAGGATGAATTATTGTTAGCGCCAAAATCCTCAGACTTAGGAGAGTCTTCAGAATAAGAGACAAGGTTTTTGACAGTAGAGCTTCCAAGCTTAGATGCAGGGCAGGTTTTAGCTGACTGGGGATTATGGGTTAACGTTTTCTTGCCAGCCTTAATAGAGGGCGGACTCAGGACCATCCTAACCAGGCTCAAATTAAGCGAATTCCCCAAACAGCTAGGTTTGGTGTCATCCTCCTCGGACTCCAAGGAAGCAACCAACTTAGCAAGGGCTGACATATTTTGAAAATGTTCAACGATTAACCTAATCAAGCCAGTATGCAAAATATGATATCTTTTTGGGTTTTTCTTATGGCCATCCAGACTCTTTCTTAAAGAACAGAGAAGATAGTGGGGAAGAGAAACCCTGACCTTATAGTGAAAATGGTTGAGCAAAGTTCCATGGTTTGTGTTACACCTACTAGTGAGGATTAATTTAATAATATTAATGTTATTTATATTTATAGGAATACCCACCTTAATTCTTTAATAATATTCATATGTATACAATCATAAATAATGTTCCAAGTATATAGGGGAGAGGGGCTCATAGTGGAGCGGGCTCTAATAGTGGGGATAGAAGTAATCCTTAGTGCACCTCATAGTGAAGCATCTTAATATCCAATTGCAAAACACTTTTTATCCATAAAGTACACAAATTGACAAATCATGTGATGCCACATTGGCACACCAATAAAACATGACTTAGTGCACCACTATTGGTCTCACCTTGTTTTTAGCCTTTTTTAATACCTTAACAAAAAACATGCTGATGTGGCATCATATTTGATGATGTGACCCTAAAATTAAATTTTTTAAGTAGGTGAGTTGCCAAATAAATTGTTGTACAAAATTGAGACTGATTTGAAATTCCATGTAGGATTTTAAGAAACACGAAATTAGGGTGCTCCACTATGGATCTCTCTCCCCTACTTGTTATCGGGTTTCTTTAATGACAAGGATTTAATGATTTAATTATTAGATTCCTAAA
The DNA here is from genome assembly GCA_007258455.2 of Sequoia sempervirens. NCBI lineage: Eukaryota > Viridiplantae > Streptophyta > Pinopsida > Cupressales > Cupressaceae > Sequoia > Sequoia sempervirens. The sequence goes on from VDFB02000003.1 coordinate 106,245,871, forward strand.
TGACCAAGAGAGACCATCTTTTATACTCTAAAGGGGAATTATAGCAGATGGTATAGTCAAAAATCCTCTGGTCGGCATGTATGCAGAATGCAGAATGTAGACAAGGCACGTGAACTGTTTGATAGAAGACTCATAGAAATGTGGTCTCAGGGGGTGCATTAATTATAGGATATGCACAAAATAGATTTTTTGAAAGGGCTTTAGAACTTCCCAACAAATGAAAAATTCTGCAACATTTTTTGGCATCCCCTCTGTCAGTGCCAAAATGGGAACTTTGGAATTGGGTATGAACATCCATCAAAGCATAAAGGACATAGCTGCCACTGCCCAATGTTCAGAATCCTTTTTTTTCTTGTAATCACCTAAAGCAACGAGATAGCTCAATGTTCAGAATCCTTTTTTTTCATCTACCCGAACCACCATTGAAACTTCATCTCCACTATTTCTTCCTTCTCTATGCATGTACAAATATATGAATTTCCACATTGAACTAGATGTGTAGTATATGTGACTAGACAATTTGTTTTGTAATAAGCATAGCCATGGTTTCTTCATTCACAATACACCCCATTTCTTAATATGGAAGTATTAAAGTTTCATAGCCTACACAACTAACATCAATTATATTCCCAATAAACTTTTTATGTTTAGGTTTCTCCATTATTCTTAGAAGTATAATAAAATACATAATAAAAATAGATGGAACAAGAGAAGTTTGGATTCTATTAGTTATCTACATTTCATCCATGGTTTAACGTTGAGCTCACATACATGATTTCCCATGTGCAAAATTTCCTTTGCATTACAATACATAAAACCAATACCATTTAGAATTTAACTATTCACATACACTTTGATTTCTATGAAGGTGTTTCTAATATCGGATATATCTAATTAAATCAATTGCTAAAATGACCATTGGAACTTCTTATCCCTTTGTATTTACTATTTATGGCATAAGATTGGTTTTAAATTATAGATATTATCTCATGATTAAAATTAACAATCTCATGTTCAATATTACACCAAATTTCTAAATGTCACAGATTCCTAGATGCATTATTGAAAATTGATCGAGTGACCATATAGAATTAGATAGTAAGAATGTAATGAAATTGGAAAGCACTAGGTATTATGAAACTTGCACAACCCACATAGTGTTGTAAAACCCTCTACATGTAACTGTGAAGGTATAAAACTGATTAATCAAATGGCATGAATTAAATCAAAATAGCTAAACAATTGATCAATTAACCATACAATCCAATGAAATTGTTCACAAAACCAAACTAGAATTCAAGAGCATGAAATATTCAAAGTAAATCAAATCGAATTCTAACTAGGAAACACAAACCTTAATCCTATTGCGGAGTAACTTGTGTTGTTCGAAATGTTGGATTGCTTCAACACAAAGCCTACATGATAGCTTGCAAAAGCTTGATATATGATGGCCTAGATGCTATGATAACGCTCTAAGATAAATGCTCAAGATGAAAATGACTTAGCTATGAAAATTTTAGGTGATGAATGTATAGGATGAAGGGTTATTTTATAGATTTTAGGAAATTAGATCAACGATCTGGATTAAGAGGCGTTGATTTGAGATCAAAGGCTAAGAATAAATGAGAGGATAAGTCAATTGATTGATCAGAAGACTCTGAGTGAGTGGGAGTTAAGAAAATTGATTGATCAGAAGAGTGGTCAATCAATATCGATTGACTGAGAGAAATAGTCAATTAAGATTTGAGGGAATAATGCATGATATAATTAATGAATTATTGAAGGAATTTGTGTAAGATAAGATTGAGATAGAAGATGAGTTTGTTTTTTGCATGATAAGATAATTAATTAATTGAGGAATGTGCAAAGTGACTAAATAAATAAAATGAATAATTTCCTTTATTTAGAGAAGAGATAAAAGTTAGATAAATTAAATAATTGAAATAGTTACTTAATTTAGGAGATGGTGCATGAATAATTAAATAATTAAGGTAATTATCTAATTATAGAGAGAAAATGATAATGAATAATTAGATAACTCAAATAATTATTTAATTATAGAAAGAGGAGTGAATGATAAATAATTAAATAAATAATAATAATTTTTTTAATTAAATTAGTGGCATAATTATGTGAAAGATAACTAAGACTGAGTGTGAGTTAACTAGTTGCATGAGAAGTGAAGAGAAAAAAAACATTAGTTAGAAGATAAATGTAGATTTGCATGAGAGGATAATAATTAATTTAATTAATTAATTAATTGAGGAATGTGCAAATGAGAATTAAATAAATAAATAAAATGTTTTATTTATTCATGAATGGATAATGTTGAAAGAAGAGAGATAATTAAATAATTAAAGTACTTACTTAATTTAGGAAGACTAGGTGGATGTTAAAGATATAATTAAATAAATAGGATTTATTTTTTTAATCAAGAAGATTAATTGAAATGAATTAATTAAATAACATAAAATAATTTAATTAATAGTGGAAATATGATTTTAGACAATAATTAAATATTTTTAATATTTTTAATCATTAGGGAAAGACAAATAATAGTGTTATTTAAATGCCAGATTGTAGGTTAGGACAATTTTAGGTATCTACATTTTTCCCCTCTTTGATATAATGTGATTTTGAGCATTGTGTCAAATAAAATTTAGAAATTTCGACTCAAAAGTTGTTTCAATATGCCCTAGTGACAATGGGATAGCATGGTGCCCCCTCGGGAAATTTGGTGAAAATTTTGGATAATGAGCCAAATTTTTCGACAAGCTAATGTGATGTGTTTAAGTGCAAGTACTGACAAAAGAAATGTTGACTAGAAGAAAATGTTAGTAGTATTTAGAAGAAGATGGAATTGGATGATGTTGATCTAATTATTGAAAAACCATAGATTATGTTTGATTGATGATATGGATGCATTGATGAATGATTGATAATGATTTGATGATGTGTAAAACGTGATGAGTATGATTTTTCTTCATGGAGAGACTAAGTAGTTCTTAGCCTTATTAATGTAGCAAATAGACACAATGCACCAGGTTATTAATGACCAAGGCAACATTGTATCTATTGCATGGACTTTGACTCTGCAAACAAGAGTATTCTTTCTCGTACCAGACATATGAAAACCTTGTTAGAGTAATGTGAGAGAATAAAGCCATAAAAGTAAGGAGACTAATACACAAAAGTTATGAAGAACCTAATAAATGCACCCACCATTGTATTACTCAAGATTATCCCTGCACACTTAAGGAAAGTATTCACCATGGTAGTATTACAAAAATATCTAACAAGCATGGCATATGAAATTGATGATCAATGCCTTTATTCCTTCCCCTCCAAATCCTTATGGACAACCTTGAGAGATCTTGGGAATGAGAAAATAAGATAAATAAAAAATATAAGATCACTAAAGATAAACAATGTTGTAGTATCACTTGCCATAGATGTTTTGATGTTTAGGGATGATTTCGTATAATTTTGACAAGTAGATATGGATATGTGATGATATCAATGATCTTTTTGAAATTTTATTAAAAACCAAGCTAGGATTGATTGATTTGATTGATTGTTGATAGTGATAACATTGTTGAGGATACACAACAATGCAAGGATAGTGTTTAACATAAGGATTGGGAAAGGTTATATCTCAAGATGATGGTGAATTGATTGGATAAGATAGATCGAGATTTTGAAGATAGGCTTGGAAAAAAATCTATTGGAATGATTTGATGTGATGTTGAAGTGCAACTTAGATGCATCTGTTATTGATTTCTTGGATTGATATTTGATAAAAGATATAGTTTAATAAGGAACATCTTATTCATCAAAATGGGCCATGGACTAGTGATTTAGATTTTTTTTCTTACAAATGTTTTGACCAATTCGATTTCATGTTGAAAATGTTGAGATCAACACGAGCTGGAGGATATAGCTCAAGATTTATTCCCAAAGTAATATGTAAGTATCTACCCCTAGTGTTTAGCATTAACGTATGGAATGCCATGGGTGAATGCTTGGATAGATGAATGGATTAGATGGATGGATGTGTGAAGGATGCCAAGGATTATCTTGTGATAAGATAGCATGTTTTGATAGAGAATGATCATTTGGATAATGCTTCATGAATCAGATAATGTTGGGTAGGGTAGGATCAATGATAATGACCCATGTCAAGACTTTTCCCTAAGCAATTATGAAGTGCACACCGAATTTTTGTCAAGATCAAGATAAGTTGGACTTGGATGAAAATGGATTGGATGTGTTGTGTGTTCTCACAACACGCCCCAAGACTGTAAGACTTGGGGACCCAAGTGAAAATAATAACTCTTATGGAAGGAGCTAGCAAGTTGAAAAGATCACTGAAAGCGAAAAGTGACGAGAAATTTTTAATCAAAGAGAACTTCGTAATGTAAGTGTTTTAGGTACCGGATCATGCCGGGAACCCGAAATGTTTGAAAGGTAAAAGGTGGTGTAAATATAAGTAGAGTGTTCTGATCTGATATTTGGAGTACAGTAAAAAGGAAGTTATGGTAAAACTAAAGTTCGGGGAAAGTTCATGGGTAAAGCTGAATACCGAGTACCAGGTATCGAGGAACAATGTGAATTGAAATTTTCTTTAATCTTGAGGTTATCTAATGATTCCAATAGTCCAGTAATCTGGTATATGTAGAAGATAATTATGCAAGGATTTATGATATGCTGGAAAGTGTGTTATTTATGAGATTTATGTGCTAACATTTGAATAATGGTTTTATTTATATAAGATTTTTTTAAATGTTTTCTTTAAAAGGGATTTAATATGTGGAATTTGTGATTACAAGAGATGCAGATTGTGATGCAAAGTTCGGGTATGGACGATTAGGAAAATTGTATTTGTGAACAAATTTGATGGTGTTTCCAGGTTCAATGATGCACTTTAAAAGCTCATGCTGGAATAGAGTTTGTTGCAAAGATGTGTCAAATACCGAAATCTCGAGACGTTGGAGTTCAAACATGCGACAAAGAAGTGTACCTATTCCAAGGGTGGCTCATTTCTGGAATGTTCAAATCAAGGAAGAACCTGAAATCTAGGGGCGAAAATTCCACCTGATCACTCCAATTTTGTGGGAAGTTCCTACATTTTGTTTGAGCGGATTTGTTTGGTTCCAAGAAGGAATCTTGATGATTAAAGATTAAAACCCAAAGAGCTTTAATGTGCAATTGGAGTTGACCTTCATTGACTTCGATTGCAATTTTCCTATAAGTCACTATGTTCCACGTGCCTTGATGTGATTGGTCCCTTGGATTTCCTCTCATGTATTTGTCTTATCCTATCTGTGCCTTGTGTTCTATAAAAGGCCAGAGGATCTTTCTTTTCAAGTTAAGTTCATAATTTGTGGATGTCAGAAGAGCTAAAACTTCTTTAAGTTTTGTTCTCTTTTCCTATTTTTTGAATCATTCTGGCATAAAACTTTGTATGCACATAGACATTGATTAATATCAGAGTCAATTGGATAGCTACCTATCTCATGAATCTTTTGTAGCCGGTTTTGTTAGTTCAATTGAACAAGACTGTGTGTTGTGCCATTTAAGGGTGCGTGCAGAACCTACTCTGTGTCCAAACTAAAAACCCTCTCTTTAAAAGCTCACACCATTTTATATGTAGCTGTGAAGAAATCTGGTGAAGTATAAAGCAGTTTGCTCTGTTTTAGTTGATTCTTTGGGGCATGCATGGAGAATAACCGAGAGAATTTTTTTAATTTTCAGTATTTTTATGCTTTATTTTAGAATAGATGTTTAAATTCCTTAAAATGTTCCAAAAAATAAGTGAATGGATGGTAATTTATTGAAAATATTTCATTTTTCTATGAAATTGTTGAATGCTTTGTTAAATCTACTTAAGTGATAGCAAATAAATTGTTGATGTTCATGATTCAATATTATTTCAAATATTTCAATTTCATGATATTCAGTCTTAAGTTCTTAATTGAAACTCAGTGTTTGATATATATGATTTCAAAGGAAGGTAACCATATTCCCTTTGAGATTAACAACAATATCACATTATACCTAAGAGTGAACCTAGTACAATCAAGACCTAATTACTGGAGACTTGGGATTGAATTGAGCCAATATTTTCCTGTTAAAGCATAATTCCCCTTTAGATTATAGTCTTTGTTCCATATCTTTAAAGAAGGATAGGCTCTTTGTTATTTATCTTTAAAGAATTTATTCGCCCTACTATTGCGAGTAAAATCATCATCAACAGGAACTAGTGCTAGAAGGAGGGTTGACTTATCTTTGAATTTTATATTAGTTCTAAGTTTTGTAAGGAAGCTTGTAAAGTGAAATTGAGTGCAAGTTGGTTTTTTCAATATGGAAGTTGGTAAACTTTGGAAAATATTTAACCAAAAATTACATCCTTTGAGTTTATTCACCTTTGGTAGACTCACCGAGTGTAGAATTCATGATACAACTGATCACGTTGAACTCGAGTGTGAATTTTTTTTAGCGAGGGTAAGCTTGGCCATGTGTCAAGTGATTCCGCTAACAAAAGAAGTTCTAACTGCTAGAAGAAAGGAACTGTTAGCAATAAAAATGCTTAACCCTAGTGGAATTGGAAATATTAAAAAATTAACTGATACATCAAGACAGTTTTAAAACTAGAATTATTATAAAGAAAATCCTAACATTTTGTAGGAAAATAGGTGAGAATGTCGAGATTCAAAGACATCGCATTAGAAATGAGAAAATAGTATGGATGAATCATCATTCTCCTTATACGTGGAAAACACAAATGAAGAAAAGGAGTGGGAAAATTGAGCGGGAGATGCATGTATTTTGCTCCAAGTTGAAAATTCACAAGTTAAAAAAGAAATTTCACTGATTTTATGCAAGATACAGAGTATCAAACTTTTACGTTTTCTCTCTAATAACAATATAAATTGTGATACATCTTGGTCTAACAAAGTGCAAAGTGAAGGCAGAACCAAATACATGAAGATTTTGGGAGGAGAAAGTCAAGAAATAGACACAGTCGTTCATGGAAATGAACCAAGGCTGGAAGAAGGTAGAGTATGGTCGCATCAGACGAAGTGTGTGCAATCGACCTTAAATGAGGTCGTTTTCATACGTACAAGCCAAGTCATTGGTAAGTACACCTTTGAATTTATGATTAATAAACACATAAAATTTAAGATAATTCATTGTTATAGTAGTGCGGTTGAAATTTTTCTGAATGAATTTAAAGATAAACTTGTTGTAATTCGTACCAAAACAACAATGGAAGTAGTCATAGAAATTAAAATAAGTTGTTTTGTTAAGGTTAATTGCTTGCTAGATTAGAATCTTGGTTAGTTAGGGTTAGTTTTCTTTTTGTAGGGTTTGTTTTGTTTTGTTTGCTTTTCTTTCTTTTTGTTTCTTTTATTTTCCATTTGGCCTCTGCATTAGCAAATTCTACTTAACTTATCTTACGTGTGAGAGTTAATTCAAACCTTTGTAAAATTGAACTATGAAATGCAAAATGATAAAACCATACACAGTAAAACACACTTTAAGATGTACTAAAAGCTATATATATGTGTATAACACATATATACATGAAGTATCAAGATTCTTGCTTCAAAACTATCACAAAAAACCAAAAAGAGTGAGTAAAGCTACAGGTAATAGAAGCGATTCAGTCAATATGGGACACCTCATCTATTAGGGCTAAACTTACCCTTTATAGGCGAGTTCCCAGTGAACTACAAAGTCATGAATATGGAGGTCAGTGAGGAAAGGCTGGAGTGGAACCACTTCCCCGTGTTCTAGGAACTGAGGAATATCATCCATGGAAGGGATTTCGATGGTCGGATGAGCAACAGACAAAATAGTATTCATATTCTCCAAATATTCAGGCCTTACTATCAAATTAGTAGTCAAATGAACATCTTCAACAAGTAGCCCAATATCAAGAAGTGATGCTACAAAATGAGAAGCCACGTCAGAGTAAAAGCGAAAGTAGCAGCTGGATTCAACATACTTTTCCCCAAGAACTAAGCACAAATTTGGTACAATGAAATTGGAATTTCGAATGAAGAAAACCTTTTCAAGCCTTTACGGTGTGATACTTCCTAGGAAAACATTTTGGCGGTGAGAGTAGCTTAAACAAATTGGAGTATCCATGGCCTAGAAGCAAAAGAGAATAAACAAAGAAAAATGCAAAACAAGAGAAGAAAGCTAAAAAAACATGTGGAGAATTTGAGAAGAACTGCAGAGTTTATAGAAAGTCGTGAGGAAGTTGCGGTACATATTTTCCTTGAGTGATCTTGGAAATCGTAAGCAAGGTGGCAACCAAACAATTATTTTCAGAGCGGAATGTTAAATCAAATTAATTCTTTACACATAGTTGGTGATAAATTGCTTCAAATTTGAGCAGTACGAAGATTGTGAATCAAGCAAGTTGAAGATTTCAAAGTAAAGGGTGGTCATTTCATATATTTCTTGAGTCATATTAATTATGGAGGTGCTTACGTGTGCATAATAGAAAGGAAAATAAATCCGGTAAGGTAGTACACGTCATCACCCGGGTAAGTTGAAAGGAATAATACGTGCAAAATAAGGCATGTGAATTTAATGTAGAATAATGTGATCATGCTTCAATGTAATCATGACATTTACGATCCATTAATGAGGTGCAACACCATGAAATTGGGAGTGTTAGCCAAATATTTAGCAATTGCCATAAAATTTAATTGGAAGGATGGTAACTAATGTTTCTAAATTTAGATTTAAATTTGGTGATTAAATTGTTCATTGCTAAATTTTAATTTATGCATACATTTTAACAAATAGCAAGTCACAGTTAGTTGGGATTTGACATAAAATAGTAAAACTTAGCTAGAAATACTCACCAATAGGGAATTATTAAATGATTTTTTGGGAAATGGTGAATTGATGAAGGGATTTGCATTGAATGAAAAATCAAAAGGTAGCCTTCACTACCACTATAATTCCCAACCTAATGGCAGGCTTCATTGCCTGCAAGCTAAAAAATGAGCTTTCATTGAAATATCAAAAGAGAAAAAATGAGCTATCATTGAAATATCAAAAAAAGAAAATGAGCTATTATTGCAATATCTATAAAAAAACAATCAACTCTTTAGGCTATCTAAATAACTCTATTGGGGCTATAGACGCCTGGCTAGCAGTAGAGCTATGTTTGGGGTGAATTACAAAGATAACCTTGTTAGGGCTATGGACGTTTGACTAGAAGCAAGGCTCTATCCCTGTGGATTACCACATTATGTAGTTCAATGTCAATGGACTTATTCTTTTCACTAAGTTCCAAAAATTGGAATTAATCATAGCACACATGGATATTTTTGGTGGAGTTTTACTTTTTTATGCCAAAATCTAGGTAAAGGTGAAAGTTATTGTTTTAAAATATGTATAAATTATAATTTACAACTGGTGATTTAATTTCAAGCTTGGTTTAAATTTGGTTTTAGTGGTTGCAAGTTGTTGTGTGTTCTCACAACATGCCCCAAGACTGTAAGACTTGGGAACCTAAGTGAAAATAGTAACTCTTATGGCAGGAGCTAGCAAGTTGAAAAGATCATCGAAAGCGAAAAGTGAAGAAAATTTTTTAATCAAAGAGTACTTTGTAATGTAAGTGTTTTAGGTACTAGATACTAGAAATCAGAAACATTTGAAAGGTAAAAGATGGTGCAAATATAAGCAGAGTGTTCCAATCCGATATTTGGAGTTAGGTAAAAAGGAAGTTCCAGTAAACCGAAGTCCAAGGGTTCATGTGTAAAGTTGAATACCTGGTACCGGGGAACGATGTGAATTGAATTTTTCTATAATCTTGAGGTTATCTAATTATTCCAATAGTCTGGTAATCTAGTATATGTAGAAGATAATTATGTAAGGATTTATGATATGCTAGAAAGTGTGTTATTTATGAGATTTATGTGCTAACATTTGAATAATGGTTTTATTTACATGAGATGTTTTTAAATGTTTTATTTAAAAGGGATTTAATGTGTGGAATTTGTGATTGCAGGAGATGCAGATTGTGATGCAAAGTTCAAGTATGGATGGTCAGGAAAATCGTATTTGTAAACAACTTTGATGGTGTTTCTAGGTTCAATGATGCACTTTAAAAGCTCATACTGGAATAGAGTTCGTTGTAAAGACATGCCAAATACCGAAATCCCGAAATGCTAGAGTTCAAGCATGCGGCAAAGAAGTGTACCTATTCTAGGGGTGGCTCATTCCTGGAATGTTCAAATCAAGGAAGAACCTAAAGTGTAGGGACATAGTTGACCTTCGTCGACTTCAATTACAATTTTCCTATAAGTCACTATATTCCACGTGCCTTGATGTGATTGGTCCCTTGGATTTCCTCTCATGTATTTTTCTTATCCTATCTATGCCTTGTGTTCTATAAAAGGCCAGAGGATCTTTCTTTTTTAAGTTAAGTTCATAATTTGTGGATGTCGGAAGAGCTAAAACTTCTTTAAGTTTTGTTATTTTTTCCTATTTTCTAAATCATTCTGGCATAAAACTTTGCATGCACATAGACATTGATTAATATCAGAGCCAATTGGATAGCTACCTATCTCATGAATCTTTTGTAGTTGGTTTTGTTAGTTCAACTGAACAAGACTGTGTGATGCGTCGTTTAAGGGTGCATGCAAAACCTACTTGGTGTCCAAATTAAAACCCCTCTCTTTAAAATCTCACACTATTTTATATGTAGTTGTGAAGCAATTTGGTGAAGTATAAAGCGGTTTGCTCTGTTTTAGTTGATTCTTTGGGGCATGCATGGAGAATAGCCAGGAGAAATTTTTTAAATTTTAGTATTTTTATGCTTTATTTTAGAATAGATGTTTAAATTCCTTAAAATGTTCCAAAAAATAAGTGAATGGATGGAAATTTATTGAAAATATTTCATTTTATTATGAAATTGTTGAATTCTTAATGTTAAATCTACTTAATGATAGCAAATAAATTGTTGATGTTCATGAAATATTATTTCAAATCTTTCAATTTCATGATATTCATTCTTAAGTTCCTAATTGAAACTCAGTGTCTGATATATATATGATTTCAAAATAAGGTAATCGTATTCCCTTTGAGATTAACAACAATATCACATTATACCCGAGAGCGAACCTAGTACAATCAAGACCTGATTACTAGAGACTTGGGATTGAACCGAGCCAATCTTTTCATGTTAAAGTAGAATTCCCCTTTATATTGTCTTTGTTCCATATCTTTCAAGAAGGATAGGCTCTTTGCATTTTATCTGTGAAGAATTCATTCACCCTATTGCTGCAAGTAAAATCATTGTCAATAGGATGAATGGTTCATGGATTTATTATGGATAAGGTGGATAGATGATTGATGGAATGTTGGATTTATTATGGATGAGATGAGATGCTTCCACTTGAAATGGAACACATAGATGCTCGATTCTACACATGACGCTCATTTTCCAAGTTTTCATCATAGTACTTGTCCAAAGTGCCACCATAGTAGTTTTCATTGGAGGACAATATTTTTCTTGATTTTTTCTTGATTTTTTTAATTGATTTTTTTTTGTTTGTTTGAAGATTTATGCTCATGTTGAACCACCTGGTGGTGCTGATGTAGATGTTGTTGGTGTTGATATAGATGTTGTTGTCATGAATCCTTCATGTCTGAGTATGTTTTTAAATTTTTTCATTAATGTATTATGATGTTCTAAAGCAAGAAGAAACAAATTTATATCTTGGTGCATCACCTTCTTTTACATTTCATGTCTCCTTCTATCTTTTTCCCCTATGAACTGTTAAAATAGAGTAGTGATAGGTTTCATGTGTTGGGTTAGACCAACACATTTTCACTTAGAATAGAAGAGGAATTCGGCCTTCTCCGGAGACTCGGCCTCATTCGTGCTAGGTTCCACACCTTGAGGTTGTTTCCATTATGTCATTAGAACACTAAACTCTTATTTAGTAGGGTACAATTTTATGACAACATTTGCTAACAAATCTTCTTGTAAGGTTTCTTTATGCTTTCAATTTCTTTAAAATGGACCACACATTTGAATTTGGGTTTTAATTAAAGAACTTATTTTCCATGTTTGGTAAGTCCTTAAGTACATATTCTCTCTCCTTGCACCTAGTAAAAAATTTGAAATCATAAATACCTTAGGATTTGCATTATGTTTCTTTACCTGGGGATTTTATTGTCTGCCTATGCTCTTCCCTTGTGACTACTAAGAACAATCTTGGGAATTAGAAACATCATCATATTTTGTTTAATTCATTATGAGTCCTACTTAGGGATTTCATCACCTCAAGGACAACCTCAACCACATTTACTGATGGGGAATATAAAGGGGGGAGAATGAAAATTGTAGCCCAAAGTGTAGCCAACATCCTTCAAGCCAAGCCTCACAATCTATAGTCCACTGAGACATGTATAGGTGATGAGAAGAGTGGAGACCCCCTCGAATCAGGTATCCTTGGATGGGATCACTGTTCATGGAAACACTATGAACCTTTTTTTTATAAGCCTTTAAAACCATCAACTATTGGTTTAGTAGGGTTTAGGGTATAGTATCATGCTTGAAGTTACTCAACACATACTCCTCTCTTGTTGAGGTGACATAATTCCTTGTTAGGACCTAGTCCTTCTAAGTAAAGGGGTGGTAAGGTGGTACATGACCTTATCATACCCTAGTTACCCATTCATTTGAATGCATTACTCTTTGGTGAGTGGGCCTCTACTAAGTCAATACACCTATATTACTAGCTAGGTTGTGATTTTTGAAGTGTTTTCATTGTTTAATACTCATGATACTAAATAGAATGCTCTTGTTGAAGAAGTCTCACAAAATCATCCTTATAACCTTGGACTCAGTCCTATATGTTATTCTCTGTTGTGTGTTATCTCTTTCTAAAATATCAAAAAATAGGAGCATAGAAAAATAGGGGATGGTATAATGGACCTGCCTTCCTTTATTTCATTAGGAAATGAGATCCTCGCAAAGAATTTTCTTACAACTATTAACTCAATGAGGGAATCCATAGGTTTCCTTATGATTGAGGATGTGTTTATCATCCTAAACAACACTTTTAGGAGAAAAAAAAATAGTCAATCACCACAATAATACAAGCTAACATTTGGATCATTAATTTAAAGTATAACACAGATAGAAACAAAAAAGTTTTGGAAGATTTGAGAAGGTTTGAATATTATACACCTATCATAAAAAAATGTTTTAGAGCATCACCCATGGTTGAATGGGTCTAGGTCTACCTTTTTTAAAAGTCATAAACTAAGATCTAGGTCTTTTGTTTGCACTTCCTTCCTACACTACTAAATATTCACTCCTGGATCTATACCTATGATAAATCTACAAAATAAAAATGTTTTTTTGTGGTGGATAGGGGCTTGCCTCAGTCAAACCCCAAGTTTGGAAATTAAACCTTGATGAAAAGTATAGATTTGAAACATGAAAGTGTGTGAAAGCCCTAATCTTAAGTGTGTCTAAGATTACTAAGAGCAATATGAAAAGAAAACCTATTCAAGTGTGTTAGAATAAGATCCCTAAATGAAACATGAACAATGGTGAAGACCTACTTTGGGAGATCTTAAATCACCCTAATAGATCATAAATATGAATATACCTTCCTTTAGGTAGAAAGTAGAATGATAATAGAAGATGGAACCACTTAGGAAAAAACTCATTAGGCTTGGTTTAATGGCTTGGTTCATCTCCCAAAACCTAGAATCCATCATGATCCTCCATAGGCATCTATCATAAATATTTGAGAATGCTTAATCTTGTTGAAAAAATGAGCTTGAAGACCTATAGAAACAAATAGAATGTTGCTCCAAGACTTCAACTTTGAATGCTTGATTGATTTCTCCTTGCTCTTGATTGTAAATCCTTGTGATCTCATGTGAATCTCTCTCTTCTCTAGTGTAAAATGATTGAAAGACTTAGTTTTATAGGCTTCCTTTATAATTTCCCATTTATTAAATCTTAATGGCTGACATGTAAAATTTGAATTTGGGACTATGAAATACCACCAAAAATATTTTTTAATTTGAGTTTAGGAACTTAAAGGGGACCCATTCACCCATAGGTGAATGGTTCCTGGCCTAAAGTTTCAAGACTTAGATTATGTTGGGGCATTAAATCCATTAATTTTGTTTATTCAATGTGGGTTATATTGTCAGGAAATAATTAAAATAGGCCTTGGGATGCATAATAAAGGGTATTAGGGGCCTATTAATGACGTTTAAAATACATAAATGTAAGGTCACCAAGATAGGTCCAAACTAAGTGTGAAATTGTACTTTCACTTAGAAAGAAGTACAATTTTCTACACTACATTTAGCCCCTATTTTAGTGGCCATATGACACTATAAGCATACACAAGCTAAAGGAACTCAAACAGTAAGATTTATATAAAAAATAGATACTCATATGATTCATTCGCAAATAGGGAGAATGAAGCCCCCAATGTAGTTATCTACAAAACCACAATGTTAGGAATCACATCCTGCAAAACCAATTTGTTAGTTGTTAAAAAAAGTCCTCTTATCAGACTTCTATAGATAATTGAATTCATGGGTAGATGTATGCCCCCCGAATTTTGCTTGCTTTGTGGACGTGGAATCAGGGTAGCAATGTAACCTCATCAAATTGCTTGGTTTGATGATGCAAATTTCTATGATATGGTATTCAAATTACAACACCAAATATTGGTAGATATTCAATTAGATCAGGGATGAAATTATGAATCCATCACAACAAATGGAATAAAAAATGGAGTTCGCTAGCCCCCACTATGTTGATTTGAATGAAATTTTTTTTTAATAAAGAAATAAAATAAAGAATGCTTAGTATATTTTAGTGAAAATAATATGCTTTCGATAATAATTTTGAAATTTACCTTTTAATAATTTTCCTTGGTGTAGATTGATTGAATATGTTGAGTAGACAAGCGTACAATCCTCCGAGACTAGATATTTTGCATGACGAGGTGGCATAAGGCGAGCTTCATCATATGGTTAGTAGATTCCACTATGCTTTACCTTCACATTTATGTATTTATAGTATTTTTTTATGCACTAGAATCTTTTAGAACCTTGGAAAAAAAAATCACAGTGTCCTCTTTTGTCGCAAAGCATCCCACTTTGTTGCAAAGTTTCCAAAAATAGCTAAAGTGTCCAAGACCCCCCATCCAAAAATGGCCCAAATGTCCAAGTTGGTCGTAAAGTGTCCTAGAGAAAATTTAGTGTATTTTTAATTATTTAATGCACATATTTAGGAATTTTAGTGATGAATTATTTTTCTTTTTATTATTTAGGCCCCTCCTCAAGCCCGGGTCAACATATAAGAGGCAGAATGTTTTGTCACCTTCGAGAGAAAATCAACTAGCTTATAGAGGAGGAGATTGATATTTTATGTGACACTAATTTATTTGGGTATAACTCATGTCACCCATGAAGTAACATGATTCTATGAGTATGTCATTAGTAGAGAGGTGGGATGTAGATATGTGTACCTTTCACCTCCCTATAGGAGAGATGACTATCACCTTGGAGGATGTTCATCACATCCTATGGTTTCCCATTCGTAGCAAGATCATCTATTCATCAAAGGAGCAATCATATGAGGAGATGTGAGAGGAAATTGAGTATTACTTAGGTCATCCCATCTGAGAGGTGATCGTCAAACATCGCGTCAAGCTGAAATGGCTATTGTAGGTGTGGTCGCCACTACTGAGGTGCATCATGATTGTTACCATGGTGCTAGCACTAGTTCATGATGGACGAGGTACACAATTATATGGAGAAATAGTTCATATTATCTAAGATATGGAGTAGCAGCAAATAATGTATGCATGGGGTCATAGCATGCTAGTGCATTTATATTATGATCTAGGGCGCTTCATCTACCAGGAGATAGAAAATATAGTACATTTTACACTCTTGAAGGTATGGTGCTTCAAGCATATCACATGTACCAAACTGACATGTTATCTGACAGTGGAAGCCATCAGTTATCCATGAGCCTACAGTTATTTTCTAAGATGATCATGAAAGGATAGAGATATATTATATTGGAGGGTCGGATTTGACCATCTAGAGGATGATGATATACTATGGAGACCATACCTCATGGTACCCCAATGGACAGATGTCACACACCAACTAGTCAGGATGAAGCAGGACTAGTTTTTACTAGGGTGACATGATTACATAGCGAGACCTTTTTACTATGATCATGTTATGCAATAGTTCAGGTAGGTTCAGGTTCCACCTAGGCCATGACCCAGGTACCTATGGTCAAGATGAAGTAGGACCAATTTTTACAAGGGTGACATGATTACATAGTGAGACCTTTTTACTATGATCATGATATGTGACAGTTCGGATAGGTTCAAGTTCCACCTAGGCCTAAAGATAGTCATCATCTCACCATTGATGATTTTGACTTTAGTGATTCAGAGGATGAGAACCATGACATGCCCCCAATCTTATATTTCGATGACATAGGAACCACACTGGCCTATGAGCAATGGTAGGTTGGAATATGACCAACTCATGTCTTTCCTATGCATCATCCTGTAGGAAACACGAGACCTCTTACAAATCGTGAGGATGACATGGACGATGGGGTCATTGATGGAGATTCAGAGGATGAGGTCAGAATACCGAATTTATTTTCTGATCAGGATGATGATGATGATGACAATGATGAGGATGTCCAATCAATGAGTGATGAGTCTGATGAGGCAAATGAGGCCCCAACTGGCCCTGAGAGGAGAGTTTCACCTCATACTTGAGTCACTAGAGCATGATTAGTAGTTGCAGCAGGTGTTGGGACTCATAAGCATGGGGAGGCCAATGGTAGTAGACCATCCACACTTCCTACATAGGAGGGATTCATTGTTGCACAACGATTCCTCAATTGGTAGGCTAGAGACCTAGGTGGTGATGTGTTATTTATGTTTTCATTATGCTTTTTTTGTTTATGTATATGGTTGTAATTTATATATCATGATGTGTACTGATGAATTTTATGATTTCCATCTTGTAGGGTCCATGTGAGAGTGGTGAGATCTCTATTGGTGGGTGACTACAAAGATGGTGCCTCCTTTTCCCCTAGATGAGGATATATCAGAAGAGTACATGACCCCACCTACTATGATGCATAATGCAAATCTCTTCAAGCCTATTGTGAGGTTGAGGGAAGTGTACGAGGGCACAACAAGACACACTAACCTATTTGCATCTAGAGAGGAGCAAGCTATGGGAGAGCTTTCAACACTACAAACTACATATGATGAGCATCGAGCATCTCAAGTTCTGACTGACAGTGAGACACAATCCATCATATGGTCAGAACTCTCAAGGTTGGAGGGAGAGATTACTAGATTATTGACAAATAGAGACCACATAGAGTAGGAGTGCATCGTAACACTCATATGAGAGGCTAGGGCAGTTAGAGAGGTACAGGGCCTACAAACACTAGTGAGATCCATGAGTAGATCATGGTCACATTCTAATATATTACAATGGATGCCACCACCAAGCCCCAAGGATTCTACCAGCCATAGGCCACACTAGCATTGTATTATTGATGATATGTACTTGAACCTTATATATATAATATATGATCATTTATGTTTGGTTTTATGAGTTTATGTTGAATTAGATGTCGATGTGATTTATTAAATAGTCCTACTAAGAATATTTAATAAGTATCTCCATAATCTAATTTTATGTGATCTAATTGAAACAAGTTTTAGTTTACATTAGATACTACATTGTGATTGAGTATGTTATGTTAACTTGAATGCACCTATGATCTAATTTCAGAATGTTAAATACATATAAGGATCTAACTTAACACAACACACAAGATGTACTCAAATAGTATGTAAACTAAAGTAATAATCAAAACTTATTGAACAATTATTCTATAATCCAAGAAACATAAAGATTTTTTGTCAAAGAATGAAGAAATGTGAGATAAAATAGAACACTATCTACTTAATCTAACAACACTTCTTTAATATACATACTATTCAAGAGAGATGTTATGTATAGTACCGATGTAAATGTGCAGTGTTAATAGGCTCTTTGAGAGGTGTAAGATCTATTTTCATTAATGTGTATGATCCAGACCCACAACTTTTGTCAATTATGTAAGGTCCTAACCAATTAGGGCTGAACTTTCCTTTTTCATTCAGGGCGACATTGACATTACATTGATTCTCATATAACACCAAATCACCTTTATTAAATGAATGATGAATGAAATGATCATCATAACTATGTTGCATTCATTTAGAGTAAGCTTGGAGATGCTCAAGAGTGTTAATATGTTGTTCATTCAGCATTTCAAGTTGATGCAATCATCATTCTTTATATGTAGTGTCATTAATAAGCCCTCTAAGAGCAATTCTCAATGAAGAAATTTCTAACTCTAAAGGAATTATTGCCTCGACACCATAAACAAGGTTATAGGGAGTGTTTCCTGTAGACGTTCTAATACTTGTGTGATAGGCCCACAACGCATAAGTTAATTTAGTGTTCTAATCTTTGTTGTGTTTACTTACCATTTTCCTTAGGATTTTCTCAACAATTTTGTTGGTTGATTCCACTTGACCATTTGATTGTGGATAATATGGTGTTGAGAAATGATGTTGAATATGAAATGTTTCCAAAAAAATCTTCACATCATTATTTTTAAATGGGATTCCATTATTTGAAACCAATGCGAAAGGAAGACCAAAGCGAGCAATAATGTGTTCCAATATAAAATGACATATTGCATTAGCAGTTGTGGAATGAAGAGGTATAGCTTCTATCCATTTTGTGAAATAATTCGTTGTGGTAATTATAAACATATGTCCAGTGGAAGAAGGTGGTGATATTTTTCCAATAAGTTCCAAACCCCAAATTGAGACTAGCCAAATAAGAACTTGGGCATGAAGCTCAGAAGCAGGAGCATGAATCAAATTATTATGCTCTTGACATTTATGACATTTCTTAACATGAGAAAAATAGTCTTATT
This sequence comes from Sequoia sempervirens, assembly GCA_007258455.2. Classification (NCBI taxonomy): domain Eukaryota; kingdom Viridiplantae; phylum Streptophyta; class Pinopsida; order Cupressales; family Cupressaceae; genus Sequoia; species Sequoia sempervirens. Next base: position 106,264,937 of record VDFB02000003.1, read on the forward strand.
CCATATGTCTCCAATAATATCCTATAAGGATTAACTTTTGGACTAACGATCTTCCTCTAAAATGTCCCCCACAAGCACCTACATGAGCTTCCTCAAGGGATATAGGGATCTTTGATTGTTTAAGATATCTAAGTAAAAGATCGCCAAATGATTGTCTATATAGAATGTCCACAAGGATTATGTATCTAGATGTGATTTTTTGAAGACAAGCTCTAGTTTTTTTAGTTGTTGTCTCAGGAAAGGTACCAAATTTTAAGTAGTTGAATACTGATGTGTACCATTCACTAGAGTTTTCAATATCAGTTAATAAAATTTTGGTGATCTTATCATCTATTGATGGTTTTGTAATCATATGGACCACAAATCTAAAGTTGATAGAAGGATCTTCAGGAGATACAAGGGAAGCCACACTTGCCATTGCATCTGCATTTCAATTATCCTTTCGTAGGATGTTATCAATGGTATATGATTCAAATTTTTCTAATAAAGTTATTGTAAGGTCCTTATACTTGGATAACTTGTCATGTTTTGCTTGATATGAACTATTTATTTTCTTAATGACTAATTGAGAATCACCAAATATCTTAATGTGTTGAACACCAAGGGCTAAAGCTACACATATTCCAGCGATTAAATCTTCATACTTTGTGGTGTTATTTATGCATAGGAAGTTTAATCGATAGGATAAGGGAATAGGCTTTGTAGAAGGAATAATTATTATAACCCCTGCTCTAGAGCTAGTTCTACTCTTAGAACCATCAAAGTACAATTCCCATGTTTCATTTTCAATAGTCAACATACTTTCATCCAAGAATGAGCCCATATTAGGTAATGCTAATGGAGAAGGAGCCTCAACTAAATGATCAGTTAAGGCTTGTCCTCTAATTTCCTTTTGAGAGAAAAATTTAAGATCAAACTCAATTAACAACATAACCAATTTAGCTAAATTCCCAGATAAATCTATTTTAGCAAAAAGATGTTTTAAAGGGTCAAACTTTGTCATCACATGAATTTTCCTGTTTAATAAGTAGTGTCTCAATTTACTAGTAGAAAATACAAGATCCAAAAAAAAATTTCTATTGTTGTAAATCAATTTTCATAGTCAATCAAAGTTTGGATAATGTAATAAATAGGATGTTCTTTACTGTTATCATCTTTTTGAGCCAACAATGTTGCTAAAGCATGGGTTGATGTTATTATATAAAGGAAAAATGGTTTTTCTTGCATAGCAGGTTGTAAAATAGGAGGAGTAGCAAGGTATTCTTTAAAACTCTCAAAATCTTATTTACAATCCTCATTCCACTTAAATTCTGATTCATTCTTAAGAAGTTGTTTAAAGGGTAATGTCTGATTTGCTAAGGAGGCCACAAAATGACGGATATCTTCAATCCTTCCTTGTAAAGTACATAACTGAGAAATGTTTTTTGGAGGTGGCATGGTAATGATAGCATCAATTTTCTTTGTTTTGACCTCAATGTCTCCATGGGATACTATAAAACCTAAAAATTTTCCACTATCCACATCAAAGACACATTTTTTTGGATTTAATTACATGTTATACTTACACATTATTTTAAATATTTTTTAAAGAATTTTAACATTGGCTTGATGAATTAAGGCTTTGGATAGAATATCAACAACATAATCTTCCAGAATCTTATGTATGTAATCATGAAATATCAATGTCATAGCTCTTTGATATGTTGCACTACATTCTTTAATACAAAAGGCATGGCAAACCAACAGAATGTTCCCCAAGGTGTAGTAAATGTTGTCTTGTATTGATCTTGAGAGTTGATAAATATTTTATTATATCCAAAAAAAACATTCATGAATGACAAAAAACCATGGCCTATAGTTGAATATACTATCATGTCAATATTAGGAAGGGGAAAATCATCTTTCAAAGATGCTTTATTAAGGTCTGGAAAATTCATACACATTGTTGTCAATCAAGATTGCACCCTAGCTAAGATTGATTCAACTATCTTATTAAAACATGGAAACACTCTCAAGTTGTGGGTGACATATGGCAAGAATGAATCTCCAGATAGGGTTGGTCCCCTTGGTAAATCACCTACACTACAAAATTTTCTGAGAAAAGGGTTTAGAAAGATAACTGAAAATGAAAATCCTAAACTCCTAAGGGTGATGCACTCGAACTTTAACTTATTTTAATGAATTCACTCACAATCAATTTCTCAAAAAATTAACTTTCACAATCTCATCTAGAACATACAACTCAACAATGATTTGCATGAAGGCTTAAAAACTGAACACAACACACAACCTGAATCATATAAAATTCTTTCACATAGATTCCCAATAATGAAACATAAAAAAGGATCCAATCTTTATGATCACAATGAAACATCGAATCAACACTGCAAATATGAGATAAGAATGCTCTGATGTTTTTATTGAAACTGAAGGAGTATGAAATATCAAAATCTGAGTACAAACAATGGCTTACAAAGCTCTCTGCAAGTAGTCAAGAGAGTAAGAAGCAAATTTTAATTGAGAAAAAACTAATTTTTTCTCCAACTTATATCTCCAAAGTGTCTCCAATAGTGAGAATGGAAAAATATGAGTGAAAAGCTCTCCAAAATAGAAACGTCAATTCCATTTTCGAGCTCCAAAGAAAAGCCTCTGAAATAGTGCCCAAACTGCCTCAGAACTGAATGATAAATGTGGAAATTTTCTATCCCAAGGAGGTCGACCCAGAAAATACTCAAAAAATCACCAAAACTAACTGAAAACTGAAATAGAAACTTCAGTTTGCTTATTTTTTCCCATTTTGCACAAAAGGACTCAAATTGAAATGGGAAATTTTCTAAGGGGACTCAATGCATTTGCTTTGATTTTTACTGCATTTTAAAATAACAAATACTAAGGCAATATATAGAATATTACCTTAATATTCTTTTACAATATCTGCAGTTTTAATTTCATGAAATAGAAGGGCTAAAAAGACTCGAGTCTTGACTTCACCTTACTTGTATTTGGTTTCTGATTTTTACAATAATACAAGGAAACTATTGATTTTGATAAAAAAAATCCAAGTATACAATATTAGGGATTTGATTTTTACAAAAATCAGAAAACTAAGGTATATGGTCATAATGATTTTCTTCAAAAATCATAATAATTAAGGCACGTTAAGGTGCTCAAGGAATCTGATTTTCTATAAAATCATAAAACTCATAAAGTATCTAGCCTTGATTTTTTCCTCCAAAGTCATAAAATAAACCTAAGGCACAAAGCCTAGGTATAGCGATGCAAAGGAAAAACGTAATACCATGAAGGTATTAATAAAGGAATCTATTTTTTAAATCAATGTGAAATAATTCCTAAGGTTGACTTAGGGAAACATGGAAACCCTAACACAAAAGCTCAACCTCCTTACTTTTCACCCATCATTTTGCACTATGGTTTTTGGGAGAACTCTCTACAATGCCGCCATGAAGATTTGATCTTTGAGCTCTTCCATTGAGTTTTTGAAGCTCTCTTCAACAAGAAATAAACACTTTGAGTATCTCTTTTCATACGAGACACAAAGATTCCTCCATTTCCTCTATTTTGGCTACATTTTTTGGCCTCTTAGTCATAGCCTCTATCAAATTTCTCATGCATTTTTCATGTATTTTCTACTTCCATGCTTGGTTGTGGCTTCCATTGAGGATCTCCTAGTTTTTTCCTATGACACTTTGAATGCACCTCATTATGAGAAATTGGCAGAAAAACTTGGGTAAGTCTTCAATCCATTGAACCTTGCATTATTTCTTGACTCCTATTGCTCAGATGCTCGATTCGAGCTCCATAAGAATAGAATAATGAGTGTGTTTGCATCAATGTATTCTCTAAAAAAATGCAACTCTTTATATTCTAGGGCTGCTAGGGCTTGTATTTCTATGTTTTGTGGTTCCTTTATTTAAACCTTCTTAGATTGGGTCCAAAACCCTCAGTTATGGATTCTTACTTCAAACTACATCCATTCATTTTTTGCAAAACTTTGATGCTTAACATAAAAACCAAGCCCTCTCCATTTGCAAGCCATGACCTCTTGAAATTCTAGGTATTTCTCAAAAGGCATGATCTTTGCTTTCAGTCTCTAGGGTTTTTCATCTACAAGCCATGATTAGAAACCAAAGAAAATACTATCTCTTGTATGCTTTCTTTCACTTATGTGAGTGAGATATAGGGTTTAAAAACCCGTGACTTCATTTTGACTAACCCCCTAAGGATCATCACATATTATAGAATATAAATGTATTTGAAGCTCTTCTCACCATAGCCATAACTTCACTTATTGAGGAGAATTTTGGGTCATAGCAAACAAAATCCCCTCACCATCGTTCAGCCCTAAAACCATAGACTCCTTTCATTTTGTTTTGTAAATTTTTTGATACTTTAACACTGAAATTTGGGTTTATTCATCTCCACCATTCTCCTTCATGCTTAAGAGTTATTTTGGTTTTGAAAGCATTATGTAGAAACAACTGGCTGACAAAGCCATTATCCACTTTGCTTGTTGAATGCAACTCCTTTGTAGTTTGTATATCCTCAATACTGCAAATTTGTATTCCTTAAAACACTTTTACTTGGAGAAATGATCACCTTTTTTGTAGGTTACTATCTTGCCTTTGTTCAAATGACTGATAGAGATTAAAAAAACCCCTTTGTACTCTTCATGCATTTTTAACTCTTGTTGAGGGCAGCTTATAGCTTGATATATACATGCTTGCCTTTATGAAATGACACTCTTCAAAGCAATTCATAGTGCATTTGAAATGCTTGAATGCTTTTCATTTCTCCATAATTGTGCTCCAACTATTTCATTAAAGGTTTGCATTTCACCTTTTTTGAACATCCTTTAACTGATGCAAGTATGAAAGAAACTTATTATAGTTGTCTATTTCCCTTATTCAAATACAGCAAGAAGGTCTTTTGTGTTATGACCTTATCCGTTTTACTTTATTGTTGTTTTCTCATTTTGTCACATTTATAAATGATAAATGGATGTTTTTATCTCTTGTGCTCTACATTCCCATATATTTTTCTTCATTACTGCACTTTGGTGAATGGAAACCTTTGTCTTTAGAGCTTTACCAATACATCCCATGTTGTTCTAGTTGCTACCCCATTATGGATATTATCTCTCTTTACAATGAGGGCTTGGTGATTGCTTCTTGTGAGCACTGAACACTATACTTCTTGATGTCCCTCCTATGTGAGTATTTTCAATAACATAAAAATGGTAATCATGATGTATGGCAGAAATATAAGATTTAAAACCATTGTTAACAAGGTTCTTAGTGGAAATCAATGAATAGTGAGCCCATCTAAGGATGCCTGATATTGGAGGAGTCTCCTCCACTCTCTTCACCTATACATGGGTAAAATAAAGAAGATGAGTCCACTTCTCATGGAAGTTTCAAACTTAGCCAAAAACCCAAAATTGGGCAAAAAAAATTGAGATCATGTTTTGCTTCGAGACCTTGAGCTAAAATAGGATCTTCTTTCATAAAGGCTTAATTTAAAAATTAAAAAAAAATGGGATATGAGATCTCGTTTCTAAAAATTCCAATTTTTGGCCCGATTTTCGCTATGGGTTTCGGGTTGGAAAAAAGGCTTGGGGATCCAAACCTTAGCTTTGGACCTACTTTGACCTACAACTTGAAGGTCATATCAATGTCACTAGAAAAGAGTGACTTTGGACATATGTCTGAAGATGTTTTTTGTAGAATCTTTTGAAAAAATTAAAACCCATTATAGATGTGTTTGTGTAGATTCCAAATTTGTCATTTTTTTTACAATTAGATTATTTTTTCGATTTTCAAAATTTTTTTGATGAAAATCATCCATAAACTTGAAATATCAAGGATTTTTAGTATTTTAATAACTTCTTATTAAAATATTTTTTTTTTAAAAAAATTATACATGCACATTCTTCAAAAAAATCTTTTCAATTTAAAATAAAAAATAAAAAATTATAAGTTTAGGTCATCTTATGTGTGACGTACACGATGAATTTTTACAACAACAATTATGGCGAGTAAAAAATTAACAAAAAAATATTGTGTACATTCTTCAATGTGGTATAGATCTTTTCCCAAAAGGATTCAAAAAAGTACAATTATTTAGGTCAAAATATGGATGATGTACATGTGCATGGTATGGTAAAAAAAAAAGTGACTTTTAAATAGTGATTTTTAGACATTCCTATTGAAAAATAATTTGTATTATCTAGGTATTAAAATAAATTACATATTTGGAAACTAGACTCAAAGTGCTAAATTTCATATTACTTTTAAAATTCAATCTTTAAGTGCTTCAAATTTTTAAGTTAAATGAGACAAATTCTAAAAATAAAGGAAAATACTTCCACTTTTTGCCCAAAAAGTGGACTCAACTTCTTGCACACACCCACATGTCTCGGCGGACCGAGGGTCATGAGGCTTCGCTTAAAGGATGTTGGCCACACCTTGGGGTACAAATTTCATTCTTCCCCATTTTTATTGCACCTGAACATGTGGTTGAGATTGAACCTTGAGGTATTAGTTCCCAAGCAAGTCTCCTACTTGAAATAAATGGTAATGACATTTTTGATCCCTAAGATCATTCTTAAGAGTAACAAGGAGAGAGAATATGTAGAATAGTCACACCTCAAGTGTACAAAAAATATTACAAGTTAATAGTGGTTTTGATTTTAAAGATCACACAAGGTGAAAGGTGAAGCATTGGGAAAAATGGATGGGGAAAAGGAACTCACAATACAAGAAAGGAATCCCTAATCTTGGATTTTCCCAATAGTGGGGAAGGTTCATTCAAGGAAACCTAGGATCCCAAAGTGGATTGACTATCAACACAAAGGTGAGTCAATTCTCAATAAGGGAAAACTAGGAAGATTCCTTAGGCTTTGAAGGGTTCACCACCAAGAAAAAGCTTGGAAAAGACAACTTAACATTCAACTCACAAAACCTAGTAATGAAAGCCAAATAATGAGTGCAAATGACAAAATTAAGTAATAGAAAGTCAGGATGTATGTACCTAGGAAGTATGGAAATGTGATAAGGATTCTATAAATGAAATTTTTTTGCCAAAATATGCCAAGGAGGACTAAGACACCCTTACTCTCTTCTTAGTCCTGCTACTATTTTTTTAGGGAAAACACAGAATCTTTGGATTTTAGAATCGTATCTGAAGGAATCTCTACGAAATACCTCGAAGAAGACTAAGACTCCCTTATTTCCTTCTTAATACCAATTTGAATTTTTGCAATCTCAGAATGTGATCGTAAGGTCCAAGGTTTGCACTTCCTTCTTCTCACATCGCAGGTCCTGAAACTTCCAAATCTAGCATGTAGGTGGCTTTTCGTGAAGATGACAAATTTGCAATTCAACTTTGCAACTTTGCACTCCAAATGATCTTCAACCTAAATCTGCAAATAAACACACAAGAGAAGAAAAAATTGTTGATTGTTGGTAAATGGGGGTTTGCCTTGGTCAAACCCCTAGTTGGTAATTAAACCTTGGAATGAAATGAAATAATGAAGGGAAATGATGAATGAACAAAGTGTCATGTTATAACTCACCAAACCATTGTTATGAAATTTGCAAACTTATATGAAGTGGCTAGCTTGAATGTATATCTTGAATGGAAATAATGCTTGATAGATCTTGACTTGAATTGCTTTCTTGAATCAAAACCCTACATCACAAATGTTAGCTCAAAAACACACATGATGTAAGAATATCTTTGACATGACATTTGAATCTTGATGATGGCTCCAAATGCTTGATGAAATTATCTTGAATGCTCTTGATCTCATAAACTTTCCTTAGGAATGCTCTCATCAACTTTCTTGGTGAAAAATGAGTGAAAGAACCTTGTATTTATACTTATCCATGCTTAATATCCCTAAATTACACCACACCAAACTGACACATGAATTCATTAGTTAAAGGAGGTTAAATCCCACCAAGATTTGAAATTAAATCTTGAAAATAACATGAGGGGGACTAAGAAGCCCTAGGTGGTGTTTTAGTCCCGAAGCTTGAAACTTGGTGCACAGACTCCAAAAAGGGGCCTATTTAAGGTGACTTTAAAATTAGGGTCCCAAGACCTTTGGAGGACAAAGATGCCCTAGGTGGCATTTTAGTCCCAGTCCAAAAATCAAGTACACAACCAAAATCAGTAAATCATAATTTATCCTTTGATGTTTGTCAAGATTCGCCATAAAAAGATATAATTTATTAGGATCGTGGATGTAAAATAGAACCAATTAAGACATAAATAAGGATAAATAAAGCAAGGCAGGCCCAAACAAGTGTGAAAATGCAAGGGTATGCATTTTCCTACATTACATTTAGCCCCCACTTTAGTGAGAGGATGAACTTGCGTAAAACTCACACTAAAGTAGCCAACCATGAAATAAAGAGGGGTTCAAATGTATGAATGATAGTAAGATAGGATGACAATAACCAAGAGGGTGGCCAAGCCCCTAGGATCAAGATCCTATGACAAACCAACATAAGCACAAAGGAACAAACTTGTGGATGATATATGAAGCCATAACCAGATCGCCAACATACACCATCAAAAATAGGAAAAGGAAAAAAGAAAAAGAAAAATAAAAATGCAATGGATCAAGCTTTGACTGGCCATCTAATGTTCTATGGATCGGTTCTAGGTTGTTTGTCCAAAAAGAGGTTTACAAGTGGAACACGTTGTCCACTATGCAAACAAAATGCATGCTCACAAGGGCTAGTGAAGCTAGTTGTCCACTAGTTGAGCCCCAAGAGATCCATATCAAAGTCATACCCCCATGACTACAATAAGGACAAAAAGAAAATGCTCACTCACAAGGGATAGTGAAGCTAGTTTTCCACTAGGTGAGCCCCAAGGAACCATATCAAATCCATACCTCCATGACTTTAATAAGGTAAAAAAATGCAACACAATAAGAAAGAGTGATGTTCGAAGGAGTTTTCCTTAGTTCATGTGAGGTCTTAATCTTAGGGGACATTGTTCCTAATGTTTCCAATAGAGGACCAATCAAAGGATAAAATATTCACAACTTAGGGAATGCAGTGTGTTGCATCACCACTAAGAGGAATGTAATATGCTAAGATAGACTAAGCTCTTGAAGGACATTACTCGCAATGTCACCTCAAAGAGAAAAACACATCACATGAAGTAAGAAAACTACATCAAGGAACATGAAAAAAATCCAAAATAATGCCAATGTATGCCCCCACTTTAAAGAAATTGCTAAACACCATGTTGTGTGCAATTACTTTAAAGTAGCAAAACATGAAAAATGGAAAAAGAGGGTTTCCCCCAAGAAACGCATAAGGGATATATGGATTCGGGGTTAGTATATGTCTTTGATGCAATGATATTAGAGAGCTAGGAATTGTCATCATTCCCCAAATACACATAGAACTGGAAGAATGACACAAATATAGTGAAAACAAAGAAAAACCTTTTGGGTATGTTGGATGTCATGGTTATGTTGATGATATGTGGTTGTCATTGATGTCAACACTATTAGCATTAATGTCATTTGAGGTTGTATATGTCAAGGATTTGAGAAAATTGTAATAAAGAAAGTTGCAGGTTGTCAAGTTTAGTATGTCCAACATGCTGATGGCTCCCTCAGTATGTTGATGATAAAAGGTTGTGGACTAAAGGGTTTCTTGTCAAGTATATCTATTTTATCCACGTTGAGTTTAAGAGATTTGCATGATGATTTGATCGAGTTGTGAGTATCTGTGTTCAAACAGTTTTTCTGTTGCTTTAGTTGGTGTTCCTGAATGAAGATGTTGTGATTTTGCTAATGTGAAGTGTTGCAGATGCTTCTCTAGTGATTCATGATTCTTGTGGATATTTCTATATTGTTCTCTATCTTTGTTGCACATTAGCATTGATCGTTGTGTTCGTGATTGGATATTTTCTCTTGAGTGTTCATGTTTTTCATGTTCTTGGTTGACAAGGTGATTGTAGCATGTTGTGGATCTTAGAAGAATAATTATTTAAGGTGTTTCAAGTTTGAGGATATTATTTTGGGTCCTCACTATGTTGTGGTTGATGGTGGATGATTCACATTGATAATTATTTATGTTTTGGGCTGACAGTTTGTATTCATTTTATATTTTATTGAGGCCAACTTGTAGATGATGTTATTCTTGGTTGTAGATTTGTATGGGTGATCATTTATATCATTTGGATATGTGTATGAAGTGTGTGAGTGAAGTGTGAAGTGAATTTTGTGAGTCCTATGTGCAAATAAAGTTCTAATCATTCCAAGGTAGAAATTAAGTGTGGAGAAGACTGAGCAGATTTTCTGTGCTTAACCGAAACAGTAATCAAGCATGATCAGATGTTATTTTCTCAGTTCAATCTGATGGATGTAATCATAATCTTTCTATAAGAGAGTGTGTCTTCCTTGGGCAGTAAGCCTTGTTGTATTTGAGCAGTGACCTCTAGGTAGTGCGCCTGAATGCATGTGCATTCCCATTTATTCTTTATAGTTTTAACAAGGTATAATCTTGTGGACTAATCTCCACCGTGGTTTTTCCCCTAATAGGATTTCCATGTAAAAATCTTGGTGTTATGTGTGTTTATGGTGTGTTGATTATTTATGCTTTCATGGTTATTAATCAAATTTGAGAATAAGGTTAAAATTTTTAATAAGTTTGAATTTCTGTGACAACTGATTCACCCCCCCTCTCATTTGTCTTCCCTTGTGTTGCCAACAATTGGTATCAGAGTAGGTTCCTTGGAAGAAGTTTAATAGCTTGATGTGATCTGGGATGGTGACATATAAGAAGGATAGTCCAAGATTTGATGGAACAAATTACTCTTTGTGGAAGACTCAAATGGAGTGTCATCTGAGATGCCTTGGTGAATCTTTTTGGAACATTACAAAGAATAGGTGTGTTATCCCACAGAATGGTCCTTCTACTTCTGCTGAGATCAAAGATGTTGAGTATAATATCAAGGCTAAGGAAGCATTGTTGAGTGCTTTGACTGATTCCGAGATGACAAATGTAATGGATCTAAAGACTGCTTATGAAATCTGGAAAAAGTTTGGAAACTTTGTATGCAAGTGATGCACATGTAAATATTGCTAAGCTACAAAGTTTGAAAGGGAAATATGAAACATTGAAAATGGGTGAAGATGAGAACATTATTGCTTTCATGCAACGAATGAATGAACTTGTGTGTAATATCAGATGTGGTGGTGGAACATTGGAAGAATCAGAGATTGTTGCTAAAGGGCTTAGATCCTTGCCTAATGCATACAAACACAAAGTTGTTGCTATTGAGGAGATCCGAACTGTGAAAAATGTAACCAAAGAAATGTTGATTGGTAAGCTTTCTACTTTTGAGTTAAGTCAATTCAGTGATGCTCTTCCTAAGATAGAATTTGCATTCAAAGCTACTACCTCTGGAAGAGATAAGCAAAGATATGATCTGGGTGAAAGTTCTTCTAGAAAGGTGTTCAAGTATGAGGAAGAAATGAGAGGTATTGAAGAAGAAGAGAGGAAGCTAGATGAGCTTGAAGCACTTCTTGTCAAGAGAGTACCTAGAGGAGAAGGTAAGTATAAATGGAAATTGCCTCTTAAATGTTTTTCTTGCAATAAGATAGGTCATTTTACCTCAAGGTTTCTTGAAAGAGTTCCTAAGCCAAGACCTAACAAGCCTAGATTCCAAAGAAAATGTTATTATGCTACTGATGAAGGTGTGAGATATGATGAATCTAATAAAGGGAATGCAAGTGAAGATGAATGGGTATTTATTGCTATTAAGGAAAATGATCTAGTACCTACTAAATATACTAGTTACATGAATGTGGAGAAAGCTCTAGCAACAAGAATTGAAGAAAATGATGAATGGGTGATTAACAGTGGTTCCTCTCATCACATGACAGGTGATAAAAGTAAATTCGTGAGTCTTGAAAAGTATGATGGTGGTGTTGTAAGATTTGGTGATGATAAAGCTAGTGTAATCTGTGGCAGAGGATCCATTTCTCTTGATGGTAAGAATAATACTAATGATGCTCTATATGTTGAAGGTTTGAAGCATAATCTTTTAAGTGTTGGATGTAGATGGTTGACAAGGGTTACAATCTGCAATTCAAGGATGGAAAGTGTAGAATATTGGGGAGGTTTGGAAATGTGATTGCTTTAGGTACAAAAGCAAAAGGTAATATCTTTCACTTGAATATTGCTGCTACTAAAAGTTGTCTAATTGCTCAAGTTGATGAAGGTTGGTTGTGGCATAGGAGATTGTGTCATGCAAACTTTCACAATATTAATAAGATAAGTTCTACTCATGTTGTGAGAGATCTTCCTAAGTTGGTAATCCTACTAAGACCATATGCAAGGAATGTCAATTGGGGAAGAAAACTAGAATTTCTTTTCGAAGCAAACCACATTGTTCAAATGAAGTATTGGAGCTTGTGCATACTGATCTGTGTGGTCCTTCTAGAGTCAAAATTTTACAAGGAGACAAGTATTTCATGTTACTCATTGATGATTATTCTAGATTGATGTGGGTTGCTTTCTGAAGGGAAAAATCTAAAGCTCTAGAGAAGTTCAATATTTTTAAAGTTAAGGTTGAGACAGAGACAGGTCTGAAGATTAAATGTCTGAGATTAGACATTGGTGGTGAATTCATTTTTGGTGAGTTCAATTCTTTTTGTAAAGAACATGGGATAAAGAGACAATTATCTTCTCTGTGGACCCCTCAACAAAATGGAGTTGTGGAAAGGAAGAACAAGACAGATCTAGATGTTGCTAGGACTATGATTCTTGAAGGAAATGTCCCTCATATCTACTAGAGAGAAGTTGTGAGTACTATTGTTTACACTCTCAATCGGGTTCATATCAAAGGTGATACCGATAAGACCCCTTATGAACTATGGTTTGGTCATAAGCCTACTATTAGATACTTAAAAATATTTGGGAGTAAATGCTATATCAAAAAAGATGAAGATATAGGAAAGTTTGATGCTAGGAGTGATGAAGGTATCTTTCTTGGTTATTCTACTAAAAGTAAAGCCTACCAGTGCTTTTATAAGAGATTGAGGAAAGTAGTTGAAAGTGCTAATGTCAAGGTTGATGAAGACATAGTTAGACCATCCAGAACCCGTGGATATGATTCAGATGATCAGAATGTCAACTCAGTTCAAACTCAAAATCAAGTGCAAATCATTCCAGTGAGTCAGGAAAGCCAAGAGGAAGGAACTAGTGAAAGTCTTGAAGTGAGATCACAAGAGCCAGAATTTCAAGAACATCCTAAGACTCCAAGGTATGTAAGACTGAATCATTCAAAAGATCAGATTATAGGTGATAAGAACAAAGGTGTTCAAACTAGGAGAAGAATTCTTGAAAAATACTGTTTGATTTCAAAGACTAGGCCTAGTAATATCAATGAAGCATGCAAAGATGAACATTGGATGGAAGCAATGAAAGAATAGTTACAAAAAATTGAGAAGAATGATACATGGATTCTTGTTCCTAGACCTAAGGACAAACATGCAATTGGAACTAAATGGGTTTTTCAGAATAAACTGAATGAGCAAGGTGAAGTTGTTAGAAACAAAGAAAGATTGGTGTGTAAAGGATATTCACAGATGGAAGGAATTGACTTTGAGGAAACTTTTGCTCCTGTTGCTAGGATTGAAGATGTGAGATTGTTTCTTACTTATGTTGCTTACAAAAACTTCAAGGTTTATTAGATGAATGTCAAGTCAACTTTTCTAAATGGTGAACTGGAAGAAGTGTATATTGAACAACCTGATGGATTTCAATTGACTGATTAGGGAGATATGGTTTGTCAGTTGAAGAAATCATTGTATGGACTTGAGCAAGCCCCAAGAGCATGGTATGCCAGATTGGATAAGTATTTGTTGAAACTTGGATTTAACAAAGGTACTACTGATAGTAATTTGTATTTCAAGATTGATCATGATAAAGATTTGATTGTTGAAGTCTTTGTTGATGATATCATTTTTGGAGGAGATTATAGTTTGTGCATGAAGTTTTTTGATGAGATGCGGAGTGAGTTTGAGATGTCTATGATTGGAGAAATGAAATTATTTTTGGGATTGCAAATTACTTAGTTAGACAAAGGGATCTTTATATCTCAATCCAAGTATGTGAAAGAATTGCTAAAGATGTTTGGTATGGAAGATTCAAAGCCAATTGGTACACCTATGGTGATCGGATGTAAGTTGGCTCAGAATGATGATTCTCTGAAAGAAAACCATACTAGATACAGATGCATGATTGGTGGATTGCTTTATTTGACTCAAACTAGAACTAATATCATGAATGATGTATGCATTGTTGCTAGATTTCAAGCTGATCCAAAGGAGTCTCATGTGACTGTTGTGAAGAGGATTTTCATATACTTGAAGGGAATAGTTGATTTTGGTCTATGGTATCCTAAAGAAGATGACTTTACTTTACTTTTACTGATATTGATTGGGTAGGAGATGTGGATGACATAAAGAGTACCAGTGGTGGTACATTTTTCTTGGGAAAGAAGTTGATTTCTTGGTTAAGTAAAAAGAAGAATTTCATTTCCTTATCTATTGCAGAGGCAGAATACATTGATGTTGCTAGCAATTGTACTCAAGTATTGTGGATGAAGCAGATGTTGAAAGATATAAAAGTTGTGTATGATGAGCCTATTGCTATATTCTGTGATAATTCAAGTGCAATTAAAATTTCTAAGAATTTGGTGTTGCATTCAAAAAACCAAGCATATATCTATCAAATTTCACTTTTTGAGATAGAAGGTGAGTGAAAAGGAAGTCTAATTGGAGTATGTTCCTACTAAGGAACATATTGCAAATATCTTTACTAAGCCTTTACCTAAGGATACTTTTGAGTATCTCAGAGGGAAGCTAGGGGTGATTACCCTTCCTAATCAGAACTAAGATGCATTGCATTGCATCAGTCTGTGCATTTCATAGTCATATCTTGATCTAGATTGATGTTGTGGTGGTTCCTACTCAGAGGGAGTAGTCAAATGTTTTGAAATGTGCTTCAGAGCTTATGTGAGAAAATAAATGCTTATCTTTTTCATTGATGTCGAAGGGGAAGAAGAGTCATGTGAAAAACTTTGTGAGGAGAAGAGTCAAAATCTAAGGAGGAGAAAGTGTCAAGAGAAAGTTGGGTTGATGGTGTTTTTCACATCATGTGTTTCCATCAATGCCAAAGGGGGAGATTTTTGGATGTTGTAGTTGTGTTGCTGATATGTGGTTATCAATGATGTCAACACTATTAGCATTAATGTCATTTGAGGTTGTATATGTTGAGGATATTGAGAAAATTGTAATAAAGAAAGTTGTAGGTTGTCAAGTTCAGTATGGCCAACATGCTGATGGCTCACTCAGTATGTTGATGATCAGAGGTTGTGGACTAAAGGGTTTCTTTTTGAGTATATCTAGTTTATCCACATTGAGTTTCAGAGATCTGCGTGAAGATTTGATCGAGTTGTGAGTATCTATGTTTAGAAAGTTTTTTTATTGCTTCAGTTGGTGTTCCTAAATGAAGATGTTGTGATTCTGGTAATGTGAAGTGTTGTGGATGCTTCTCTAGTGATTCATGATGCTTGTGGATGTTTCTATATCATTCTCTATCTTCTTTGCACGTCTGCATTGATCGTTGTGTTCATGATTGGAGATTTTCTCTTGAGTGTTCATGTTTTTCATGTTCTTGGCCAACAGGGTGATTGTAGTGTGTTGTGGATCTTCGAGGAATAATTATTGAAGGTGTTTTGAGTTTGAGGATATTATTTTAGGTCCTCACTATGTTTTGTCCAATGGTGGATGATTGGCATTGATAATTATTTATGTTTTGGGTCAACAGTTTGTATTCATTTTATATTTTATTGAAGCTGACTTGTAGATGATGTTATTCTTGGTTGCGGATATATATGGGAAATCATTTATATCATTTGGATATGTGTATGAAGTGTGTGAGTGAAGTGTGAAGATAATTGTGCGAGTCCTATATCCGAATAAAGTTCTAATCATTCGAAGGCAGAAATTAAGTGTAAAGAAGACTGAGCATATTTTCTATGCTTAACTGGAACTGTAATCAGCCATGATCAAATTCTATTTTCTTAGTTCAATCTAATGGATGTAATCAGAATATTTCTGTAAGACAATGTGTCTTCCTTGGGCAGTAAGCCTTATTGTATTTGAGCAATGAGCTCTAGGCAGTGCGCCTGAATGCATGTGCATTCCCATTTATTCTTTATAATTTTAACAGGGTATAACCTTGCGGACTAATCTCCACCATAGTTTTTCCTCTAACAGGGTTTCCACGTAAAAATTTTGGTGTTATGTGTGTTCTGGGTGTGTTGATTATTTATGCTTTCATGGTAATTAATCAGATATGAGAATAAGGTTAAAATTTTTAATAAGTTTGCATTTATGTGACAACTGATTCACCCCCCCTCAGTTGTCTACCCTTGTGTTTCCAATAGGGTCAACATGGAAGAAACATGAATGTCTCAACGCCTTGTGTCATCCCCAAAAGGAAAACACAAGACAAAATGAAAAAGTGAAATGAAGAAAAGTAAAGGGAGAGTCTATTGGGTCAACATGGAAGAGACATGAGTGTCTCGACACCTTGCGTCATCCCCAAAAGGAAAACACAAGACAAAGATGGAAGGAAAAGAAAAGATAATGAAAAATATTTTGGGTCATCATGGAAGATACATAGGGTTTCTTGATGCCTTGCATCATCCCCAAAGGAAAACACAAGACAAAAATGGAAAGACAAATGAATATAAAAGGTAAAGAACAATGAAAAGGAAAAATGCTTATGACATATAGAAGAATGTAGGTAAAAATAGAGGAATGCACATAGAGAGGAAACATAAAACAATACAAGGGATCAAATTACACACATGAAATCAACAAAAAACTAAAAGGTAAGTAAAAAGACTAGTAAAGCACATGTGAGTCAACCATCCAGCAAGTCATCTACATCGCAGTCTTGTTCAATATATGTGGAATGTAGATCACTAGTGAGAGGGATCATGTCAAGTGTTGTACTAGGAGAATCACCAGGTTCAACACGTGGTGAATCACTCAGTTTAGGAGGATCATCATGGTTGTTATCATCTAAGCTCATAGAGGAGGAAAATAACAAATTCAACTCATTATGCACTTCCTCATCAATTTTAGTAGTTTCTTCATCGTTATCCAAGTTAATTACAATAGAAGGACAAATGATAATATTCATAGAAGAGGTTGGTCCTTGTTGTGTTAGATATATCCTTGTTGTGTTAGATATATAGGATATGTTGGTTCTGGTAATGGATGAGCCTCATCCTTTATTGCTTCCGTCAAGTTTAGATTTTGATTTTCTATGTTGTTCTCTTCATTCATCTTTCAAGTAATAACAAGATGTCTACACCTACGCTCTCTAGAATTTCTATTTCTTTTTGTAGACATTGTAAAATGTCATAAGTCTGTGAGCATCATTTTTCTTGGTCGTCATCCTTCGATAATTGAATAATTTTAATTATTCAATTATGTTCGATCATATTCCTCTTTTAATTAAATATTTTTTAATTATTTAATTAATTCACCTTCTCATTTCTATTCTATCTTGATCAATTAAAACTATTTAATTGTGTCGCTAATATACCCCTTTCTTCAAATAATTAAAAATAAATTATTATCTATTTAATTATTAGTCATTCATCTATAGTCAATAATTATTATTATTATTCAACTTTTTATTCTTCTATAATTAAATAATTGTCAAAATTATTTAATTATGTGTCATTCCTCTCTTTTGAATAAATAATCTAGATTAATTATCCATGTCTAATTTCCACCTCCCAATTTAATTAAATTAACTAATTTAATTAATTGCTCCTTTTGTCATTTTCTCCAAATAAATAATTTGGATAAATTATTTATTTGCCTCTTGTCCCTTTCCTCCATTTTCTCCATTTTTGAATAAATAATTTAAGATAAATTATTTATGCACCTCCTCTATTCAAAGATGCCTGATCATTAACCCCTATCATAGCCACCAGGCATCATAGCCATCGACATCATACCTATCATAATTCCTCCAAGAATGGCATATTCTTGGTGCATCAATTTTGGACCATTGATCTTGGCATCTTTTCAGAGACTTGATCTTGGTCATCCATTTTGTAACCTCCCTCTCATGTATCCTCATCCTTCAATCTTGGAATCCTTCTAGAGGATTAATCTGGACCATCCATTCAGATGGTTTCTTATAAAAGCAAGCCTCCTCTCCCATTTTAAACTTAACAACTAACTGTCTCCAACTTTCTACTTACCATTTTGTAGGTATTTGCACATGGGAAGAAACAAATTTGAGGACAAAGATTGCAAAAAGAAGAAATAGGAGAGGAAGGGAAGTGATTCAAGATTCAAGTATGGGGAATGTTTTTATTTCATGTTCTTATTTTCTCATGCTTTCATTGTTTTCTCTTGTTTAGGTGTGGTTAATAGTCTACAGGCGCTAGCTGTCACTATTCTAGGCTAGGAACTCAGAAACCCCCATCTTACATTGGTGAAACTAATGCAAATAGTGTTTTTGTAAATTTTTGTATGGTTTTTTCCTTGATTTTGCAAATTTTAGGTACGAAACAACGCAATTGATAGGAGCAGCAAAACATTTTTTGAGAAGTGATGCATTCAATAAATGCAATGACACATTTGATGATAAATGATGCATCTGCAAGAGGCACCCATGGGCAGGAGAATTTGAATTCAAAAATGTGACGCAATCACCCTCGTGTAATGCAATGCAATGACACAACTATTGAAAGGAGTGACGCATTTGTCTACTAGGCATAAATTTTTAATTTTAACATCTTTTCATTTTCTTTTGGTTTGTGCAAGTAGAATAGAATTTTTGTGTTACTAATCTTCTATTTGCAATGTATTGCTTTAGGTTGGGACTCCCAAAATTTCTTCTTTTTGGAGCAACAAAAAAATTGAGTCCTTTAGTTTTTAGTCTTATTTGAGTTTTGTTTTAGTTTAATCTCTTTTCTTTTATTTTTAGTTTAGTTGTTAGATTGTGGTTTTGTGTTAACCCCCTTTTTGTGCTAACTTGGATTTTGTGTAGCTTTTTCATTGGTCCAAGATCTTTCTTTTTTGTGAAACTACTAACAAGTGGTTTTTTAGGTTCAAATGTCCAAGGATTATATTTTGAAAAAATTTATTTGCTTGTTTTAGATTAGATAACACTTCGTTTGGTGCTCTAAAAAGAACAATTGTCTTTCTCACATAGATTTAAGTAGAGGGTAAATGAACCATGTCTTAGTGTTTGAAGGATGGTAAGTATTATGCTCTCACCTTGTGCAAACTCAGTGATCAAAAATCCAAACCATCTATTTTTGTGTTTAAACCTTAGAAGGGCTTGCCTCGCAAGAGGGAATGACTCCAACTGGTTTTTCGCTTAGGCCAGTAAATAAAAGGATGAGACTAAACTATTAAGTCTTCATGGTATGTAGGCCTTAGGCGTGCAGTGCCATTCAAAATAGGGCATGTACCTTTTCTTTTACAGGTATAAGAGCCCTTAGTATAGTGATTAAAGCCTTAAGTGGCTTGTTGTACACTCATGAGGTGCCACGTCCCTGAGTATTTACTAGAACCCTCTTGTTTTTAGAAACCTAGCCCTTCGGTCATTGCTTGGTATGGTGCAGGGTATATGAACATGCTTGAAGTTACTCACTACTGACTCCCTTGAGTAGAGATAGCAGTTCTCGAGAAGTGACTACCTAAGAATTCAAAGTTGGTGTGCCCGTAGAAGTGAGTGTCATGGAGGGGAGCCAGTTCCACCATACTTCTAATCTATCCACTCTCGAGAAGGAGAGGTGTTCAACACTGATCTGAAGTATGTCAGTGGGCCTATACCAAGTATACAAACCCTTTCCTACTAGGATTGTGCTTTTTTTATCTAAAATCAAACATCCTCACATCAAACTAGACCAAAATAAAGTGCTTGATAATGTCTATTATGTTTTCCATTCATATCTCATCAGAAACAGTCAAAAACTTGACCAAAATCATCACAAAATATCGACACTATCAAAAACAACATTCTGGAACTACAACTATCAGACACAAACCCATAACTACTACTGTGAACCAAAACTGAGATCTAGAAAACCAAAACTATCTTCCTGAACCATAATTATTGAAATAGAGTCACATTTGACAACCTAAACCACAAATTTGAAACACATCTACTAAAAATTGAATCACAATTGTCTGCTAAACAAAATTTCCCAAAATCTAAAAATAACAAATTCACAGTGACCTCTATCTGATGAGCTAGAGACCTACAAGTTTCACCACCTCATTCTAGAATTACCATTAGGGATACATTACATTATAGTTTACCTCTCTTCATCCTTTGCATTGCCTTAACCAAGCTTTGATCCTTAGGTTGCATTTAGCCTTTCAGATTTTGAACTTAGGAACACCTTTGAGATTTTGGGAAATTCTTGGTCATATACTCTATTTGTCCTTGAATATTATCCTCCATATTATCAAAATCTTGTCATTATCACCCTTATCACATTTGAGTCTTAATCTTTTGTCATACCCTTAGCTCAAACCTTATCAAAATCATCTCCTTGAATGGTCAATGACACTTAGAATTGCTTCCTTCTGTTTATATTAGCCTCATTTTCATCCTTTGCATCTAGATTACATCCTTATATCAAAAATACAAAAACAAAAATAGCTTATTTTACCTTTACCTTAGCATCATATCAATCTTTCATCCATTAGTCTAATCATCCTTGCATTTTTATACCTCAAAAATACCAAAAAAAAAAAACATAGTTTCAACCCTTAGTTGCATTATTACCTTAATCCTCAATTATCACCATTTAATCACCTCATCATCATCCTTAATCATTAGTATCCTTTAGTATCTATTAGCTTCATCCTCATCTTGCACTAGCCTCATTTATCCTTATATCCAAAAATCCAAAAAAAAAACATAGCTTAGTTCATCACCATCTTGCATTGCCTTTCAACTTATAAAAGTCTCACATGGTTGAAACAAGGTCACAAGCCAAATGAAAGGACATGGATTTCCTAAGCGACCTTTTTCTAACAATGTCATAGATTCAAATCAATCTACACCTCACAAGAGCACATCACAAAGAGAAGAAAGTAGCCCTTGGGAATACCTAAACCTTGAACAATTCAACAAGAGATTGAGAGGGCTTATCAAGATCCTAGAGTTTTGAATATAGTTGACCAACTTGTTGGTGCCAATCCAAACAAATTTTTCTATGCATTAGCCAAAAAGGGTGCCAAGTTTCCTTAAGGTTTTGACGTATCAACCATCATAGAACAATAAACTAAAAAATCCATTCGGCATTCCCTTGTCACAACAAATGAAAAACATACCCCTTGGGACAACTACACACATGACTAATGCCACTACAACACACATTCCAAACATCCCAACTCATACCACTACACAAGGTCAAACTTTCACATTTGGTAGTTCCTCAAACACCATGGGTCAAACTTTCACGAATCCTCTCTTTCAAAACACAAATCAAGGGTCCACATCACAAGGTCCTACACCTTTGATCCAAAATCTAAACCAAGATCACACACACTTGACCCAAAATTCAAACCAAATTTCTATACCCACATCCCAAAACACAAACCGAGGGTCCTCATTCCAATTCCAAAGTACACCTTCATTAAATCAACCTCCACCAAATAACCCTAGGAAGGTGTGCATTATCTCACGAAGGGTCCCAAATCAAAACCACAATCAGGGGTCTACTACATCATTCCATAATACCAATCAAGGGTCTATTCCATCACTTCAAAATGCAAATCAAGGATCCCTTCCATCATTCCAAAAGTCCACTCAAGGACCAATACCCTCACTTCAAAATGTCAATCAAGGGACTATTCCTTCATGTCAAAATGCCAACCAAGGGAAAGTTCCTTCACATCAAAACATCAATCAAGGGCCTACACCTTCATATCAAAACATAAATCAACGTTCCATACCCTCACTTGCAAATCAAGGATTCAATTTCCAAAACCAAAACATGAAACAAGGGTCCATACCACAATTCCAAAGCACCATACCAAATACAAACCTCACCTTTGGAACAAATACAAACACCAATTTCATTCCAAATCAAAACAACCCACACCTATGTGACAATCAAGGTCCCATATCACAAAAAATCAATCTAAATCTAAATCCAACATACGACCCTAGTGCCAACACTATGACATCTCATCAAAATAATACAACGCCATCTCTTGCAGACTATTTGATACAACATATGTAAACCCTTGAACAATGAATGACCAACATGCAATTGGGAACCAACAAGAAGACATACTCCATGAAGGAGTTGTTCCCTTTTCCATTTGATCAAAATCTATACAAGCCACCCTTTCCCCCGCATTTCACAACACCACCTTTGCCTAAATATAAGGGGATAGGGGATCTAGTAGAACACATTCATGAATTCAACACATCATGTATGGAAGTTTCCTATGACCCCACCTTTTTGATGAGGTTATTTCCACAAAGTCTCATAGTGGCAGCCTTAGATTGGTTCTCACGTGAACTAGCCAACAGATTCATCAATCATTTTTCCTTCAACATTAAAAATGATGTCACCCTTGCAACTTTGAGCATGACCAAACAAGAGGAAGGGGAATCACTTACCTCATTTTACCAAAGATGGTAGGGATTGGTTAGCAAGTTCCCTTGTCACATTCCTAAAAAAAACTTGTCACCATGTTTGTAGAAAACCTTAACAAAGAGTTGATGAGTTGAATTCAAATCCAATGTTGTACAAACTTTGAAGAGATTTTTGAAAAGGGTGTCCTTATTGAGAAATTCCTTATAACAAGAGGACTGGTCAAGACAAACAAAGACACTCTAAAACCCAACAATGACAAAAGTAAATACTGGTCCTGAAAAAAAATGTCACAAATGATGGAGTTCTTGATGCCAAGTTGATAGCCAAAGGATTGATCATTCAACTTAAAGGCCCTTCCCCATCAAACACATCCAATATGCTAAATACCCAAACACAAAGTAAAAACTAAACACTAAACTCTATCCAAAACATCCAACAAAGAAAAGGTCCTCCCCGTGTCAAGAGAACATACACCCCCTTGGGTGAACCTATTGAATCAATCAAATGGATTTTACAATATAATGTCATCACACTGCCAGACACCAAGAATTATGAACCTTCCTTGATCAAACTGGATTGTTGGAAAGATGAAAAATACTATGAATACCACCATACAAAAGGACACAAAACATCTAGATGTTACTCACTCAAGATCATTCAAGACCTTATTGAGGATCAAACCATTTCAGTTGATAATTCACAAGGAAAAACCAATGTTGATCATAAAATATTCAAGACCCCTTTGCAAGACCATGATAAAGGAAAAGCCTCCAGTTCAGGGAATAACAACAATGCCAACTATGCAGCTTTCAAACATGATTACAACACTATCATCCTTAATGTGACACCATTTGATGATTGCATTTCCACTATCACCATAAACAAGCCAAAATCATATTGTGTTGTTGCCACCCATAGAACCAAGATAAATATTCTAGGTCCATCCACAAATCCTCAATCAAAGGGTCAATATAACATCCTAGAGCAACTGGGCAAAAATCCCATGAAAATTTCTATCTTGAAGCTCCTTCATATCTCACCACAACATAGAGACATCCTTGATAAAGCCTTGCAAGAAGCCTTCATACCTGCAAACCTTGATGTCATTGAATTTCAAGCCATGGTTGGATACCTAGGTATGCCACACCATGTCACCTTCTCTAAACAAGAATTTTTGACACCAAAATCTGACCATAACAGTCCTCTACACCTAGAAGTAGGTGTTAATAGACACAAGATCATATGAGTCCTAGTAGATGGTGGAGTAGGTCTGAATATTTTCTCACTAAAATTAGTGAAAGCATTGGGATACTCTAAGAATTGTATTGACCAAACCAAGAAAATCATAATCAAATCTTATGATGATGTTGAACGATCTTTTGAAGGCATAATTTCACTCCTAGTGAGAGTTGTCCCAACAATATAAGACACCCTATTTCATGTCTTGGATCTAGATTTACATTACAATCTCCTCCATGGCCACCCATGGATTCATGACATGAGGGATATTCCATCCACCTACCATCAATTCCTCAAGTATCCACATAATGACACTAAAATCATTATTTTGGGTGACCCTGATCCTTTCCAATATTGTTCCAACCTCAAAGGAACTATTGAGCATCAAGTTCCCATCAATTGAGAGGCCTTACCTTCCATTTCATCCACCACTCTATCCCACTACAATGACCCATCCACAATTTTCAAATCTTCCAGCTCATTCATTACACCTTCCACACCCAAAATCTAGATCCAAGACAAAGGATGTGGAGAATACAATATGAAGAGTCTCTTTTTCATCGGAAAATTACCAAAATCACCAAAGTCATATGGAAAACCACATCCCTTGCAGCCTAAAGTTTTCATCCACAATCCTGCTACCACCTTCACTAGATGGGGGGAACTTGCTAAAAAATCTCTAGATGACCATATTCTGACATGGTTGTACAAAGAGGAGGAGGACACTGAAACTAAGAAATTTCCAATTTAACAGTATCCAAAAGGGTTCCAAATAATGAAATGACATGGATATGATGGACATAGTGGCCCTGGTCTAAACAAGCAGGGAATATTGGAACCTCTACAACCTCCTAATTTAGTAAGTCATCAAGGGCTAGGGTTTTTTCTAATAAATATGACTATCTGAGGTATCAGGTCACCTTCGAGTGTGGTTACTAGTGCTTCAGATGAGAGTGAGACATATGAAGACCCTTAGGATTATGATGTTGATTCCAATGAATATGAATGGGATTCCCTATACTCCACTACTTTCATGGACCTTGATAAACTATTTGGGGAATTTTACCAAATGCTTACCCTTGATTCTTCAAAAAACCCATCAATACCCATTTGAAAATGTCTTTGACTAAGGAAGAATGGCTCCAACTCTATTTTTGGAAATCTATTGATCTAGCCTCCTGGGAGTCTGATGACTCAAGTTCCATCTTTATCTTGTCTTCCTACACAATAACCCTTGACAATATCGATGGTGGCTTACCTCTTGTATACCCTCAACTTATAAATTGGGACCAACAAGGACCACCAAGTTTGGACACTTTCAAGAATGACGAAGCCATTGTTGAGCTCATGGGACTTTGTGATAGAATACTGAGTGGGGATCATAAAGTTAGCTTTACCATAGAACTCACTTATGCTACATACTTTGGTGAGGTTGTCCATTCCTCTAGTCACAAAATTGAAAATGAAAAATATAAAAATAAAAATAATAGGTCTTTAGATGAAAATTGAAAGGCACCTGTTGACCATGAAAAAGTAAAAATAAAGGATGTATCTAAAGGTGAAAGCCTCTTAGAGGCATCTTGGGATGGAGGATAGGAATGTCTCCATATATACCGAGAGA
>VDFB02000003.1:106290624-106340522 GCA_007258455.2 Sequoia sempervirens
AAAGTACAATTATTTAGGTCAAAATATGGATGATGTACATGTGCATGGTATGGTAAAAAAAAAAGTGACTTTTAAATAGTGATTTTTAGACATTCCTATTGAAAAATAATTTGTATTATCTAGGTATTAAAATAAATTACATATTTGGAAACTAGACTCAAAGTGCTAAATTTCATATTACTTTTAAAATTCAATCTTTAAGTGCTTCAAATTTTTAAGTTAAATGAGACAAATTCTAAAAATAAAGGAAAATACTTCCACTTTTTGCCCAAAAAGTGGACTCAACTTCTTGCACACACCCACATGTCTCGGCGGACCGAGGGTCATGAGGCTTCGCTTAAAGGATGTTGGCCACACCTTGGGGTACAAATTTCATTCTTCCCCATTTTTATTGCACCTGAACATGTGGTTGAGATTGAACCTTGAGGTATTAGTTCCCAAGCAAGTCTCCTACTTGAAATAAATGGTAATGACATTTTTGATCCCTAAGATCATTCTTAAGAGTAACAAGGAGAGAGAATATGTAGAATAGTCACACCTCAAGTGTACAAAAAATATTACAAGTTAATAGTGGTTTTGATTTTAAAGATCACACAAGGTGAAAGGTGAAGCATTGGGAAAAATGGATGGGGAAAAGGAACTCACAATACAAGAAAGGAATCCCTAATCTTGGATTTTCCCAATAGTGGGGAAGGTTCATTCAAGGAAACCTAGGATCCCAAAGTGGATTGACTATCAACACAAAGGTGAGTCAATTCTCAATAAGGGAAAACTAGGAAGATTCCTTAGGCTTTGAAGGGTTCACCACCAAGAAAAAGCTTGGAAAAGACAACTTAACATTCAACTCACAAAACCTAGTAATGAAAGCCAAATAATGAGTGCAAATGACAAAATTAAGTAATAGAAAGTCAGGATGTATGTACCTAGGAAGTATGGAAATGTGATAAGGATTCTATAAATGAAATTTTTTTGCCAAAATATGCCAAGGAGGACTAAGACACCCTTACTCTCTTCTTAGTCCTGCTACTATTTTTTTAGGGAAAACACAGAATCTTTGGATTTTAGAATCGTATCTGAAGGAATCTCTACGAAATACCTCGAAGAAGACTAAGACTCCCTTATTTCCTTCTTAATACCAATTTGAATTTTTGCAATCTCAGAATGTGATCGTAAGGTCCAAGGTTTGCACTTCCTTCTTCTCACATCGCAGGTCCTGAAACTTCCAAATCTAGCATGTAGGTGGCTTTTCGTGAAGATGACAAATTTGCAATTCAACTTTGCAACTTTGCACTCCAAATGATCTTCAACCTAAATCTGCAAATAAACACACAAGAGAAGAAAAAATTGTTGATTGTTGGTAAATGGGGGTTTGCCTTGGTCAAACCCCTAGTTGGTAATTAAACCTTGGAATGAAATGAAATAATGAAGGGAAATGATGAATGAACAAAGTGTCATGTTATAACTCACCAAACCATTGTTATGAAATTTGCAAACTTATATGAAGTGGCTAGCTTGAATGTATATCTTGAATGGAAATAATGCTTGATAGATCTTGACTTGAATTGCTTTCTTGAATCAAAACCCTACATCACAAATGTTAGCTCAAAAACACACATGATGTAAGAATATCTTTGACATGACATTTGAATCTTGATGATGGCTCCAAATGCTTGATGAAATTATCTTGAATGCTCTTGATCTCATAAACTTTCCTTAGGAATGCTCTCATCAACTTTCTTGGTGAAAAATGAGTGAAAGAACCTTGTATTTATACTTATCCATGCTTAATATCCCTAAATTACACCACACCAAACTGACACATGAATTCATTAGTTAAAGGAGGTTAAATCCCACCAAGATTTGAAATTAAATCTTGAAAATAACATGAGGGGGACTAAGAAGCCCTAGGTGGTGTTTTAGTCCCGAAGCTTGAAACTTGGTGCACAGACTCCAAAAAGGGGCCTATTTAAGGTGACTTTAAAATTAGGGTCCCAAGACCTTTGGAGGACAAAGATGCCCTAGGTGGCATTTTAGTCCCAGTCCAAAAATCAAGTACACAACCAAAATCAGTAAATCATAATTTATCCTTTGATGTTTGTCAAGATTCGCCATAAAAAGATATAATTTATTAGGATCGTGGATGTAAAATAGAACCAATTAAGACATAAATAAGGATAAATAAAGCAAGGCAGGCCCAAACAAGTGTGAAAATGCAAGGGTATGCATTTTCCTACATTACATTTAGCCCCCACTTTAGTGAGAGGATGAACTTGCGTAAAACTCACACTAAAGTAGCCAACCATGAAATAAAGAGGGGTTCAAATGTATGAATGATAGTAAGATAGGATGACAATAACCAAGAGGGTGGCCAAGCCCCTAGGATCAAGATCCTATGACAAACCAACATAAGCACAAAGGAACAAACTTGTGGATGATATATGAAGCCATAACCAGATCGCCAACATACACCATCAAAAATAGGAAAAGGAAAAAAGAAAAAGAAAAATAAAAATGCAATGGATCAAGCTTTGACTGGCCATCTAATGTTCTATGGATCGGTTCTAGGTTGTTTGTCCAAAAAGAGGTTTACAAGTGGAACACGTTGTCCACTATGCAAACAAAATGCATGCTCACAAGGGCTAGTGAAGCTAGTTGTCCACTAGTTGAGCCCCAAGAGATCCATATCAAAGTCATACCCCCATGACTACAATAAGGACAAAAAGAAAATGCTCACTCACAAGGGATAGTGAAGCTAGTTTTCCACTAGGTGAGCCCCAAGGAACCATATCAAATCCATACCTCCATGACTTTAATAAGGTAAAAAAATGCAACACAATAAGAAAGAGTGATGTTCGAAGGAGTTTTCCTTAGTTCATGTGAGGTCTTAATCTTAGGGGACATTGTTCCTAATGTTTCCAATAGAGGACCAATCAAAGGATAAAATATTCACAACTTAGGGAATGCAGTGTGTTGCATCACCACTAAGAGGAATGTAATATGCTAAGATAGACTAAGCTCTTGAAGGACATTACTCGCAATGTCACCTCAAAGAGAAAAACACATCACATGAAGTAAGAAAACTACATCAAGGAACATGAAAAAAATCCAAAATAATGCCAATGTATGCCCCCACTTTAAAGAAATTGCTAAACACCATGTTGTGTGCAATTACTTTAAAGTAGCAAAACATGAAAAATGGAAAAAGAGGGTTTCCCCCAAGAAACGCATAAGGGATATATGGATTCGGGGTTAGTATATGTCTTTGATGCAATGATATTAGAGAGCTAGGAATTGTCATCATTCCCCAAATACACATAGAACTGGAAGAATGACACAAATATAGTGAAAACAAAGAAAAACCTTTTGGGTATGTTGGATGTCATGGTTATGTTGATGATATGTGGTTGTCATTGATGTCAACACTATTAGCATTAATGTCATTTGAGGTTGTATATGTCAAGGATTTGAGAAAATTGTAATAAAGAAAGTTGCAGGTTGTCAAGTTTAGTATGTCCAACATGCTGATGGCTCCCTCAGTATGTTGATGATAAAAGGTTGTGGACTAAAGGGTTTCTTGTCAAGTATATCTATTTTATCCACGTTGAGTTTAAGAGATTTGCATGATGATTTGATCGAGTTGTGAGTATCTGTGTTCAAACAGTTTTTCTGTTGCTTTAGTTGGTGTTCCTGAATGAAGATGTTGTGATTTTGCTAATGTGAAGTGTTGCAGATGCTTCTCTAGTGATTCATGATTCTTGTGGATATTTCTATATTGTTCTCTATCTTTGTTGCACATTAGCATTGATCGTTGTGTTCGTGATTGGATATTTTCTCTTGAGTGTTCATGTTTTTCATGTTCTTGGTTGACAAGGTGATTGTAGCATGTTGTGGATCTTAGAAGAATAATTATTTAAGGTGTTTCAAGTTTGAGGATATTATTTTGGGTCCTCACTATGTTGTGGTTGATGGTGGATGATTCACATTGATAATTATTTATGTTTTGGGCTGACAGTTTGTATTCATTTTATATTTTATTGAGGCCAACTTGTAGATGATGTTATTCTTGGTTGTAGATTTGTATGGGTGATCATTTATATCATTTGGATATGTGTATGAAGTGTGTGAGTGAAGTGTGAAGTGAATTTTGTGAGTCCTATGTGCAAATAAAGTTCTAATCATTCCAAGGTAGAAATTAAGTGTGGAGAAGACTGAGCAGATTTTCTGTGCTTAACCGAAACAGTAATCAAGCATGATCAGATGTTATTTTCTCAGTTCAATCTGATGGATGTAATCATAATCTTTCTATAAGAGAGTGTGTCTTCCTTGGGCAGTAAGCCTTGTTGTATTTGAGCAGTGACCTCTAGGTAGTGCGCCTGAATGCATGTGCATTCCCATTTATTCTTTATAGTTTTAACAAGGTATAATCTTGTGGACTAATCTCCACCGTGGTTTTTCCCCTAATAGGATTTCCATGTAAAAATCTTGGTGTTATGTGTGTTTATGGTGTGTTGATTATTTATGCTTTCATGGTTATTAATCAAATTTGAGAATAAGGTTAAAATTTTTAATAAGTTTGAATTTCTGTGACAACTGATTCACCCCCCCTCTCATTTGTCTTCCCTTGTGTTGCCAACAATTGGTATCAGAGTAGGTTCCTGGAAGAAGTTTAATAGCTTGATGGATTCCGGATGGTGACATATAAGAAGGATAGTCCAAGATTTGATGGAACAAATTAATTTCGTGGAAGACTCAATGGAGCGTTTGTACCGAGATGCCTTGGTGAATCCCTTTTTCAGAACATTTTGTTAATAGGTGTGTTATCCTACGTAATGGTCCTTCTACCAGATCAAAGATGCCGGAGTATACATTGGCGCCAGGCAGCCACAACAGTGCCTTTGACTCGACCTCGAGATGACAGCTAAATAATTATTCATGAAACTGGAATGCCGAAACTGGTATGCAAGTGATGCACATGTAAATATTGCTGCTTGCCAAAGTTTGGAAAGGGAAATATGAAACATTGAAATGCAGATGAGAACATTATTGCTTTCATGCAACGAATGAATGAACTTGTGTGTAATATCAGATGTGGTGGTGGAACATTGGAAGAATCAGAGATTGTTGCTAAAGGGCTTAGATCCTTGCCTAATGCATACAAACACAAAGTTGTTTCTATTGAGGAGATCCAAACTATGAAAAATGTAACCAAAGAAATACTGTTGACTAAAAGCCTTTCTTTGAGTTAAGCCGACCTTGATGCTCTTCCTAAGATAGAATTTGCATTCAAAGTTTACTCCAGAGATAAGTAAAGATATGATCCGGGTGAAAGTTCTTTCTAGAAAGGTGTCTGGATGCATGAGGAAGAAAACGAGAGGTATTGAAGAAGAAGAGAGAAAGCTAGATGAGCTTGAAGCACTTCTTATCAAGAGAGTACCTAGAGGAGAAGGTAAGTATAAAGGGAAATTTCCTCTTAAATGTTTTTCTTGCAATAAGATAGGTCATTTTTCCTCAAGGTGTCTTGAAAGAGTTCCCAAGCTAAGACCTAACAAGCCTAGATTCCAAAGAAAATGTTATTATGCTACTGATGAAGGTGTGATAGATGATGAATCTAATAAATGGAATTTGAGTGAGGATGAATAGGTATTTGTTAAGCTATCAAGGAAAGTGATTGAATACCTACTAAATTTGCTAGTTGCACAAATGTGGAGAAAGTTTGTGCAAATAAGAATCTGAAGAAATGATGAAATAAGACAAGCAGCTGGTTCCTTCCATCAAGGCGACAGTGGATAAAAAGTAAATTCGGTGAGTCTGAAAGTATGATGGTGGTGGCGGTGATTCTGGTGATGATAAAGTTAGTGTAACCTGGTGGCGTGAGGGATCCATTTCTTGGTTTGTAAGAAGCATTACTTCCAATGATGCTCGGTAGGCCGGAAGCCTGGCTTAATAATCTTTGGCGTTGGATGCAGATGGTTGACAAGCGGTTAAGGCAATCAGAATTCAAGGATGGAAAGTGGAATATTTCGGAAATGTGATTGCTGAAAGGCTGCTTAAAGTGCAAATATTCTTCACTGAAATATTAGCTGCATTTGCAAGTTGTCTAATTGCTCGCTGATGAAGGTTGGTTGTGGCATAGGAGATTGTGTCATGCAAACTTTCACAATATTAATAAGATAAGTTCTACTCATGTTGTGAGAGATCTTCCTAAGTTGGTAAATCCTACTAAGACCATATGCAAGGAATGTCAATTGGGGAAGAAAACTAGAATTTATTTTCGAAGCAAACAACATTGTTCAATTGAAGTATCATCCGATACCACCGTGGTAAACGGGTGGTCCTTCTAGAGTCAAAATTTTACATGAGACAAGTATTTCATGTTACTCTGTTTGATGATTATTCTGGATTTGATGTGTCAAAGCTTCCTTGGAGGAAAAAAAATCTAAAGCTCTGTAGAAGTTCAATATTTTTCGAAAGCAGGTTGAGACAAGAGACAGTTCAAGATTAAATGGGTCTGGGAGATTGTGGATATTGGTGGTGAATTCATTTTAGTAGTTCAAATTTTCTTTGTAAGCAGTAAATAAGGATAAGAGACATCTTCTCTCAGGGACTTCAACAAATGGAGTTGTGGAAAGGAAGAACAAGATGCATCTAGATGTTGTTAATCGTATATTCTTAAGGAAGGGTTCCTCAGACTGGGGAGAGAAGCTAGAGTACTATTGTTTGAGATCTCCCAATCCGTCCCACCTCCACCACCGCATATTTGGGAGTAAATGCATCGCAAAAAGATGAAGATATAGGAAAGTTTGATGCTAGGGAGTGATGAAGGTATCTTCTTGGTTATTCTACTAAAAGTAAAGCCTACCAGTGCTTTTATAAGAGATTGAGGAAAGTAGTTGAAAGTGCTAATGTCAAGGTTGATGAAGACATAGTTAGACCATCCAGAACCCGTGGATATGATTCAGATGATCAGAATGTCAACTCAGTTCAAACTCAAAATCAAGTGCAAATCATTCCAGTGAGTCAGGAAAGCCAAGAGGAAGGAACTAGTGAAAGTCTTGAAGTGAGATCACAAGAGCCAGAATTTCAAGAACATCCTAAGACTCCAAGGTATGTAAGACTGAATCATTCAAAAGATCAGATTATAGGTGATAAGAACAAAGGTGTTCAAACTAGGAGAAGAATTCTTGAAAAATACTGTTTGATTTCAAAGACTAGGCCTAGTAATATCAATGAAGCATGCAAAGATGAACATTGGATGGAAGCAATGAAAGAATAGTTACAAAAAATTGAGAAGAATGATACATGGATTCTTGTTCCTAGACCTAAGGACAAACATGCAATTGGAACTAAATGGGTTTTTCAGAATAAACTGAATGAGCAAGGTGAAGTTGTTAGAAACAAAGAAAGATTGGTGTGTAAAGGATATTCACAGATGGAAGGAATTGACTTTGAGGAAACTTTTGCTCCTGTTGCTAGGATTGAAGATGTGAGATTGTTTCTTACTTATGTTGCTTACAAAAACTTCAAGGTTTATTAGATGAATGTCAAGTCAACTTTTCTAAATGGTGAACTGGAAGAAGTGTATATTGAACAACCTGATGGATTTCAATTGACTGATTAGGGAGATATGGTTTGTCAGTTGAAGAAATCATTGTATGGACTTGAGCAAGCCCCAAGAGCATGGTATGCCAGATTGGATAAGTATTTGTTGAAACTTGGATTTAACAAAGGTACTACTGATAGTAATTTGTATTTCAAGATTGATCATGATAAAGATTTGATTGTTGAAGTCTTTGTTGATGATATCATTTTTGGAGGAGATTATAGTTTGTGCATGAAGTTTTTTGATGAGATGCGGAGTGAGTTTGAGATGTCTATGATTGGAGAAATGAAATTATTTTTGGGATTGCAAATTACTTAGTTAGACAAAGGGATCTTTATATCTCAATCCAAGTATGTGAAAGAATTGCTAAAGATGTTTGGTATGGAAGATTCAAAGCCAATT
Organism: Sequoia sempervirens; assembly: GCA_007258455.2. Lineage (NCBI taxonomy): Eukaryota > Viridiplantae > Streptophyta > Pinopsida > Cupressales > Cupressaceae > Sequoia > Sequoia sempervirens. Next base: position 106,298,627 of record VDFB02000003.1, read on the forward strand.
GGTACACCTATGGTGATCGGATGTAAGTTGGCTCAGAATGATGATTCTCTGAAAGAAAACCATACTAGATACAGATGCATGATTGGTGGATTGCTTTATTTGACTCAAACTAGAACTAATATCATGAATGATGTATGCATTGTTGCTAGATTTCAAGCTGATCCAAAGGAGTCTCATGTGACTGTTGTGAAGAGGATTTTCATATACTTGAAGGGAATAGTTGATTTTGGTCTATGGTATCCTAAAGAAGATGACTTTACTTTACTTTTACTGATATTGATTGGGTAGGAGATGTGGATGACATAAAGAGTACCAGTGGTGGTACATTTTTCTTGGGAAAGAAGTTGATTTCTTGGTTAAGTAAAAAGAAGAATTTCATTTCCTTATCTATTGCAGAGGCAGAATACATTGATGTTGCTAGCAATTGTACTCAAGTATTGTGGATGAAGCAGATGTTGAAAGATATAAAAGTTGTGTATGATGAGCCTATTGCTATATTCTGTGATAATTCAAGTGCAATTAAAATTTCTAAGAATTTGGTGTTGCATTCAAAAAACCAAGCATATATCTATCAAATTTCACTTTTTGAGATAGAAGGTGAGTGAAAAGGAAGTCTAATTGGAGTATGTTCCTACTAAGGAACATATTGCAAATATCTTTACTAAGCCTTTACCTAAGGATACTTTTGAGTATCTCAGAGGGAAGCTAGGGGTGATTACCCTTCCTAATCAGAACTAAGATGCATTGCATTGCATCAGTCTGTGCATTTCATAGTCATATCTTGATCTAGATTGATGTTGTGGTGGTTCCTACTCAGAGGGAGTAGTCAAATGTTTTGAAATGTGCTTCAGAGCTTATGTGAGAAAATAAATGCTTATCTTTTTCATTGATGTCGAAGGGGAAGAAGAGTCATGTGAAAAACTTTGTGAGGAGAAGAGTCAAAATCTAAGGAGGAGAAAGTGTCAAGAGAAAGTTGGGTTGATGGTGTTTTTCACATCATGTGTTTCCATCAATGCCAAAGGGGGAGATTTTTGGATGTTGTAGTTGTGTTGCTGATATGTGGTTATCAATGATGTCAACACTATTAGCATTAATGTCATTTGAGGTTGTATATGTTGAGGATATTGAGAAAATTGTAATAAAGAAAGTTGTAGGTTGTCAAGTTCAGTATGGCCAACATGCTGATGGCTCACTCAGTATGTTGATGATCAGAGGTTGTGGACTAAAGGGTTTCTTTTTGAGTATATCTAGTTTATCCACATTGAGTTTCAGAGATCTGCGTGAAGATTTGATCGAGTTGTGAGTATCTATGTTTAGAAAGTTTTTTTATTGCTTCAGTTGGTGTTCCTAAATGAAGATGTTGTGATTCTGGTAATGTGAAGTGTTGTGGATGCTTCTCTAGTGATTCATGATGCTTGTGGATGTTTCTATATCATTCTCTATCTTCTTTGCACGTCTGCATTGATCGTTGTGTTCATGATTGGAGATTTTCTCTTGAGTGTTCATGTTTTTCATGTTCTTGGCCAACAGGGTGATTGTAGTGTGTTGTGGATCTTCGAGGAATAATTATTGAAGGTGTTTTGAGTTTGAGGATATTATTTTAGGTCCTCACTATGTTTTGTCCAATGGTGGATGATTGGCATTGATAATTATTTATGTTTTGGGTCAACAGTTTGTATTCATTTTATATTTTATTGAAGCTGACTTGTAGATGATGTTATTCTTGGTTGCGGATATATATGGGAAATCATTTATATCATTTGGATATGTGTATGAAGTGTGTGAGTGAAGTGTGAAGATAATTGTGCGAGTCCTATATCCGAATAAAGTTCTAATCATTCGAAGGCAGAAATTAAGTGTAAAGAAGACTGAGCATATTTTCTATGCTTAACTGGAACTGTAATCAGCCATGATCAAATTCTATTTTCTTAGTTCAATCTAATGGATGTAATCAGAATATTTCTGTAAGACAATGTGTCTTCCTTGGGCAGTAAGCCTTATTGTATTTGAGCAATGAGCTCTAGGCAGTGCGCCTGAATGCATGTGCATTCCCATTTATTCTTTATAATTTTAACAGGGTATAACCTTGCGGACTAATCTCCACCATAGTTTTTCCTCTAACAGGGTTTCCACGTAAAAATTTTGGTGTTATGTGTGTTCTGGGTGTGTTGATTATTTATGCTTTCATGGTAATTAATCAGATATGAGAATAAGGTTAAAATTTTTAATAAGTTTGCATTTATGTGACAACTGATTCACCCCCCCTCAGTTGTCTACCCTTGTGTTTCCAATAGGGTCAACATGGAAGAAACATGAATGTCTCAACGCCTTGTGTCATCCCCAAAAGGAAAACACAAGACAAAATGAAAAAGTGAAATGAAGAAAAGTAAAGGGAGAGTCTATTGGGTCAACATGGAAGAGACATGAGTGTCTCGACACCTTGCGTCATCCCCAAAAGGAAAACACAAGACAAAGATGGAAGGAAAAGAAAAGATAATGAAAAATATTTTGGGTCATCATGGAAGATACATAGGGTTTCTTGATGCCTTGCATCATCCCCAAAGGAAAACACAAGACAAAAATGGAAAGACAAATGAATATAAAAGGTAAAGAACAATGAAAAGGAAAAATGCTTATGACATATAGAAGAATGTAGGTAAAAATAGAGGAATGCACATAGAGAGGAAACATAAAACAATACAAGGGATCAAATTACACACATGAAATCAACAAAAAACTAAAAGGTAAGTAAAAAGACTAGTAAAGCACATGTGAGTCAACCATCCAGCAAGTCATCTACATCGCAGTCTTGTTCAATATATGTGGAATGTAGATCACTAGTGAGAGGGATCATGTCAAGTGTTGTACTAGGAGAATCACCAGGTTCAACACGTGGTGAATCACTCAGTTTAGGAGGATCATCATGGTTGTTATCATCTAAGCTCATTGAGGAGGAAAATAACAAATTCAACTCATTATGCACTTCCTCATCAATTTTAGTAGTTTCTTCATTGTTATCCAAGTTAATTACAACAGAAGGACAAATGATAATATTCATAGAAGAGGTTGGTCCTTGTTGTGTTAGAGATATAGGATCTGTTGGTTCTGGTAATGGATGAGCCTCATCCTTTATTGCTTCCGTCAAGTTTAGATTTTGATTTTCTATGTTCTCTTCATTCATCTTTCAAGTAATAACAAGATGTCTACACCTACGCTCTCTAGAATTTCTATTTCTTTTTGTAGACATTGTAAAATGTCCTAAGTCTACGAGCGCCATTTTTCTTGGTCGTCATCCTTCGATAATTAAATAATTTTAATTATTCAATTATGTTCGATCATATTCCTCTATTAATTAAATAATTTTTAATTATTTAATTAATTCACCTTCTCATTTCTATTCTATCTTGATCAATTAAAATTATTTAATTGTGTCGCTAATATACCCCTTTCTTCAAATAATTAAAAATAAATTATTATCTATTTAATTATTTGTCATTCATCTATAGTCAATAATTATTATTATTTTTCAACCTTTTATTCTTCTATAATTAAATAATTGTTGAAATTATTTAATTATGTGTCATTCCTCTCTTTTGAATAAATAATCTAGATTAATTACCCATGTCTAATTTCCACCTCCCAATTTAATTAAATTAACTAATTTAATTAAATGCTCCTTTTGTCATTTTCTCCAAATAAATAATTTGGATAAATTATTTATTTGCCTCTTGTGACCCCTTTCCTCCATTTTCTCCATTTTTGAATAAATAATTTAAGATAAATTATTTATGCACCTCCTCTAGTCAAAGATGCCCTATCATTAACCCCTATCATAGCCACCAGGCGTCATAGCCATTGACATCATACCTATCATAATTCCTCCAAGAATGGCATATTCTTCGTGCATCAATTTTGGACCATTGATCTTGGCATCTTTTTGGAGACTTGATCTTGGTCATCCATTTTGTAACCTCCCTCTCATGTATCCTCATCCTTCGATCTTGGAATCCTTCTAGAGGATTAATCTAGACCATCCATTTGAATGGTTTCCTATAAAAGCAAGCCTCCTCTCCCATTTTAAACTTAACAACTAACTGTCTCCAACTTTCTACTTACCATTTTGTAGGTATTTGCACATGGGAAGCAACAAATTTGAGGACAAAGATTGCAAAAAGGAGAAATAGGAGAGCAAGGGAAGTGATTCAAGATTCAAGCATGGGGAATGTTTTTATTTCATGTTCTTATTTTCTCATGCTTTCATTGTTTTCTCTTGTTTAGGTGTGGTTAATAGTCTACAGGCGCTAGTTGTCACTATTCTAGGCTAGGAACTCAGAAACCCCCATCTTACATTGGTGAACCTGATGCAAATAGTGTTTTTGTAAATTTTTGTATGGTTTTTTGCTTGATTTTGCAAATTTTAGGTACGGAACAATGCAATTGAGAGGAGCAGCAAAGCATTTTTCGAGAAGTGACACATTCAATAAATGCAACGACACATTTGACAATAAATGACACATCTGCAAGAGGCACCCATGGGCGGGAGAATTTGAATTCAAAAATGTGATGCAATCACCCTCGTGTAATGCAATGCAACGACACAACTATTGAAAGGAGTGACACATTTGTCTACTAGGCATAAATTTTTAGTTTTAACATCTTTTTCATTTTCTTTTGGTTTGTGCAAGTAGAAGAGTTTTTGTGTTACTAATTTTCTATTTGCAATGTATTGCTTTAGGTTGGGACTCCCAAAATTTCTTCTTTTTGGAGCAACAAAAAAATTGAGTCCTTTAGTTTTTAGTCTTATTTGAATTTTATTTTACTTTAATCTCTTTTGTTTTATTTTTAGTTTAGTTGTTAGATTGTGGTTTTGTGTTAACCCCCTTTTGGTGCTAACTTGGATTTTGTGTAGCTTTTTCGTTGGTCCAAGATCTTTCTTTTTTGTGAAACTACTAACAAGTGGTTTTTTAGGTTCAAATGTCCAAGGATTATATTTTGAAACCATTTCTTTGCTTTTTTTAGATTAGATAACACTTCATTTGGTGCTCTAAAAAGAACAATTGTCTTTCTCACATAGATTTAATTAGAGGGTAAATGAACCACATGTCTTAGTGTTTGAAGGATGGTAAGTATTATGCTCTCACCTTGTGCAAACTCAGTGATCAAAAATCCATACCCATCTTTTTTTGTGTTTAAACCTTAGAAGGGCTTGCCTCACAAGAGGGAATGACTCCAACTGGTTTTTTGCTTAGGCCAGTATATAAAAGGATGAGACTAAACTATCAAGTCTTCATGGTATGTAGGCCTTAGGCATGCAGTTCCATTCAAAATAGTGCACATACCTTTTCTTATACAGGTATAAGAGCCCTTAGTAGAGTGATTAAAGCCTTAAGTGGCTTGTTGTACACTCATGAGGTGCCACGTCCCCAAGTATTTACTAGAACCCTCTTGTTTTCAGAAACCTAGCCCTTCGGTCGTTGCTTGGTATGGTGCAGGGTATGTGAACATGCTTGAAGTTACTCACTACTGACTCCCTTGAGTAGAGATAACAGTTCTCAGGAAGTGACTACCTAAGAATCCGAAGTTGGTGCTCCCGTAGAAGTGAGTATCATGGAGGGGAGCTGGGTAAAAGCACAAAGTTGTGTCACACTTTCAGCCAACTTATCGGCACAACTGAATTTAAGTATTTCTAACTAAAAATCAGTTTTGGTCAAACATATGATCTAGTAAGATTCATTCTAGCTAAGTTAGATGCTTCCACAACTTTTTCAACTAAAATTGTTGGCTAAAAATGTATGGAGCACCACTTTGAGTCCAATTTACCAAAAAAATTAAATTATTTGAAAAACTTGAAGTTTCAATAACCCCTACTAATGTAAACAACATTTTTTTTAAAATATAAAAATACCCTTTTGTAGATCCATAAGTGTAGTTTTCAAAAATATATTTATTTTAATAGTTTAATTATTTTTTATATTTTATATTTTATTTTTACTAAAAGTAGGTTTTTAGCACAAAATATTAGGTTGATTAATATGCCAAGGAAAAATACTAAAACTTATTAAAAAAAATAGAAAAAAATATGATGCACTGGATAAAAGAATCTATTTTAAGATGGTATAATTTTGTTTCCATTTTAGATAAATATTTAATATGAAAGTTGACGTCCGATGAAAACAGTTGTTTTTTGATTCACGCACATTTTAATATTTATTGAAAAATATATATTTATCAAAATGGGAAAAAAATATATCCATGCACTAAAATTTCAAGTTATAAATACACACAAAAAATTTGAAAGAAAAATAGTAAAATTTACTATAAAAAGTTTGACGTCCCATGCAACTTCATTTTTCAACATTTTATCAGCAACTAAATTATAGTTTTAATTTATTAAAAACTAGTTTAGAATAATTTTTTATATTTTCTTAAAAAATACAAACATAAAATATACTAAAAAAATAGATATTTCACTAGTTTACATCATTTCAAAATTCAAAACATATATGCCACTTTTTAGTGATTCAAGTTTAAAAATAGGATCAGCGTTGGCCGTTTCCTTTATAAAGTGTGACACAGCTTTGTGCTTTTACCCAGCTAGTTCCACCATACTTGTAATCTATCCACTCTCGAGAAGGAGAGGTGTTCAACACTGATCCAAGGTATTTCAGTGGGCCTATACCAAGTATACAAACCCTTTCCTACTAGGATTGTGCTTGTTTTCTCTAAAATCAAACATCCTCACATCAAACTAGACCAAAATAAAGTGCTTGATAATGTCTATTATGTTTTCCATTCATATCTCATCAGAAACAGTCAAAAACTTAGACCAAAATAATCACAAAATATCGAAACTATCAAAAACAACATTCTGGAACTGCAACTATCAGACACAAACCCATAACTACTACTATGAACCACAACTGAGATCTAGAAAACCAAAACTATCTTCCTGAACCACAATTATTGAAAACAGAGTCGCATTTGACAACCTAAACCACAAATTTGAAACACATCTACTAAAAACTGAATCACAATTGTCTGCTAAACAAAATTTCCCAAAATCTAATAAAAACAAATTCACAGTGACCTCTATCTGATGAGCTAGAGACCTGCAAGTTTCACCACCTCATTCTAGAATTACCATTAGGGATACATTACATTATAGTTTACCTCTCTTCATCCTTTGCATTGCCTTAACCAAACTTTGATCCTTAGGTTGCATTTAGCCTTTCAGATTTTGAACATAGGAACACCTTTGAGATTTTGGGAAATTCTTGGTCATATACTCTATTTGTCCTTGAATATTATCCTCCATATTATCAAAATCTTGTCATTATCACCCTTATCATGTTTGAGTCTTAATCTTTTGTCATACCCTTAGCTCAAACCTTGTCAAAATCATCTCCTTGAATGGTCAATGACACTTAGAATTGCTTCCTTCAGTTTATATTAGCCTCATTTTCATCCTTTGCATCTAGATTGCATCCTTCTATCAAAAATACAAAAAAAAATATTAGCTCATTTCACCTTTACCTTAGCATCATATCAATCTTTCATCCATTAGTCTCATCATCCTTGCATTTTTATACCTCAAAAATACCAAAAAAAAAACATAGTTTCAACCCTTAGTTGCATTATTACCTTAATCCTCAATTAGCACCATTTAGTCACCTCATCATCATCCTTAATCATTAGTATCCTTTAGTATCTACTAGCTTCATCCTCATCTTGCACTAGCCTCATTTATCCTTATATCCAAAAATCCAAAAAAAAAAACATAGCTTAGTTCATCACCATCTTGCATTGCTTTTCAACTTACAAAAGTCTCACATGGTTGAAACAAGGTCACAAGCCAAACGAAAGGACATGGATTTCCTAAGCGACCTTTTTCTAACAATGTCACAGATTCAAATCAATCTACACCTCGCAAGAACACATCACAAAGAGAAGAAAGTGGCCCTTGGGAAGACCTAAACCTTGAACAATTCAACAAGACATTGAGAGGGCTTATGAAGATCCTAGAGTTTTGAATATAGTTGACCAACTTGTTGGTGCCAATCCAAACAAATTTTTCTATGCATTAGCCAAAAAGGGTGCCAAGTTGCCTTAAGATTTTGACGTATCAACCATCATAGAACAATAAACTAAAAAATCCATTTGGCATTCCCTCGTCACAACAAATGAAAAACATACCCCTTGGGACAACTACACACATGACTAATGCCTCTACAACACACATTCCAAACATCCCAACTCATACCACTACACAAGGTCAAACTTTCACATTTGGTAGTTCCTCAAACACCATGGGTAAAACTTTCACGAATCCTCTCTTTCAAAACACAAATCAAGGGTCCACATCACAAGGTCCTACACCTTTGATCCAAAATCTAAACCAAGATCACACACCCTTGACCCAAAATTCAAACCAAATTTCTATACCCACATCCCAAAACACAAACTGAGGGTCCTCATTCCAATTCCAAAGTACACCTTCATTAAATCAACCTCCACCAAATAACCCTAGGAAGGTGTGCATTATCTCACGAATGGTCCCAAATCAAAACCACAATCAAGGGTCTACTACATCATTCCATAATACCAATCAAGGGTCTATTCCATCACTTCAAAATGAAAATCAAGGATCCCTTCCATCATTCCAAAAGTCCACTCAAGGACCAATACCCTCACTTCAAAATGTCAATCAAGGGACTATTCCTTCATGTCAAAATTCCAACCAAGGGAAAATTCCTTCACATCAAAACATCAATCAACGGCCTACACCTTCATATCAAAACATAAATCAACATTCCATACCCTCACTTGCAAATCAAGGATTCAATTTCCAAAACCAAAACATGAAACAAGGGTCCATACCACAATTCCAAAGCACCATACCAAATAAAAACCTCACCTTTGGAACAAATACAAACACCAATTTCATTCCAAATCAAAACAACCCACACCTATGTGACAATCAAGGTCCCATATCACAAAAAATCAATCTAAATCTAAATCCAACATATGACCCTAATGCCAACACTATGACATCTCATCAAAACAATGCAACACAATCTCTTGCAGACTATTTGATACAACATATGTAAACCCTTGAACAACGAATGACCAACATGCAATTGGGAACCAAAAAGAAGGCATACTCCATGAAGGAGTTGTTCCCTTTTCCATTTGATCAAAATCTATACAAGCCACACTTTCCCCCGCATTTCACAACACCACCTTTGCCTAAATATAAGGGGATAGGGGATCTAGTAGAACACATTCATGAATTCAACACATCATGTATGGAAGTTTCCTATGACCCCACCTATTTGATGAGGTTATTCCCGCGAAGTCTCATAGTGGCAGCCTTAGATTGGTTCTCACATATTCCACAAGGAATCAAAAAATGGGGTGAACTAGCCGACAGATTCATCAATCATTTTTCCTTCAACATTAAAAATGATGTCACCCTTGCAACTTTGAGCATGACCAAACAAGAGGAAGGGGAATCACTTACCTCATTTTACCAGAGATGGCAAGGATTGGTTAGCAAGTTCCCTTGTCACATTCCTAAAAAAAAACTTGTCACCATGTTTGTAGAAAACCTTAACAAAGAGTTGATGAGTTGAATTCAAATCCAATGTTGTACAAACTTTGAAGAGATTCTTGAAAAGGGTGTCCTTATTGAGAAATTCCTTATAACAAGAGGACTGGTCAAGACAAACAAAGACACTCTAAAACCCAACAATGACAAAAGTAAATACTGGTCCTGAAAAAAAATGTCACAAATGACGAAGTTCTTGATGCCAAGTTGATAACCAAAGGATTGATCATTCAACTTAAAGGCCCTTCCCCATCAAACATATCCAATATGCTAAATACCCAAACACAAAGTAAAAAACAAACACTAAACTCTGTCCAAAACAACCAACAAAGAAAAGATCCTCCCCGTGTCAAGAGAACATACACCCCCTTGGGTGAACCTATCGAATCAATCAAATGGATTTTACAATATAATGTCATCACACTGCTAGACATCAAGAATTATGAACCTTCCTTGATCAAACTGGATTGTTGGAAAGATGACGAATACTATGAATACCACCATACAAAAGGACACAAAACATCTAGATGTTACTCACTCAAGATCATTCAAGACCTTATTGAGGATCAAACCATTTCAGTTGACAATTCACAAGGAAAAACCAATGTTGATCATACAATATTCAAGACCCCTTTGCAAGACCATGATAAAGGAAAAGCCTCCAGTTCAAGGAATAACAACAATGCCAACTATGCAGCTTTCAAACATGATTACAACACTATCATCCTTAATGTGACACCATTTGATGATCACATTGACACTATCACCATAAACAAGCCAAAATTAGATTGTGTTGTTTCCACCCATAAAACCAAGATAAATATTCTAGGTCCATCCACAAATCCTCAATCAAAGGGTCAATATAATATCCTAGAGCAACTGGGAAAAAATCCCGTGAAAATTTCTATCTTGGAGCTCCTTCATATCTCACCACAACATAGAGCCATCCTTGATAAATCCTTGCAAGAAGCCTTCATACCTGCAAACCTTGACGTCATTGAATTTCAAGCCATGGTTGGATACCTAGGTATGCCACACCATGTCACCTTCTCTGAACAAGGATTTTTGACACCAAAATCTGACCATAACAGTCCTCTACACCTAGCAATAGGTTGTAATAGACACAAGATCATGTGAGTCCTAGTAGATGGTGGAGCAGGTCTGAATATTTTCTAACTAAAATTAGTGAAAGCATTGGGATACTCGAAGAATTGTATTGACCAAACCAAGAAAATCGTAATCAAATCTTATGATGGTGTTGAACGATCTTCTGAAGGCATAATTTCACTCCTAGTGAGAGTTGTCCCAACAATATAGGACACCCTATTTCATGTCTTGGATCTAGATTTACATTACAATCTCCTCCATGGCCACCCATGGATTCATGACATGAGGGATATTCCATCCACCTACCATCAATTCCTCAAGTTCCAACATAACGACACTAAAATCACTATTCTGGGTGACCCTAATCCTTTCCAATATTGTTCCAACCTCAAAGGAACTGTTGAGCATCAAGTTCCCATCAATTGAGAGGCCTCACCTTCCAATTCATCCACCACTCTATCCCACTACATTGACCCATCCGCAATTTTCAAATCTTCCAACTCATTCATTACACCTTCCACACCCAAAATCTAGATCTAAGATAAAGGATGTGGAGAATACGATATGAAGAGTCTCTTTTTCATCAGAAAATTACCAAAATTACCAAATTCATATGGAAAACCACATCCCTTGCAGCCTAAAGTTGCCATCCACAATCCTGCTACCACCTTCACTAGATGGGGGGAACTTGCTAAAAAATCTCTAGATGACCATATTCTGACATGGTTGTACAAAGAGGAGGACACTGAAACTAAGAAATTTCCAATTTAATAGTATCCAAAAGGGTTCCAAATAATGAAATGACATGGATATGATGGACATAGTGGCCTTGGTCTAAACAAGTAGGGAATATTGGAACCTCTACAACCTCCTAAGTTAGTAAGTCATCAAGGGCTAGGGTTTTTTCTAATAAATGTGACTATCTGAGGTATCAGGTCACCTTCGAGTGCAATTACTAGTGCTTCAGATGAGAGCGAGACATATGAAGACCCTTGGGATTATGATGTTGATTCCAATGAATATGAATGGGATTCCCTATACTCCACTACTTTCATGGACCTTGATAAACTATTTAGGGAATTTTACCAAATGCTTACCCTTGATTCTTCAGCAAAACCCATCAATACCCATCTGAAAATGTCTTTGACTAAGGAAGAATGGCTCCAACACTATTTTTTGAAATCCATTGATCTAGCCTCCTGGGAGCCTAATGACTCAAGTTCCATATTTATCTTGTCTTCCTACACAATGACCCTTGACAATATCGATGGTGGCTCACCTCTTGTATACCCTCAACTTATAGATTGGGACCAACAAGGACCACCAAGTTTGGACACTTTCGAGAATGATGAAGCCATTGTTGAGCTCATGGGACTTTGTCATAGAATACTGAGTGGGGATCATAAATTTAGCTTTACCATAGAACTCACTTATGTCACATACTTTGGTGAGGTCGTCCATTCCTCTAGTCACAAAATTGAAAATGAAAAATATAAAAATAAAAATAATAGGTCTTCAGGTGAAAACTGAAAGGCACGTGTTGACCATGAAAAAGTAAAAATAAAGGATGTATCCGAAGGTGAAAACCTCTTAGAGGCATCTGGGGATGGAGGACAGGAATGTCTCCCTATATACCGAGAGAGATCATCTTTTCCTATAGAATAAATAGAGGAAGTCAACATTGGAACATCAAATAACTCCAAAATAATACAGTTAGCAGCATCCTTGACCACTAAGGAAAAGCCTGAGTTTATAGCATTCTTTTTAGAAATACAAGTCAACTTTGTGTGGTCATATTCCAACATGCCTAGACTGGATCCTGAATTAGTTCTACATCACTTACCATTGCTACCAAATTCCAATCCATTCAAACATAAGTTAAGCAAAATGTACCCCCAAATCACACTCCTTGTCAAGGTAGAACTCAAGAAGCTCTTGGATGTCAAATTCATTCACCCAATTGATTACAAAAAATGGATATCAAATATGGTTCCTGTCACAAAATTGAATGGTCAGATTAGAGTCTGCATATATTTTTGAGACCTAAATAAAGCTTGTCCCAAAGATGATTTTCCCTTGCCAAACATTGACATCATAGTAGATTTAACTGTTGGACATGAAATGTTATCATTAATGGATGGATTCTTAGGTTACAATCAGATCAAGATCGCCACTAAAGATCAACCAAAGACATCTTTCACATGTGCTTGGGGAACTTTCTATTGGAATGGCATGCCCTTTATATTGAAAAATGCCAGACCCACCTATCAGAGAGCCATGACTACAATCTTTCATGACTATATGCATGTCCTTATGGAAGATTATGTTGATGATCCTCTCTCCAAATCTCTAGAAAGAGGTGGAAACTTGGTAGTATTGGATAAGATTTTCTCCTAACTTGAAAAATATCAAATTAGATTAAATCCAAAGAAATGTGTCTTTGGGGTCCAATCAAGCAAAATCCTAGGATAAATCATCTCTCCAAAGGAATAGAAGTCGATCCTGCCAAAGTAAAGGTTATCTTAGACATGTCGCCACCAACAAATATTGGTCAGTTAAGGACAATTACAATAAATTTGTAGGTTCATTTCTCAGCTAGTAGACTAGACCCATCCATTCCAAAATTTGTTAAGAAAAGGAATTCCCTTCAATCGGAATGACGAGTGTCAAGAAGCATTTGATCAAATCAAGAAATATTTATTGACTCCACAAGTCCTTATGCCACCAATTGATGGAAGACATCTGATACTATATGTGACAGCTACTACATTAGCATTGGGGCACTTTTAGCACAAAATGACAATGATGGAAAGGAAATGGAAATATATTATATCAGTCACACTTTAGTCGGGTATGAGCTAAACTATAGTCTTATTGAGTGAGCATGTCTAGCAGTGGTCTTTGCAATGCAGAAATTGATATATTACATGCTAAATCAAAAAAAAAAATTGATTTCCAAAATTGATCCTTTGAAATATCTTCTTAGCAAAGCAGCATTGATAGGAAGGCTAGCTAAATGGGTCATGATTCTAAGTGAATATGACATTGAGTATGTTGAACAAAAAGCAATAAAGGGATAAGTAATAGCTAACCAACTTTCAAATGCACCATTAAAAGTAGACCACCCTTTGATATATGATTTCCCATATGAATCAATCCTTTTTATAGACACACCAACACCATGGAAGCTATATTTTGATGGATCTTATACAAGTCATGGATTAGGAGTAGGTATTTTATTTATCACACCTCAAGGAGACTCCATTCCTAAGTCATTTCGGATAGTGTTCTTGTGTACAAACAACATGGCCGAATATGAAGCGTTATTGACATGACTCCAAATGGCAATAAATTGGAAAATCAAGGACCTTCAAGTCTATGATGACTCTCGGTTAGTGATTAAACAAGTGAATGATGACTATGACACTAAGGATTAGAAATTGATGCCCTACAAGTGCATGGTAGACAACTTCGGAGTATACTTTGATAATATTTCCTTTGAACAGATACCGAGAATCTAGAACAAAGCAGTTGACGCAATGGCTACAATTGGATCTCTCTTGGACATTCCCAACAATGCTTCACAATATAAGTTCTTTGTGGAACAACTATTGATCCCCACATTCGATGTCCCCAAAACTAAACTTGTGTGTGAACTTGTTGGTCTTGAATCTCCTTGGTATAAAGATTTATATGCCTATTTGCATGACCAAAGTATCCCTCTTAACTTGTCCCCTAACCAACGAAAGACCTTTATCCGACAAGCATCCAAATATGCCATCATCGGAGACACTCTTTACCATCACAGCCTAGATAGTACCCTCCTTCAATGTCTTGACTCAAATGAAGCACAAACAACCTTGCAAGAGGTACACCAAGGTATATTTGGAGCTCACCCTACGACCTTTATCCGACAAGCATCCAAATATGCCATCATCGGAGACACTCTTTACCATCACAGCCTAGATAGTACCCTCCTTCAATGTCTTGACTCAAATGAAGCACAAACAACCTTGCAAGAGGTACACCAAGGTATATTTGGAGCTCACCCTACTAGTTGAACCTAAGCTAAAAATTTCATGAGGATGGGATACTATTGGCCTATGATGGAACGTGATGCTTATCACTTTTTCAAGAAATGTCACCAGTGTCAAATCCATGGAGATTTATACATGCACCAGCTTAGGAATTTCAGCCACTTACATCACCTTGGCCATTTTCTCAGTGGGGACTTTACCTCGAAGAAAAAATCCATCCCACCTCTTCTAATGGACATAATCTTATCCTTGTCACTACTAAGTATTTCATAAAATGGATTGAAGCCATCACACTGACTTACATTACTAGAAATAAAATAGCCAAGTTCATCCTAAATTACATCATTTGTCACCATGGTATTCCATAGTCCATCATCACTGGTAATGATCACCCTTTCAAAAACTAGGATGTCCATGAGCTTTGTGACAAATTCCATATCCAACATCATTTTTCTACTCCATATTACCCCCAAGGAAATGGCCAAGCTGAGGCGTTTAATAAGACCATCCTAAAAAATCCTAAAGAATATTGTCAATGACATTGGCTGTGACTAGCACCTACAACTCAATCCTGCTTTATAGGCCTACCATACTAGTGTCTGCACTCCAACTGGAGCTACTCCATATTCCCTTGTTTATGGATCTGAGGTGATACTTCCTGTAGAGTTCGAGTTACCCTCTTTGTGAGTCTCTATGCAAGGCTTGATTGATCAAGAATAATATCGTGTATCCCGTCTACATGAGCTAGAGTTATTGGATGAAAAGAGACAAAATGATTTGACAAATCTACAAGCATACCAAAATCTCCTTCGACATAGCTATAATAAAAAGTTATGACCTAGAAGCTTTGAGATTGGTCACTTAGTCCTAAAAGAAAATCCAAAGAACAAGCAAAATGAGAAAAACTTGGAAAGTTTGAACCTAATTGGTTGGGACCTTATATCATTACAACATCATATGGATCAAGTACTTATCAGATTTCTAATCCTAAACAAGAACCATTGTCTGAACCAATCAACAACATACACCTGTTTAAGTATTACACTTTATTCTTAGAGTATCCATTTAAAAGGTTAAAAATATAAATGTGTGAGGGGGAAGGAATCCATTAGGAAATATGTGAAAAACAAGATCAAATGTGAGATTGAAATTAAAAACTAATATAATTCAAAAACACTTAATCTATCCTATTCGATCACTCATGAAATGTGCAAATCTAAGCTATTTTAATGAAAGTAAGATCCTAAGATATTCAAATCAATTCAAATAACACAAGAGACTACCATCCCATGTTGGAGTGTATTTGCATGATGTTGGGTTCTTTGTATCACTGCAAAGCCTCCATTGCTTATACACAAAAGCTTGATGATTGATGCTTGTTCTTGAAGAAATGATGAAGCTCTATCAATGATGATCTTGATAGCACTTCGTTGCATAAGGTAAGTTGAAATTATTATCATAATTTGTGAAGAGAAAGGCTTGTTATTAGAAAAAGAAATTTCGAATCGACGATTGAGATCGCGTTGGAGAATATCTAGATCAACGGTCAAAAGGAGTTGAGAGGATTTAGACATGAGGAATTGCGAAAAGTTGATTGAAAAATTAGGGTGATTGAAGAATAGATTGGCTAGTTAGGATTTTGATTGCTTAGTTAGCAATTGATTGATCAGTTAGGGTTGAGTTAGGAATTAGATGGTTGAGTTAGAAAAATTAGATTGCTTAGTTAGCAATCCATGATTTTCTCAATCAAAAAGTGGGTGAGGAATATTAATTTATTTAATTAATTAATTAATTCCAATTTTATTTTGATTTTTTCTAATTTGAATAGTTTGATTTGATTTGATTTAATTATTCAAATTTTAGAGGGAAATGTGATAATTAAATTATTATGATTTAATAATTCAATTAATTTTGAGGAATAAGATGAATTAGTGACGTAATAAAATAATCGATGTCATTTGACTAA
This sequence comes from Sequoia sempervirens, assembly GCA_007258455.2. Taxonomy (NCBI): domain Eukaryota; kingdom Viridiplantae; phylum Streptophyta; class Pinopsida; order Cupressales; family Cupressaceae; genus Sequoia; species Sequoia sempervirens. Next base: position 106,315,344 of record VDFB02000003.1, read on the forward strand.
TCAAGATGAAATAAGATTAGGTTAGGACTTTATTAAATAAATGTAATTTTTTTAATTGGTTGAAATGATTAAATGTGAATTAATCAAATAATGTTGTATCATTTGATTAATAGAGGAAATAGGGTTTTGAATGTCGTTCAATGTCGTTTGATGTGTTATGAGATGTCATGGGATTATTTCGAGATGATCCGAGTTGTTTTTGAGATGTTTCAAGATGTTCCAAGTTAATTCTGAGTCGTTCTGAGTCATTTCGGGGTCATCCTAAGACATTCTGAGTTGATTTAGAATTGTTCTGAGTCATTATGGGGTCGTTCTGAGACATTTTGAGTTGATTCAAAGTTATTTTGAGTCATTTTGGGGTCGTTCCAAGAAATTTTGAGTTGATTCAGAGTTGTTCTGAGACATTCCAAGTTGATTTAGAGTTGTTTTGGGTTGTTTCAGGGTCGTTCCGAGACGTTCTGAGTTGATTTAGAGTTGTTTCAAGTTTATTTGGGGTCATTCCGAGACATTTTGAGTTGATTCAGAGTTGTTTCGAGTCATTTCAGAGTCATTTTAAAACATTATGAGTTGATTTAGAGTTGTTTTGAGTCATTTCAAAGTCGTTCCAAGACATTCTGAATTTGTGATGAGTGTTAAGTCAATTTTACATGTCTACATTTTGCCCCTCTTTGATACAAAGTACTGGTTTCTTTGTTTCAAAGATTCTACTTTTAAGATCAAATGTTTTATGAAAAAGAATTGTGCCCCACTATGCCCCAGTGTTTTGTGGAATGATGGTAAGACTCTATGTTTCCCCCTCAAGAGGTTGACCAAAAATTTCAAGTTTTGAGGTCAGGCTCACAACTCTGTTTTATTTTTGCTCTTATGTGTTTAGGTCACAGAATTAGGTGTTTAGGTCCTTTATTTCTTGTTCTGATGTTTCTCTGAGCTTCTATTCTAAAGTGGGAAGTTTCCCTAAGTAGAAATTAGGGTTTTCTTATGGATTCTATAGGAAATTTGTCTTGTAGATAGCTCATTTGTGTTTTGACTCTATAGGTAATTCTTGTCTCTGGTTCTCTCATTCTATCAGATTTCGAGGAGAAATGTCACATTTTGATGTTGTATCACACCATTTTGAGCTCATTTGAGAGGTTAGACAACCTTTAGATGTTGGTGGCCCGGTATGTACCTTCTTGCTTGTTCACTTTCACTTCATTTCATTCTTGTTTTTCATTCACAAAGTTTTCTAGGTCAAAATTGAAGTTTCCTATTTGCCACACCTTTTCCTCAGTTTCCATGCCTTTGACTATTAAGAATCCATGTCTTTTCCCATAATCCACACCTTTTCCCAGGATCCACACCTTTTCCATGAATCCTCGCCTTTGCTCTAGATCCTCGCCTTTGTTTTCTGAGCATTTTCCATAAAATCTCGCCTTTGCTTTAGAAGCTCGCTTTTGACTGTCTAAGGCCCTAGAAGCTCACCTTTGCCATTTTTATATACCTTTGTCATATTTCTTTTCATTTGTTTTTAAGCATTTTCCTAAAAAGCTCACTTTTTCTATGAAAGCTCACCTTTGTTTGGTGCTTTCTGAGCATTTTCTCAAAACCTTTTCTTTTGACTCCTTTGTTTGACTTTAGCTTGTGCTTGGAACCTTAGCATTTGTTCGTTTGTCATCCTAAATGTCATTTTTCATCATGTTTTATGTTATATTGTGTCTCCCACCCCTTTAGAGTGAAACCCTAACTTTATAGTTTAAAAACGATTATAGGTTGGCCTTAGCATACTACAACCTAGGGAGAGATGTTTGCGACATTTGTTCGATCCCATTTCCCATTTTGGTGCATTAGAGTGAGACTTTCTTGATGTTGTGGGACTTCTGCATATTTTTTATATGCCTCCTATCAGGACTCATACTTCCATGATGACCGCATTGGTGGAACAGTGGCATTTAGAAACATCCTCATTTCATCTACCTATAGGAGAGGCGACTATCAAACTTGAAGATATATGGAGGATACTTCATCTTCCTATCCATGGGGAGTTGGTTACATATCACATTTGACATGGTATCCCTACTATGCAATGTGTGTTAGGTGCTCGACACCTAACAGTACATTAGTTGGAGATTGATTTGTTTGATTTTTCTGACAGTGTCGATCCTATCTCGCTTGTTCTATGTGGTTTGATTTCAGGACTTGTTGTTCCTGATAGCTGAGGTCAACAATTTCCCATAGGTTGGGGTGTGTGTATTGAGAGTATGCTTGAGAATGGTACAAGATATTCTTGGGGTCCATGTCTTCTTTCTCACTTGTACAGAGATATGCATGAGGTTGTATACCAGGGTGGGAGATCTATTTATGTAGGTATTTCACTTTTTCATGTGTGGACGTGAGAGAACATTGTAGTTACTCTACCATATGGGATACAGGATCATCACCTTGATGATCCATACTCATATTGTTATGGGGATTTTGTGCATTACACCTTTCTTGGAGATCTTCCTTATTGGCGTTGATTTTTTTATGATATTCCTGGTTTTGTATGGAGACCATATTTGGGGTGTGATGGTTAGCCAGAGGATGCAAATCACCTTGTTTATTGTCAAAAAACCCATTGGTTGCTTAATCATTATGATATTGTGCTAGAGTATTATCTACTAGATCGATTATGTCATCAGTTTTGGGAGAGACAGGACTGAGTTCTTGATACCTATGAGGCTCGTTTTGGTCAGACGACCTAGGAGGTTCGTGTATGGGGTATTTAGCTAGGTATAGATATTGCTAATGCTGAGTTTTGAGAACTTTCCCCAATTAATTGGGGTTGGTCGGTTGGTCTCTCAAATCTAGGTACCTCTGATGACTATGATGAGTGGTGGTCTCATCGCAAGCCTCTGAGACTCACTATTCCCTGGGGATACTCCTGCTTCAAGTAGATCAAGTATTACAGGTCATCGTGGGGAGAGACAATGTATTGAGGTCCTTTCAAAGCAATTGGATAGAGCTCGAGGTAGAGGTCATCATGATAGAGTGCAGGGTGATCAGGATGAGCAGCCACCTCATGTACAGGGTCGTAGGTGTGTTCCAAATCCTCCTCCACCAGCTAGGGATGGAGGCATACTATTAGCTTAAATGAATACTGCCATAGATGTAGAGATAGTGAGACGATAGGCTGCAGAGGCTCAAATAGATATTTTGAGGACTGAGTGGGATAGAGAGAGTGGTCAATGTCATGCTGCAGAGGCTCAGATAGATATTTTGAGGGCTGAACGAGATAGTGAGAGTGGTTGATGACATGTTGTAGAGGCTTTTGTATAGTTGTTGACCATAGAGAGAGATACTCTTAGGGCAGAACATGATCATTATTTGTAGAGGTCTACCTACTAGTAGACTTTATATGAGGTTGTTGTTCCCAGGAGTGCTCGACGTCCATAGTTTGGAGAGCCTAGTTCTATGGGCAGTGATGGTGCAGTTGATGGTGTAGGTGATTAGTCTGTGAGATAGCCAGATCATTTTGGTGATCTATAGGGTTCCATCCTTTTCCTGTTGGGGCTTATTTTGGGTACTTGATCTTTATGTTATTGCTTGTTCAAAGGCATTTTGTAGACATGTATTTTGTATGCCTATACTCATTGGCCCAGTCGAGGTCTCATATAAATATTTGTGATTTTGCATATCTTACCACATTGATGATGTACTCTCCTTTTTTATGATGATATATATGATATATACCTTCTTCGATTCATTCTTGTTTTATGCTCATGTGATGATGATATATGATGATGTATGTTTATGATGTGAAAATGTATGCCTCATAGATGATGTTTTTATTGTTTTAATATCATCATGATGTATGTTTTCATCATTTGTGGATGTATAATGGTACTAATGATATTGCTATGCAAATCTCACTTAAAAGAAATGTTGATGGTTTGATAGAAGTGTGATGTTAATTAGAAGAAATATTGATAGTAGATAGAAATATAATATTAATTTAGAAGAAATGTTGATGATAGATAGAAATATGATGTGATTTAGAAGAAATGTTGATGATAGATAGAAATATGATGCTGTTAGTAGTGATGAGTTGCTTTTTCTTTTCTTTAGAGACTTTGTTGTTTGAACAATCCATTTTGATATAGCAAATAAATACGATGCACCAGGGTATTAATGACCAAGGTGACTTTGTATTTATTGCATGGACTTTGACTCTACAAACAAGGAGTATTCTTGCTCATACCAAACATACGGAAACCTTGTTAGAGTGTATAGGTGAGAAGCTTTAAAAACATGTCAGACCAGTAACACAAGAGGTATTAAGAACCTAACATGTCACTGTTACACGAAATGTTTCAAAGATGACTTCCACACACAAAACAAAGCAAGTATTTTCCATGGTAGTATAACAAGACTATCCATAAACAAAAAATTGAAATGACGCTCAATTGCCCCCATTCCTTCTTCTATAAATCCTTATGGACTTCCTTGAGAGATCTTGGGAATGAGTTAATAATGTAAATCACAAAAACAACAAAAGATAAAACAATGCCATTATATCACTTTCCATATCTATTTGGGGTGGGTCTATTATCCATTGTTGATCATGTCTATTGTAGAAATGGATCTATTAAGACATGTATTAGGATGTTGTTGGGTCTTGTCAAAAAGATATGTATTTGATACTTGGCTTTGTTTTAGTTCATTTTGCAATCAAATTATCTTGTGATTTTTTTCTTGAAATTTCCAACTGTTGATGCTTGCTTTATTTGTTTTGTTTGTTTTGTCAAAGGGTGAGTGCGATGATCTGTTTATTATGGATGATGTGTTATTGTGAATTGTGATGGCAGACATGGATCTTTTTTATTTTTCTAAGTTTTATGAATGTTTTTGACATTTTCTAGGGACTAACCTAGGGCTTCGGGGGCTCCTCAAAGGTAAGCCTTTCCTACGTTGTACACGCAGAGGCTCATAGTTTTCTTGGTTTGATTGATTTTGACCTTTTCTATTTTGTGAATGTTTTTGGATTTTTTGTTTTGACTAAGTTGAAATAAAGCATGTTGGAAACCTAAGGGGACTGACCTAGGATCTCAAGGGCTAATGAGCCTTGCCTATGTTGAACACATAGAGACCACATAGTTTGACCATTTGAATCAAAGCATAAACTATTTTTGGGTAAACACCATTGATGATCTAGATTGATATTCCACTTTTGTGTCTAGAGGATATGTTGTGGGAAATCTAATTGAACTAGTTGTGAGATTCAAGCAAATGTTGATATCTTAGACTATTTGAGTGAAGGAATAATCCCATGATGTTGTTTGTTTTTTATGTTTTTCAAATATTTTTGTCTTTTGTTGTTTTATAATTTTTTTTTGGCTTTTTGTTGTTTTTGATGTTTTTTTGGATTTTTACCCTCTTGCATAGGGTGTAAGATGTTGACAACTTGGATTGATATTTCACTTTGTTTCTCTAGAATATATGTTGTGGGAAAGCTTGCTTGAACTAGTGTTAGGGTTCAAGTAATTGTTGATATCATAGAATTTTCAAGTGAAAGAATAATCCAAGTTGTTGGTATCTTTGAAGGTTACCTTGGTAGTGCATTGGTGGTACACCTTGTTGTTTCATTTTTTGATTATTTTCTGGATTTTTTGGATTTTTACCCTCTTGCCTGGGGTGTAAGATACTAAAAACTAGGATTGATTTTCACTATATTTTTCTAGAGGATATGTTGTGGGAAAGCTTACTTGAACTAGCTATGGAGTTCAAGCAACTGTCAATATCTTCAAATTTTTGAGTGAAGGAAAGATCCATGTTTTTTGGTATCTTTGAAGGTTACCTTGTTAGTGCATTGGTAGTACACCTTGTTGTTGGGATGAATTGTTTTGAAGGTTACCCTGATAGTGTATTGGCAGGATACCTTGTTGATGGGATGAATTACAAAGGGTAACATGTGGCACACCTTGTTGTTTGGATAATTCCTAGATCATAACGTGAGCTAGAAGACATAGATCAAGATTTATTTTGAAGCAAGATGTAATTACTTGCCCCCCATTATCTATCAATGTAGGTGATGGATTAGCTTGTGATAGGATAACATGTTTGGATAGAGTATGCCCCTTTGGACAATGGCTCATGGCTCAAATAATGCTGGATAGGATAGGATCAATGATAATGACTCATGTCAAAATGTTTTCCATAAGCAAGTGTAAAGTGTATACCAAACATTTTTCAAGATCAAGGTGTGTTGGATAAAAATGGATGGGACTTATTATGGATATGGTGAGATTCTTCCACCTGAATTGGCACACGTAGATGCGCGATTCTACACATGACACCTATTTTCCAGGTTTTCATCATGGTACTTGTCCAAAGCACCACCATAGTGGTTTTCACTAGAGGATGATTTTTCTCTTGACTATTTTCTTGATTTTTTTAATTTTTTTTATTGATTTTTGATGCCACACAAGATGCCTGTTTACCAAGTTTTCATCATGGTGATGATTTTTTTCTCATGTTTGAACCACCTGGCGATACTGATGTAGATGTTGTTGGTGCTAATATGGTTGTTGTTGTTGTCATGACATTCCAATGATATCCTTCTTGGAGGAGTTGGTTTGCTAGGATACATGCACTTGAATGTAACCCCTGATAATTCTTATCTTCCCTGTTGATACTAGAGCTAACCTTATCCTGATGCACACATCGTGATAGAGTTCCCTTAGAGTTCTTATGATAAAGAGTTGCCGCTAACACATGGTCAATGTGAGATTTGGATATATTGGATGGTGAAATGTGTTGAGGGATATGATATTCAAATAGATTGGTTGGTAGTTTGGAACCTTTGACTTTCCAAACTTGGGATGATGAGCAATGATGGGTGGATATGGAGATTTGATTGGGACCAATGTCTTGATATACCTTGTAGGTCACTCTTGAAGCTTTATTTTGTATTTTTGGACTTCTTTGATGGATGAACTTCCCTTTTTGATTTTTCCCCATAGTTTCTTTGACTAATGGAGTTTGATAGGGATGATTTTCTTTCTTTTTCTTTTGTATCCATTTGTATCTTGCTTGTCCATTTTGTTTTGCTGATTCTTTTGCTTCAATGACATGTTCCTTTCTTGGGTATAAATTTTTATCTTGTTGTTGGTCCCAATGAGAGGGTGTAAATATGTGTGGATGATGATTCATGATATGGCTAGTTGTAGCATTGGTAGCAATTTCATCATAAGGACACTTTGTTCTCTCTATGTTGATGCTTGCATTAGATAAAGTTTCTCTCAGTATTAGAGAGGCATTACTGATATGTTTAGACCCCTTGTTGAATAACCAAGACCTTGATGCTTAGGATTTCCAATAATCTTCATTGGTGCTAGGATACCCTATTCATGTAGGACTAATCCTTTGTCTTGATAATGCATCTGTTGAAAATTTTTATTCTCCATAGGATATGTTTTACCTTGGAAATAAGATGCTAATCCTTCTTTGCTCTATTGTGGATCTTCAAATGTGATAGCTTTTTCATTGGTAGAATCCTCCATATGTGGGATAATTTCCTAATTGATATTTTCAACTTGATCTTGTGAAATATCAAAATTTGATGGCCCTTCAAAATATATTAATGCCCCTTTGACTGGTGTATACCCACTACTTTGTTGCTCAAGATTGTCCATTATCTTTACTGATTTTAGGATATTTACCTCCATAATTTCATGCTCGATGTCTTTAACCTACCTAGTGGATGTTTCTGATTTCAATTCTTCTTCTTGATCACTTTCTGATAGGTCTATAGATTCTGCTATATCTTGATCATGTGTACAAATGTGAAGAGTATGTGACTCTTGTTCCATGGTAATGATATCAAGAGTATGAGACTCTTGTTTTGGAGGAAGATCATCTACATGTCCATTAGGATTAAGCATCTCATGGGTAGATGTATGTGTGCTTGGGATATGGATGTGTTCTTTTTGAAAGCCTTGGATGTCATGGAAGATATCTACCAAGTCATTGTAATATTTTGATGGTAAGGTTTCTTGATCTTGACTTTGTATGGTATTATCTTCGATATGCTTTGGTTCACATTCTTGACATGGATCAATTTTAAAGAAGGGATTTCCTATAAAGGATCCTTGGATTTCCTCACAATGTGGACATATGGGTGATAGCTCTTGGCTTAGATTTTTTGCATTGGGTATAAGTGTTGTCTTAGGAATCTCTTGATCATCAATATGTATTTCCATGAGGTTAGATGATGTCAATACATTTTGGACTGAATCATTGTTAGACTTGCGTGATTGATTATGATCATGCTTGGGACTAAATTTTTGATGTATGTCCTCTTGCTCACTAGATGATGTAGAGACATTTTCAATGTGATCAGTGATAGATAGCTCTTGATCATTGCTTTCAACTCTTGAGGTTGAGACATTATCATTGTTTTCCTTGGTAGATAGTCCTTTAATAGCTATTTCTCCTTGTTTAATGATGTCTTGAGTGATATTTTTTAGTGTAGCACATTTGTTCATTGTGTGACCCTTGATTTTATGGAGCTCACATTGTTCGTACTTGTTATACCAAGGGAGTTTAAAGCTTGGTTCACCATAAATTGGACTGTCATTGATCTTAATAAGTTCCTATTGTACTAGTTCGTGAATGATTACCTCTAAATTTTCTCCCAAAGGGGTGAATTCTCTTTCTTGTTGGTAATCTTTCCTTTGTGGTTTTTCTTGATTGTTTTTCTTTTGATTTTACTGAACTCCTTGATACGGTGTTTGAGGTACATTTTGTTATTGTGCTTAAGGTATGCCTTGGTGTTGTGAAACTTCTTGATATTGCAGATCTTGGAAGTGTTGATGATGTGGATATTGAGGTGTTTTTGGAATGATGTCTATTTTTTATGGATATGTAATGTCCCAACCTTGAATAAGGCATTGATGATATGTTTTATTTCATTTTCGTTTAATTTCCTCAAGATCTCTCTCAATTTTATCTAAGGCAATTTGATGTTTTTGATTTATTCCTTGATGTTGTGGCCCTTGATAAGTAATTTGTGTAATAGATAGACATGTTTCAAGGATGTTTTGATACTCAATACCCTATAATAAGGTCACTCAGTTTATATTTCCAAGAGGATCATACCTATGGCCATGCGAGAGGTAGTAATACAGGTCTTCTGGTTGCTATGTTTTCTTTTTCTTCCTCTTCATTTTAAGATGATTGATGTGATGAGAAACTGATGGGGTGTTTCATTTTTCTCAAATATAAAGTTTCTCAAACAGCTTATGATGTTAGTTTGTGCACCCTCAATGTGTATGAGACTAGGTTGAATAATCGATGCTATAAGGCCTGGTTGTTGAACAAGAGTTGTAGGTCACCAAATGGTCATAAGGTGTGGTCGTATGGGGTGGTTTGTTATGAAACTCAAAAACCCTAAGGCTTGAGTGTTGTTTTGGAATGTGGCTACTCTTTGGAAATCAAAATGTTGAAGAACTAGGGTCTATATTCCACTTCTTGGTCTAGAGGATATGTTGTGGGAAAGATACTTGAACTATCTATGAGTTCCAAGTAACTGTTGATATCATAGACTTTTTGAGTGGAGGAATGATCCTAATGTTTTGTTGGATTTTGATTTCAAATAAGTAGTATGGGAATAATGGGTGTGAGACTTTTGTGACCAATCTGATTTTCCAAGTGTCTTGTTCAAGTAATGACCTTATAAGCAATTTAAGTTTGTTTTCTCCTAAGTGTTTAGCAAAAATATTGTGAGTTGGAATGGAAGTTTGTAACCTCTTTTTGTTTGTTTCCTTTGTGTTCTTGAGTATGGAAAATGATATAATAGCACTAGACTGACCCACAAGCATGGACTTTATGTGACTTGAATGTTTATAGCTCAAGTTGTGAAATCACAACACCCAAGCCATAGTTACCAAAGTGTTTACTTTGATCAATGCAACCTAAAAATAAAAACCAAAATGTTCAGAAACCTTTAAGGATAAAGCTTTTCAAGGAGTGCAAACATAGGGCTTCTTTGACAAGTATACACTAACTCAAAGGGTTTGTGGTTTGACCATCTTGTTCAATGTTTGTTTTGATGTATTCTTTTTCTTTAAATCAAACACAAAATTTGATGTCACAATTGTTTTAGAATGTAATTGGATAAGTTTAACATTAAAAAACAATTACAACCCTAGTGGAGAGAAACCATCCTCTTAGGTGGGCCTACCTCATGCTTCAAAGAGATGATTTTACATGCAACTTATGGCACAAGCCTGTAGTCAGACTTGGAAAGTAACTTCTCAGAAGTAAATTCTGATGCACCACTTTTAGAGAATGTTTCAGATAAATAGGGTGGCTTATAAAACAATTGGCTCTTAGTCATGTTCTAGGGATATTATTTTCGGGCACCTACACATGCATCATTTTGCTCAATTAAGAACCTTCCAGCCCTTTCAGGTTTTTATGCATCACAAGGATACTGAGGAAGAATACATCAGTATAGGACATCTATACCTAGTGAGTGATGAACTTTCCTCACACTCACAAAATATTTATATAGCAGTCCAAAACGAAAGTATCACTTGGGTCACTTCTAAGTTCTCCAGCGTGGGATGTGTCTCAATAGGCAAGCCCTCTAAGAAGGTAAATTTTTAAAATAAATGTGAAGCTCAAAAATGTTCTTCGCTCACCCAAGATCACCAAAATGGTGTGAGGGGAGAAGAAAAAACACTTCAGCTTTCCAATCATGCATGCACAAAAGATAATTCATTGCAAATTGATTCATTTTAAACACCTTGAGCAGTGTTATTCCCAAGAATATGTGAGTAAAAATGAAATGTTCTTTTTTATCTTTGCACCAATTGAAGTGTTCAAAAAATCAAGCAGTTAAATATATCAATGGTGTGAAAATAGCAAAAAAAAATTGTTCATTTTAAGCCCCAAAGTTGAAATGTTTCTAAGAAAATCAGGCCTGGTCCTTAAATGGTCAACAAATATAAATCGTTCATGCATCAACAAAGTGAAAAAAAAATTGCACTCTTTTTATGTGCCAAATTTAAAGGTTCCTAACTATGAAAACATAAAATTTGTTCATTTTTAGAGCCCCAAATTGAGGTGTTTTATGTTCTTTTTATGAGCACCAAAAGAGAATTCCTACCTTAGAAAGCTTTGAATTGTTTATTTTATCAACACCAAATGGGAAATGTGAGTTTTTTTTGTTCATTTTTAAGCACCAAATGGAGATTCCTACCTTAGAAAGCTTTGAAAATGTTTATTTTAAAAGCACCAAATTGGAAATGTGAGAGTTGTGTTCATTTTTAAACACCAAAAGGAAATTCCTAACTTAGAAAGCTTTAAAATTGGTTCATTTTAGCAACACAAAATTAGATGTGATTTTGTGTTGTTCATTTTAGTGCACCAAATGAAAGTTTTCCTAAGTTAATAAAAAATGCTTGTGGATCTAAAAACAACTTGGATTGATCATCTTCCCTACATAAAACAAGTTAATGTGTTTCAACCCTACATAAAACCCATTAGTTCCTATAAAACAAGCAAACATTAGCAAGGAGGTTCATTACAATAGTGCAAGATCTATGCACTTGTCTTCTAGAGAAAATGCTTAGAAAAAAAATTGAAAGCTCAGAAAAAAATTTGCAAAAGCTCAAATTTTTTCGTATAGGTGCAAACTCAGAAAAATCAAAATGTTCTTTTTAGAGAAAAAGTGTTGGTTTAGAGAAAACGAGCCATTCCCAAAAAAAGGAACTGATCTTTGTGGCAAAAGCTCAAAATTTTTGCCAGTCAAAAGCGAGCTTTTGTTGGGCAGTCTGTGAAATGTTTCTGAAAGCTCTCGAAACCTTGTAACTTGCAACTTAGCTCATAAAAAATGTTAGTGAGGAGGACCTAAGTCCCACCAGGAATGCCAGAATGTGTGAGGGGGATTAAAGAATCCATCAGGAAATATGCTAAAAACAAGATCAAATGCAAGATTGAAATAAAAAACTAATCTAATTCAAAAACACTTAATCTATCTTATTCCATCACTCATGAAATGTGAAAATCTAAGCTATTTGAATGAAAGTAAGATCCTAAGATATTCAAACCAATTCAAATAACACAAGAAGAGACTACCATCCCATGTTGGAGTGTATTTGCATGATGTTGGGTTCTTCGTATCACTACAAAGCTTCCATTGCTTATACGCAAAAGCTTGATGATTGATGTTTGTTCTTGAAGAAATGATGAAGCTCTATCAATGGTGATCTTGACAACACTTCATTGCATAAGGTAAGTTGAAATTATGATCATAATTTGTGAAGAGAAAGGCTTGTTATATAGAAAAAGCAATTTCAAATCAACAATCGAGATCGCGTTGGAGAATATCCAGATCAATGGTCAAAAGGAGTTGAGAGGATTTAGACATGAGGGAATTGTGCAAATTTTATTGCACAATTAGGGTGATTGAAGAAGAGATTGACTAGTTAGGATTTTGATTGCTTAGTTATCAATTGATTGATTAGTTAGGGTTGAGTTAGGAATTAGATGGTTAAGTTAGCAAAATTAGATTACTTAGTTAGCAATCCATGATTTTCTCAATCAAAAAGTGGGTGAGGAATATTAATTAATTAATTCCAATTTGATTTTGATTTTGATTTTTGCTAATTTGAATAGTTTGATTTGATTAGATAAATAATTATTCAAATTTTAGAGGGAAATGTGATAATTAAATTATTATGATTTAATAATTCAATTAATTTTGAGAAATAAGATGAGTTAGTGACGTAATAAAATAATCGATGTCATTTGACTAATCAAGATGAAATAAGATTAGGTTAGGACTTTATTAAATAAATGTAATTTATTTAATTGGTTGAAATGATGAAATGAGAATTAATCAAATAATGTTGTATCATTTTATTAATAGAGGAAATAGGGTTTTGAATGTCATTCGATGTTGTTTGATGTGTTATGAGATGTCATGGGATGATTTCGATATGATCCGAGTTGTTCAGAGATGTTTCGAGATGTTCCAAGTTAATTTAGAGTCGTTCTGAGTCATTTTGGGGTCATTTCAAGACGTTTTGGGTTGATTCAAAGTTGTTTTGAGTCATTCTAGGGTCGTTGTGAGATTTTCTAAGTTGATTCAAAGTTATTCTGAGTCATTTCAGGGTCATTTTGAGATGTTTCGAGTTGATTCAGAGTTGTTCTGAGTCATTTCAATGTTGTTCTGAGACATTCCAAGACATTTTGAGTTGATTCAGAGTTGTTTCGAGTTGTTTCGGGGTCGTTTCAAGAAGTTTCGAGTTGATTTAGAGTTGTTTTGAGTCATTTTGAGGTTGTTTCGGAGTCATTCTACGACATTTCAAGTTGATTCAGAGTTGTTTTGAGTCGTTTCGGAGTCATCCTGAGACATTTTGAATTTGTGATAAGTGTTAAGTCAATTTTACATGTCTAAAATAAAAAAAATGGTCCCCTAATGAAAACTTGGAAAACAGGCATCTTGGTGACAACAATTTTTTTTCTTTAAAAGTGGAAAAAATCAAAAAAATAGTAAAGATAAATAATTCATCCAAAAGTGAAAACCACTTTCGTGGCACTTTGGATAAGTACCATGGTGTAAACTTGGCAAACAGGTGCCATATGTATTTGGTCTCTACTCCTTCTGCTGTCACTTCATTTGGTCTTTCCACTCATCCATTTGCACTTGTCACTTGTCCGTAATAAACTTAGTTATCCTTCCACGGCTTGGAAACCAATGACATTTCATATCCTGATCATCCCTCACATTCGTTTGTTGCTTCTCTCACACAATAATTTGTTCCCACACCTGACTGGGGGAAATTCCTTGACTCATGTCTTCATGGGATCAACCTTTTAAAATATCAAAATCCAAAAAAAATAGAAAATCATCAAAATCCAAAAAACATCAAAAATCCCAAAAACAAAGTCTGAGTCAGTCTTCATTAGAGTGGTCGAATTACATTGTCTCTATGAATTTTCTATGTAGGCAAGGCTCATCTTAAATATTAGGTCAATCCTTTTAGGTGGTCCCAATAAAATAATGACTCATTCTTTTGTCGTATAATGCAAATTCAAGTCGTGTCGAACTACGAGATCTCTGCGCATTGCTACATAGGCAAGGCAATATGTCGATGAGCCCTTGAGGTCCCCTAGGTCAAGTCCTTTAGGTTTTCGATTCCGGTCGTATCCTTGGTCTGAAAAAAATCATCATTCAAACCAAATCCCAAATCAACAAATCAACATAACCAACAAAATATTTCATCAATCAATCATCCTATCATCAAACAATCAATCTGGTCATTCAATCAGAATGTGGCATTATTTCATTTGTCTCATTTGGTCCTATCTCTCATCTTTTATCAACATGTGTCTCTCCTGAGATTAGACTTTTTCAATTTGGTCATTCACCTTAAGTAGGATATATCTTCTGTGCAGTTAGGAGCCTTTTCAACACTTATCACTTGGTCAACTTTACCAGATGTTTCCTTTTCCTTAAACAAAATGTGTCCTTCTTGAAGTTGGGTATCATCACATCTCTTGGTCATATTCATAAATCTTTGTCAAACAAACAAAAAATCTTATCAACCTTGTCAATCAATCTTGCCTTATTCAGGATGTGTCCTTCTTGAAACTAGGTGTGATCAATCAAATCAATTTGTCAACTTTTGTCAAATTATCAATCAATCTTTGTCAACTTTTCAATTATCAATCAATCCTTGTCAACCTATCAATCAAACTCAGTCATCTTGGTCCACCTAATCCATTAATCAAACAATCTTATCATTGGCAAACACTTTGTTGATATGGATTTCTCTTATCTTTTTTATTGGTTTTAGGTCATGTTACTATTCTCCTCAACGATGTCCTATTAATGTATTTAGAGGGACAATGATGGATCATGGCCTCTTTTTTTTGTTTGTTGTCTGTGGTTTGTCTTGGAAAAAAGACCGGGACAATTGGGTCCTTAGTATGAGCTAGGGAATTCCTTTTCTTTTTGGATGCTTGTCTCTCCCAAATGGTCACCTTTCACACCTTGGTTTATGTCATACCATGGTGTTTTTGGACCATTTGTGACATTTTTTGATGCCTAATGATGATAAATATAAAAATGTAAGCATGAAATTTGGATCCCTTATCATTTCTAGTCTAACTTTCCATCTCCATCTCCTTTATCTTTTCCACACTAGAAATCATCTATTCCATCTTCTCTACACTAACATTCCTTCTGTCTACATCTTGAAAAAGTCATGTGACACACAAAACATCTTGCATCCATAATCATGTTAGATCGCATCATAGAAAGCACCTTCATCATAGAAATCATCTTCATATTAGATCACACATATTTGCATAAGAAAGTATAAAAACATAAACTGCATTTGTAAGGAATTCATATCTCATCATCATTTGCATTATACATTTCTTCATAGCATTACATCCCATCTCACATAGCATTGCATTCCATAACATGTTGCGTTGTGATCCATTTGCATTATATTTCATATAACATCTCATTTTATATTATGATTCTTCATATCACATATTGCATCACACTTCACATTACATACCATATATATTCATATCATTTTATCACATATCACATTTAGTGTCACATTACATATTTTCCATCAAACATTTTGCATTATCATCCAAATATCCCTTTACATTAATACATTCTATCCCAAATTGCATTAGGATATTTCCATTACATTCATCATTCACACATAACATAATCAAAACATCCATAACCATAAATGCATTACATCATTATATTTCACTATACTCCTAACATAATCATATAGATTATCATCATATCATTTTGTATTCAATAAACATTAGGTCATCCATTTACTAAAAGCGTAAACATTCATAACATAGTCATAAGCACATAATCATAAAGCATATCAAAACCATCACATCATCATATAGAATGCATCAACAAACATCATAATTATAGCATAAACATCCATCACATAGTATGTCATCATAATGCATATCATCAACCATCGCCAAAATCATATATATATTGCTCAAAAAAATAATGTGTCATAGAACAATGTCAAGATGTGTCCAATGAAAGTGGAGCATGCAGGCTTGATAATAACACATCAGTGTCTAATATTTAAATAACAAGGGGCTCTACCCCAAACTTCCCTGATCACCTATCCCTAAGGAATCCTCTCTGTGTGGTGCATCTCTAGCCCTATGCTCTGTAGTAGGAGGCCTATCATATGGACCAACCCACCTAGCATCTGATGTCTCACCCTGGGACTTGCTCAATGTCTACCGGTTGTGAGTCATGTTGTTCCCTCTACCCCGTGAGCCACTGTCTATCTCAGAAAATGTGGGCTCCCTCCTCTCCAGAGGTACCACTCCCTCATATAGTTCCTTGTGATACTGACTAGCCTTGCTCACTATAGCATACTCTTAGGAAACCTCGACAATAGACCCACTGCATGTAGCTGTGAACTTGATCATCCGTTGATCATTCTATTATCGACTGATCAATTCCAGATCCCTCTCCACCTAGAATGCATCCATCTTGGCCTTAAGGTCATCCCTCTCTACAATCACTATCCTCAATTGTGCCTCAAGATCCTGCACCCAAACTTGTAAAGTGGCTATCCTCTACTTCACTGACCCCTCTCCCTCTCCAGTCCCCACCTCCTCTAGCATCTCCTCCTCTCCCATGATGATCCTCTCATGGAGAATCTGATCTGCCTCATCCATATCCACCTCCTCCTCTCCTCCTACCTACTCTCCCTATCCTTCGTCACCACCTCCCTTGACCTCCACAGCCTCTAGTTGTGCAACCTCCGCTACGGAAACCTCTGCATGCTGCTCCCTATCCTATACCAACACCTTTGTTGCAGCCCAAACCTTCAGTTGATCCTCCTTCATCTCTGCCTCCTCTTGGATGGGTGGCAGTTTCCTATCCTCCTATCACCCTCTGTCCCTCCTCCTCAGTTTTCTATCACCTCATCCTCATCCTCCTCCTCCATCACCCTCATCATCCCCTCATCCTCCTCCATCTCCTCATCCTTCGTCTCCTTTGCCCCTCCCACCTCTGCCTCCCCGTTGACCTCTCACACCCCTAACTTTGCGCTTTATTGGAACTAGTTGTTGTGGATCTATATGTGGAATGGGTTTGTGAATCTGCCACCATTCATCATACTCTGGCGTGGTTCCTGCATTAGCCTCCCCTCCTCGCCACTCTTAGTCTAATGCCGGCATAGCATCAATCTCCTGCTCAACTGTCATCACTACAATCTATGGACCCCATAGATGCACCTCACAGGAGGATTTCCCATACTCTGCTCTGCCCACTTGAACTCCCTACCTCTCCCCAAACTGTCATTGGATCCTCTTTGGTAGGTACATGTCAATGATGTGTTGACTCTGTATTGTCCATCCAATAAGATATCTAGGCTATCTACAACAAGGTAAGTGGTCATCCTCATCTATCCACAATGGGCATGTCTTGTATGGTCTCCAAACAAATCTCACCAACGTGTCTATGCCATGCCTCCAATAGCCTACATCACCCATGTGTTTCTAAGTCAATGCACCCTGATATAGATAAGCATATGTTGCAATACCCACCACCTGTCAAACCATTGGTGGTTGAAACACTACTATTTTCTCCCATGCCCAAACTGTCAGCAAGGTCACACCACAAATCAAGCTCTACCCCTCTCTCTAAACAATATCATGCAATTGGAAATACAACATATCCAAAAGACATGGCCCCCATGCATAGACTATCATGTGTCGAACCATTAACTCCAACATCTCTCCCCAACTAACTAGGAAACCATGGCCCTTGCTATCAACGTGCATAGAACACAGTCAAATTGGTCATATGTCTCCACCAGGATCTCCCACCGGATCTCATATCCTTTAATCCTGAGCTTAGCATCATCCTTAGTCTCATATTACTACTGCAATGCCTATAGTCCTCAAACTGAATTGTATCGCACATGCTCACCGTGAATGGGTAACCTCAGGATCTTGTACACATCCTTCAGGGCGACTGTTGCCTCCCCTATAGGCAAATGGAAGTTTCTCATCTCTGAGTTCGACTACTCTACTAGCGCTATCAACATGCCTTGTTTTCCCTAATAGTGGGAATATATGTCACATAAAATAAACCTAGCTCTAGCAACACACCCTTCTCATCATCGCCTAACTGGTCCCTCAGTCGGAACACATCTGGTCTAGAATCTTGTGTCTAAATTGGGGGAAGATGCACCTAAAAAAATCAAGTGACCAATAATGTCAATCTGAAACCTTCATTTGACCTATTGAACCTAAATTGACCAAGTCAAAATTTCCTAGTCTAGGGAAAATCCTTAATCAAGCAATTGTGTCACAATTTCTATCTAATGTGTTACATAAAGTATAACCAGCCCGCAACTGCAAATGTGTCACATGCCTAACACATGTGTTGCTAGGACCCACATATGTGTTGCACCCAGTCACTTGCATTTTTCTTGATCACATATGTGACTCAGAAAATCACTTGTGTCGCACAATTTCATGTGTCGCCATGCAAATTTTTTTGCCCCTATCCTAATGCATTTGCATTGTGTCGAGATGATTGTGGCGAACTGCTTATCGAATGTGTCGAACGGGATGACAAATGCACAGCACGACATGCAACACAATTGTTTTCTAAATTATTTCCTAAGCTAAATGTGCAAAAAAATGAAAAAATTAAAGGCAAGTTTTGTAGTACGTACTGGGGTGGGCACTCCCTCAGGATGATGGTGTGTGCGGATCTGATATGTGCGGTGGGAAGCCTCTAGAACTAGGGACATTTTCGTTGCCTACTCACTCTGAGATCTCAAGATCTAAA
Organism: Sequoia sempervirens; assembly: GCA_007258455.2. Taxonomy (NCBI): domain Eukaryota; kingdom Viridiplantae; phylum Streptophyta; class Pinopsida; order Cupressales; family Cupressaceae; genus Sequoia; species Sequoia sempervirens. Next base: position 106,334,191 of record VDFB02000003.1, read on the forward strand.
TTTGGAATGTGAAAATGACCTATTTTCAAATTCAAATTGCCATTTATAGGTCAAACTTAGGGTTCTTGGCCTACCTCGCCTTCTTGTCACACATTTTGACACCCTTGACCTCGAATTTAACCCTATTTTTGATCTTGATCCTAAATTATGTCTTCACCATTGAAGTCATGACCATCCTTTTGTCTTATCAAGATAATTTTCCAAACTTTTGAAAATCCTTGAAATTTTTTCAAATTTTCCCGAGAGCGCATACATGTACCCTACTGTCACCGGGGCATCCTAGAGCATCTCCTGAATGAATTTATTTGACACAACGTGATGAACTCCATTATGACAAAGAGGGGAACAATGTAGACACTGAAAAATGTCCTAAGCCTGTGAGCGTCATTTTTCTTGGTTGTTGTCCTTCAATAATTGAATAATTTTAATTATTCAATTATGTTCAATCATATTCCTCTATTAAATAAATAATTTTTAATTATTTAATTAATTCACCTCCTCATTTCTATTCTATCTTGATCAATTAAAATTATTTAATTGTGTCACTAATATACCTCTTTCTTCAAATAATTAAATAAATTATTATCTATTTAATTTTTTTTCCTTCATCTATAGTCAGATAATAATTATTATTATTCGACCTTTTATTCTTCAATAATTAAATAATTGTCAATATTATTTAATTATGTGCCATTCCTCTCTTATGAATAAATAATCCAAATCAATTATCCATGTCTAATAACCACCTTCCCATTTAATTAAATTGACTAATTTAATTAAATGCTCATTTTTTCATTTTCTCCAAATAAACAATTTGGATAAATTAATTATTTCCACTTGTCTCTTTCCTCCATTTTCTCCATTTTTTAATAAATTATTTAAGATAAATTATTTATGCACCTCCTATAGTCAAAGATGCCCTATCATTAACCCCTGTCATAGCCTTTATTTCTATCATATTCGTCGGGCGTCATAGCTTTCGGCGTCATACCTATCATAATTCCTCCAAGAATGGCATATTCTTGGTGCATCAATTTTGGACCATTGATCTTGGCATCTTTTTGAAGACTTGATCTTGGTCATCCATTTTGTAACCTCCCTCTCATGCATCCTCATTCGTCGATCTTGGAATCCTTCTAGAGGATTAATATGGACTGTCCATTCAAATGGTTGCCTATAAAAGCAACCCTCCTCTCCCATTTTCAATTTAATAGCTAATTGTCTCCAACTTTCTACTTACCATTTTGTAGGTATTTTCACATGTAAAGCAACAAATTTGAGGGAAAATATTGCAAAAAGGAGAAATAGGAGACCAAGGGAAGTGATTCAAGATTCAAGCATGGGGAGTTTTTTTATTTCACGTTCTTATTTTCTCATGCTTTCATTGTTTTCTCTTTTTTAGGTGTGGTTAATAGTCTAGAGGTGTTGGCTATCACTATTCTAGGCTAGGAACTCAGAAACCCCCATCTTACACTTTTATTATGGTTTTCAAGTTGTGTTTGTGTAGAAGCGGGTTTTTCAACCATAGGTTCCTTTTCTTCTTGTGAGGGAAGAACAAAAGAAACTATGGAAGGTTGTTCAACCACTTTCTTTTTGGATTTATAAATTTTCTTAGGAGGCAGATTAGGAATTGTTTGGTTTTCTCTTGGCCTTTTGTAGGAAATAGGAAAGGGGTTTTGTATGGATGGGTCTTTGTTAGTCAGAAGGAATTTAAGCTCAATATTGTTTTCTTCGAGGAGCGGAGGAGGAAATTTTTCAAGGGATAATTTGGCTATGCATTTTGCTTTAAAATTTTGGTAGGATTGGAAAAGGATGTCCTCATGAGGTCTTATAGGTTCCATGGGCTCAACCCAAAAATAGTCCAAGGAAAAATTTCCATAGGAAGACAGAGATCTAAAGCCACTATGGTTCACAGTGAATATTTCATTGTCGACTAGAAACTTTAAGCACTTATGGAAAATGGATGGGACCACATTCATGGATTGAAGATATTTGTAGCCTAACTTCACACAAAATTGATCTGAATTAGAGATGATAGAAAATGATACATTTAATTTCTTTGGTCCTACTTGTAAAGAGAGTGTGATTGAATCCATCGTAGCACGAACAAAACCATCATGTGTTTTAATCCATGCTTTTGGTTTATCATATCTATCTTGACTGAGTTCATGCACATATAAGATTTCCTTTGTGATCACATTCTCTCCACAAACAGGATCAATTAAAATTACAAGGGTGGGTTTGTCATTGATTTTGTTGGCTATGTAGAGAGGACCATCAAGTGCATTTTTTATTGTTTCTTTTGAAGAAAAATTAATGTCAATGGGCATCATATTTTTTTATTTACGAGGCTTGATTTCAATCACTCCTATCATTGTACTAATAGGACTTCAATCATTAGTATCCATAGGATTTTTTTCATCATCATCCATAGGATTTTTTTCGTTATTGTTCATGTTATCATCATTCATGTCAACGTTCATCACATCAAGCTTAGTTTCACTAGCCTTAACAAATGAAATATTGTGGTTAGGCATGGGATTGGTAAAGATTTGCAAGTTTTGGTTAGGAGGAGCTACAAATTTATTACTTTGTCATTCACACCTCTAATTTGAATATGGTTAGAATCAATGAGGTCTTGCACAAGATGTTTAAGATGCTTGCAATTTGTTTTATCATGTCCTTTTTATTCATGATAAGAACAATAGGCATTGTGTCTAAAGCTCAGAGGTAATAGCTTGCTAGGGTCAAGAGGTCGAACGGGAGGTAATGTAAGCATTTTTTTGTTCATTAGTTGAGTCATGATATTTTGAAGTTTGTTGGGTAAGGGAGTAAATTGTCTTTGCAGATCCCCAAATATATAAGGATTACTCTTCTTTATAGCAGCTACTTGGGTATCAACCTATTGGGTGGGTTGGGAGGTAGAATTTAGCTGAAGGAAACTTTTATTTTGTCTTTTGAAAGGTTGGTAGGTGTTATGGTTTGAAGATTCAGACTTTTTAGGATGGGTAGAGGTGGTTTTTGGTTCATGACTACCTACGGAATTATGTTAATCTTGAAGGGCAGTGCATAAGTGCATGAAGGAAGGGAATTTCATCATGGTAAGCTTTTCTTGTATCTTACTTTGTAAATTTTCTATGAACATCTTTTGAAGGTGAGGATCGACAATCTTCACACTAATTTGGGAATAAAGTGATTGGTAACGTGAAATAAAATCAATGAATTTTTCACCCTCATTTTTTTTACATCTTATCAAATCAACTAATGTCATTTCAAGAACCATATGCACTTGGAAATGGTTAATAAAGGCTTCAAAAAGTTCATTAAATGAATGAATTGAGTTATTTAGTAATGCAGAAAACCAGTCCAAGATAACGTCTTTCAAGGATTGGGGAAAAAGCTTAGCCAAACATTTGTCCTCAAGGATAAAGTCACCACACAAAGTAGTAAAGGAATTAACATGATTAGTAGGATCTCCCTTTCCTCCATATTTCTCAAATGTAGGGATCTCTATACCTTGTGGCACCAGAGTTCTCAGTATCTCCAAATATAGTAGGTTGCTTTTGACATAGTATGAAGGTGGACCATTTTGATTTTGATTTATGGTGGAAAGTTGACATTGAAGGGGTGAAAGGTTTTTTAAAAGGTGGTTGATGATAGGTTCATTTCTTGTGGTTTGGTATGGAGGTGAACATGGTGGTGGTGTGTATGTGTTGGAAGTACAAGTGAATGGATAGATTATGGGAGGAGATATTAGGTTAGATACCACATAGGTATAAGGAGCACTAGTGGAAATGTTTGATGTAGGAAGGACATTACTAGTTGGTTGCATCATTGTGGTCACTTGAGGATTTGTATAGGTGGGAATGGAGGTTATGGTTGAAGGGAGAGGAACTTGAATTTCACCCTAGTTTTGCACATTGTTTGAAGTTTGAGCACCATTGGTAGTGGAAGAATATTTTTTCCAAATATTTGAGCTATATTACACACAACTTCCAATCCCTCATCACTTTCCATCATGTGGTGAATACTATCTATGGTAGGTATAACAGTGTTGCAAATGTTTTCAGTACTCATGCTATCTTGTAAATGGGATAGGTCTTCATGCATTTTCATTATGTTTTCTTGAGGGATATGATCAAACATTGTTTGAACACTTGGAATAGCACTTGTAGGTAAGGTAGGCATAGCAAAAGAGTTATCAAAGGTATGATCCATACCTAGTGAACTAGTACCAACACTAGGAGTAAGAGACCTAGATAACCCAAAGTCCACATCAAGTGTTTTATCATGGGATGCCATGAGTCTCACACTTCATCTCACCATAGTACTAGTAGTAGGAAACCAAGTAGTACAGCTCATGCAATGGATAAACCAAAGGAAGTGCAATGAACACAATATCCTATGCTTGCAATTACACTTGAAATGAAAGAAATTGAAATAATGGTAATTCTGCAAACTGTAATAGAAAACTAAAAGAAGCCAACATAAGCATAGAAAAGTATATTTATACCCTAAAAATTGCGACTTCAAAATCCACAGGGACTAAGAAGCTAGCAAGGGCCTCTGGGTCCTACTAATGAAAATTTGAGGTCCCAAAAATTGAAACAAAAAGCAAGCAACTCAGACAGGGTTTTGAGCCAAAAACCCACAAAGGGAGTAAGATGCCATTAAGGGAGTTTTAGTCCTAGTAGAGGATTTTTCATAAAAACAACAAAGATTGGATTGGTGACAGTGTTTCCAGGTTTCCCAATCAAGGACCTGATGTTTAGAAACAAGAAATCAGAATATAAGTAACTAATGACAAGCAATTGAATGCAAAGTTGAATGCAATAACAATGTTCTTAAATGCAATTAGGATGATTGACAATGCACTTTTAGTTTTTTAATGAGATAAGATGACGTAAGAAATCAAGAATGCAACCTATATGCACTTTCACTAATGCAAATATGAGAAACCCTATATGTAATTTCACTAATGCAAGATGCAATGCAAGAATGAATGCAACCTAGATCTAGGACCTTAATGAAATCTAAATCACAAAATGAATGTCCAAAATTTTGGGTTCACCAAAATGAACGGTTGGGAAAAATGGACGGGGAAAAGGGACTTGCAATACAAGAAAGGAATCCCTAATCCTAGATTTTCCCAATAGGGGGAAGGTTCATTCAAGGAAACCTAGGATCCCAAAGTGGATTGACTATCAACACAAAGGTGAGTCAATTCTCAACAAGGGATACCTAGGAAGATTCCTTAGGCTTTGAAGGGTTCACCACCAAGAATATTCTTAGAAAAGACAACTTAACATTCAGCTCACAAAACCTAGTAATGCAAGCCAAATAATGAGTGCAAATGACAAAATTAAGTAACAACAAGTTAAGATGTATGTACCTAGGAAGTCTGGAAATGTGATAAGGATTCTAGAAATGCAAAAATGCTACCAAAATACGCCAAGGAGGACTAAGATGCCCTTACTTTCTACTTAGTCCAACTACTATTTTTTGGGGCAGACATGAAATCTTTAGATGTTGAAACAGGATCTGAAGGAATCTCTGCAAAATACCTCCAGAAGGACTAAGACACCCTTACTGTCTTCTTAGTCCCAATCTAAATTTCTACAATCTTGGAATGTGATCCTGAGGTCCAAGGTCTACTCTTCTTCTCATATCTCAGGTCTTGAAACTTCCAACTCTGGCTTGTAGGTGACTTTCTGTGAAGATGACAACTTTGCAATGCAACTTTGCACTCCAAATGATCTTCAACCTAAATCTGCAAACATAAACACACAAGAGAAGAAAAAATTATTGATTGTTAGTAAATTTGGGTTTGCCTTGGTCAAACCCCTGGTTGGTAATTAAACCTTGGAATGAAATGAAATAATGAAGGGAAATGATGAATGAACAATGTGCCATGTTGCAACTCAAACCCTTGTTATGAAATTTGCAAACTTGTGTGAAGTGGCTAGCTTGAATGTAGATCTTGAATTGAAATAATGCTTGATGCACTAGTACAAAAATAGCAATAAACTACTAAAAACTGCTTATAAATGACTACAGTTGGTCACGTGACCACTAGTAGTTTATTTCTATCCGTCTATAACACAACCAAATTGATGACTAAACCATTTTTATTCATTTATTGGTTGTTTTGATTGATCAATTTGGTAGTATATTTAGTCGCGGATTTAGCTTGTCATTACTAAGTGATCTAGTCACTTATTTAGTCACTTTTTCCACCGATATATTTAGTTGTTGATTTAGCTGGCTGATTATTGTAATCAAGGTTTTCTATTTAATGGGCTTTTTTTCATCGGTATATTTAATCGTCTTTA
>VDFB02000003.1:106340622-106433496 GCA_007258455.2 Sequoia sempervirens
AGCTTTAATTACTGGAATACGTGCAACATTATCCTTAGGTGTTCAACACATTTCCATATTTGGTATTCTCAATTAGTCATTAAACAAATAAATGGATCCCATCAAGCAAAACTAAAAAAAATAGTTCAATATAAAAACCTCATGATGAAACTGTTGGAACAATTTAAATCATATACCATTGATAATATTCCTTGAAAGGATAATCGACATGCAAATGCAATGACAAGTGTTGCTTCCCTTGTATCTCTTGATGACCCTTCTATGGATTATATGTTTGTCGTGCACACAATTCTAAAACCATCAATAGAGGACAAAGTGAAATAAACATTGGTAACAACTATTGAAGACCCTCCTGAATGGTACACACATATATTCAAGTACTTAAAAGAAGGAACCTTTCCTGAACCAACCACTAAGAACACTAGAGCTGGTATTCAGAAACTTGCTACTCAATATGTCATCTTAGAAATTTTTTTATATAAACGATCTTTTGATGGTATTTTTCTTAGATGTCTTAAACAGTTGGAAATCTACATAACCCTTGAAGAAGCTGACATTGGTGCTTGTGGGGGAAATTTTGGAGGAAGATCATTAGTTCAAAAATTAACTCGCATGGGATATTACTAGAGACATATGGAGCAAGATTGTTTCAAGTATGTTAAGAAATGTCAAGAACATAACAATTTGATCCATGCTCCCGCCTCCAAAATACGTGCCCAAGTTTCTATTTGGCCATTTTTGGTTTGGGTTTTGGATCTCATTGGGAAGATATCTCCCCTGTCTTCTTCAGGACACACGTTCATAATTACTACAATAGATTATTTCATGAAATGGGTAGAAGCCATTCCTCTTCACTCGACAACAGATGATGCAAGCTATCATTTCATATTGGAACACATTATTACTTGCTTTGGCCTTCCTTCCACATTGGTTTCTGACAATGGAACTCCATTTAAGAATAATGATGTGAAGAAGTTTTTGGAAACATTCCACATTCAACATCACTTTCAACGCCTTACTACCCACAATATAATGGCCAAGCCAAATCAACTAATAAAATTCTTGAACAAATCCCCAAAAAATAGTAAGCAAACATAATAAGGATTAGCACACTCAGTTATCTTATGCGCTATGGGCTTATCACACTAGTATTCGAACACCTATAAGCAACACACCTTATAAACTTGTTTATGGTGTGGATTCAATCAATGCCTTTAGAGTTAGAAATCCCTTCACTAAGGATCTCTCTTGGAGGGATTATTGATGACACTATGTATAAAGAAAAAAAACTACAACAACTTGAAATTCTTGATGAACAATGTATCAACACTCTTGAGAATCTTCAAGCCTACTTCAAAAAAATGCAACGTAGTTACAATAATAATATCATTCCCCACTCATTTAACAAAGGTGATTTGGTGTTATATGAGAATTAGCGTAATGTTAATGTCGCCCTAGGTGAAAAAGGAAAATTTATTCTAAGCTGGTTGGGACCTTATGTAATTAATGAAAGCTATGGGTCTGGTGCATACACATTAACAAAAACATATGGAACACCTTTAAAAGAACCTATCAACACTACACATCTGCGCAAATATTACATGTAACATTTCATTTGAAAAGTATGTATTAAAGCATGTTGTTGCTGTTATCACGCGGGACCCTCAACCCCTCCCTTCGGACCCATGTGGTCTCTGGCTAACCTCTCCCGTGGCGCCCTCATTGATAGTTCGAGCTTTTGGTGTAGTGGTAGTTGGTTTGTGTTAACAAACAACCCCTCCCTTCGGACCCGTGTGGTCTCTGGATAACCTCTCTGGTGGCGCCCTCACTGACAGTTCGATCTTTTGGTGTAGTGGCAGCTGGTCTATGTTAACAAACTGGCTACTGTGCTGGGGAGGGGTTTGATTCCCGCCGGTGCTCCTTACTCGCTTCGTGGTCATCTGTGTCCAATACAGGCCTCTCGGCTCGGGGGGGTAAGTTTTTATCATGCGAGACCCTCAACCCCTCCCTTCGGACCTGTGTGGTCTCTGGCTAACTTCTCCAGTGGCGCCCTCACTGACAGTTTGAGCTTTTGGTGTAGTGGCAGCCGATCTGTGTTAAAAAATTGGTGACTCTGCTAGGGAGGGGTTTGATTCCCGCCGGTGCTCCTTACTCGCCTCATGGTCGTCTGTGTCCAATACAAACCTCTCGGCTCAGGGAGGCTAAGCTGTTATCATGCGGGACCCTCAACCCCTCCCTTCGGACCCGTGTGGTCTCTAGCTAACCTCTCTGGTGGCGCCCTCACTAACAATTCGAGCTTTTGGTGTAGTGGCAACCAGTCTGTGTTAACAGTTAGATTTAGTAGATAGTCTCTATTTTTATCTCACATTGCTTCATTCTTGACAAACATATCTTGTGTGTGTGTGTCTTGAATTAGGTAGAGTAATTGTTCATTATATTGAATTATTAATTTATTAAATTCAATACTATTCAAATCTCATGTGTGGTGTGTTAAATTAGATTATTACATGTATTTAATTTCCTAACTAGATCTTAAGTGCATTTTAGTTTAACACATAACACTTAATCAAAATGTAGCATCTAATATAAACTCAAATGTTTAGGTTAGATCACACTAAAACATAGATCATGGAGATATTTATTAAGTACTCTTACACAAGATTCTTTAATAGATCACATTGTCATCTAAGTCAAAACAAAAATAAAATGTTCATATATATTATGAAAGGTTTATATACATCAATCTCAAATACAATAATGCTAGTGGGGTCTATGGTTGCTAGACTCCTTAGGGCCTGGTTGCAATGCTCGTCGTGAGATGGTCAACCGTGACATGCTCTTGTAGCTCATTTTCTCTTGTAGGACCCGTTCCTCACCTTGTGTAATCCCCTCTCATACCATGGCCACTAAACGCTCCTAATCGATGTGAAGTATCTCTCGGCCTACAATTTAGTGATATCCCCCTGTAACCTGATGAGTTCTGATCAGATGAAGGCCTACTCTTCACCATTGGCCAGAACTCGGGAATCCTGAACCTACTCATATAAAGTATGTAGTTGAGAAAGCTCACCTCTTACTCACTTCTCCCCTACAACAAATAGATTAGCACACCTTGTGGTTTCCTCGTACATGGTCCTCAATCTCACAAAAGGCTTGAAAAGGTTAGCATGTCACCCCGCGGTAGATGGGGGCATATTCTCCACCTACACACTGCAAGACAAAGAAAAATAATAAAAGAATATCAGAACATGCCACGATATACATAAAAGTAAAAATCTAGTAGCATATCATTACTTGGATCCCCAATCCACCACTCAGGGTCTCGTCGTGGGACAATGTGCCCCTCATGTGTTGGAAGTGTGGAAGGTGCAGTACCACTGGTCTCCCCATGCTCAAGGGAATCCATGTCCTCATCGAGCTCGTAGAAATCATCACTCATCGGCTCAAGATCCTCCTCAACCTCACCCTCTAGGTCATATACCATGTCCTCCTCCTCCGTGTCTCCATCGACCACCTCCTCTCTCTCATCTCTCCGACTTGGAAGAGGTCCAACGCCGCTTGCAAGATGATCCTAAGGGAAGACATGTGTCAGTCAAAATCTCACCCACCAATGTTTGTAGGCTATAGTGGTGCCTACATCATGGTCCTCGTCATCTATGTTGTTGAATTCCACCTCATTCACCGTGGGACGTTGAATTTTTCTAGGTCTGAAGCCACTACATGTTGCTCTTAGGTAGGTGGGTTAGGGCCTCAGTGGTACTTGGACCCATCCAAATTGTCTCATCACTCGATCATAGTAAAATGACATAACTATGTAGTCATGCTGACCTAATAAGAGCCTATCCTCTTGCATCTGAACAAGCTATCGTGTGTCATCAGGCCACTAGGGTATAGTGAGGTAGGGCCTCCATACTACCTCCTCCTCCTCTAGATAGTCAAATTGAATCCACCAATATAGCAAATCTCCAACCTCCCAATCCCATCTCAAAGTGTAGATAAAAACTCGAGGGTAACCCAAGGCTGCTATTGTGGGATAGCTTGTAGGTCTTGTACATGTGATATGCTCAAAGGTCCACACTTGTAGGAGTGTACAATGTACTATGTTGTCAAGCTCTTTGTACACGAACCACCCAAGATCATAATAGAGGCGAGATAACATACTGCCACCCCATGCATACACAGTTTTATGCCGCTCCATCTCACAAATAGTGTGGACGAGGTCACCGTCTAGGTGTGCGCCTCACACATTAGGAACAAGGACCAATGCCATGATAATTGTTGGTGTAAATAAAGTCTTGTACCTTGTTAATTCATTTCTATGGGACTTATTTACATATTAAGTTTACTTAGGTCATTGGAAGGAATATTTCTAGAAGGTGTTAGTTGTCATTAGTTTTTATCTTATCTTTTGACTTGTAACACATGTGAACCTAGGTAGCTTTGATACCATGTCAAAATTGGCTATGGCTACCAAGATCTTGAGGCCAAATGGAAAGCACAAAGAGAGAGAATATGCATATGAAAATATGATTCAATTGTGTGTGAGGGGGAAGGAATCCATCAAGAAAACGATGTGAAAAAAAAGATCAAATGCATGATTGAAATAAAAAACTAATCTAATTCAAAAACACTTAATCTATCATATTCCATCACTCATGAAATGTGAAAATCTAAGCTATTTGAATGAAAGTAAGATCCTAAGATATTCAAACCACTTCAAATAACACAAGAGAAGATTACCATCCCATGTTGGAGTGTATTTGTATGATTTTGGGTTGTTTGTATCACTACAAAGCCTCCATTGCTTGTACGCAAAAGCTTGATGATCGATGCTTGTTCTTGAAGAAATGAGGAAGCTCTCTCAATGGTGATCTTGACAACACTTTGTTGCATAAGGTAAGTTGAAATTTTGATCCTAATTTTTGAAGAGAAAAGCTTGTTATATATAAAAAGCAATTTTGAATCAACGGTCAAAATGAGTTGAGAGGATTTAGACATGAGGAGATTGTGCAAAGTTGCTTGCACAATTAGGGTGATTGAAGAATAGATTGGCTAGTTAGGATTTTGATTGCTTAGTTAGCAATTGATTGATTAGTTAGGGTTGAGTTAGGAATTAGATGGTTGAGTTAGCAAAATAGATTGCTTAGTTAGAAATCCATGATTTCCTCAATCAAAAAGTGGGTGAGGAATATTAATTAATTAATTAATTCCATTTTGATTTTTTCTAATTTGAATAGTTTGATTTAATAATTTAATCAATTTTAAGGAATAAGGTGAATTAGTGATGTAATCAAATAATTAGCATTGTTTGACTAATCAGGACGAAATAAGATTAGGTTAGGACTTTATTAAATAAATGTAATTTATTTAATTGGTCAAAATGATGAAACATGAATTAATCAATAATGTTGTTTTATTCGATTAGTAGTAGAATTAGGGTTTTCAGGACTTTATTAAATAAACTTGTATTTATTTAATTTGTCGAGAATGATGAAATGTGAATTAATCAAATAACATTGTATTATTTAATTAATAGAGGAATTAGGGTTTTGAATGTTGTCTAATGCCATTCGATGCGTTATGAGATGTCGTGGGATGATTCAAGATGTTTTAGAGATGTTCCAAGTTAATTGAGAGATATTTTGAGTTGATTTAGAGTCGTTACGAGATGTTCCAAATTGATTCGGAGTTGTTTCGAGTCATTTCAGGGTCATTCTGAGATGTTCCGAGTCGTTTCGGGGTTATTCTGTGATGTTTCGAATTGATTCAGAGTTGTTCCAAGTAATTTCGGGGTCGTTCTGAGACTTTCTGAATTGATTCAGAGTTGTTTCGAGTCATTTTGGGGTTGTTCTGAGACATTCTAAATTTGTGATAAGTGTTAAGTCAATTTTACATGTCTACATTTTCCCCCTCTTTGATACAAAGTACTGGTTTCTTTGTTTCAAATATTATATTTTTAAGATCAAGTATTTTATGAAAAAAATTTATGCCCCACTGTGCCCTAGTGTGTTCCAGTGTTTCGTGGAATGGTGGTAAGACTCTATGCTACCCCCTCGAGAGGTTGACCAAAAATTTCAAGTTTTGAGGTCAAGCTCACGACACCAATGGAAAATTTAACTATAGGAAAACTAAAAACCACCTACACCATTGCAACGATCGTGAAATTCTACCCCATTTAAAAAAAAATCATTGAAAAATACTTTCGTATGACCAAGATATGGTCGTTTGAAGATAGGGTAAAAAATGTCCTGATCAATAACGAAGTTTTATGATTTCTGAGCATTTGCCTCAGTTTTCACACCTTTTCTTGTTGAGAATCCATGCCTTTGAAAAATTTCCTCACCTTTGACTTTTTTCCATGCCTTTGACTGGGATCTTCGCTTTTGTGTTTGAGCATTTGACTTAAAAGCTCACCTTTGATCAGAAAGCTTGCTTTCGATTGTTTCAAGTCCTGAAAGCTTTCCTTTGACAAAGATCCTCGCCTTTGACTTATTTCCACGCCCTTTTTTCCTTGCCTTTTCTTGAAAAGCTCACCTTTGCTTGAAAAGCTCGCTTTTTCCTGGTGCTTTTTGAGCATTTGCTCAAAAACCCTTACATGTGCTTGTTTTTGCCTGTTTGCAACCCTAAGTCTTGCTTTTCATTGTTTTTGTGTCATTTTGTGTTTCTTTACATCTTCAAAGTGAAACCCTAATATCATGAGTTAAAATGATTGTAGGATTGTCATCTTATTAGATAGCTAGATCCAGATGGTGGTCTGTAGCTTGGTCTATAGAGTGTTTCCCTTTTTGTTGGGCAGTGTACTTGATCTTTATTATGTTGTTGTTCAGAGACATATTATAGACATGTTTTTTTGTATATATATATATTCATTGGCCTAGTTGAGGCCTCATATATATGTTATGATGTTGTACTATCCTATCACACTTATTTCATGGATGATGATGTACCCCCATTTTTGATGATGATATATATGATATATACCTTCTTTGTTTCATTCTCATTTTATGCTTCTCGCATGACGATGTTTGATGATGTATGCATATGATATGGATGGATAAATCATATATTGTTTCATTTGATGTTTTATTATGGATGATCAATATACCATTGTGATATATGATGTTTATGTGGTGTTGATATATGATAGATGTATGCCCCATACATGATACATGATGTTTTTATTGGTTTATTATCATCATGATATGTATTAACGTCATTGTGGATGCAGGACAAATGTTAGTTGGAAGAAATATTTGATGATAGATAGAAATGTGATGTTGTTAGTAGTTGATGAAGTTGCTTTTTCTTTTCTTGGAGGCTTCACAGTTTTTGAACAATCCTATTTGATGTAGCAAACATATACGATGCACCAAGGTATTAATGACCAAGGTGACTTTGTATCCATTGCATGGACTTTGACTCTACAAACAAGGAGTATTATTGCTCATACCAGACATACGAAAACCATGTTAGAGTGTATGGGTGAGAAGCTTTAAAACATGTTGAACCAGTAACACAAGAGGTATTAAGAACCTAACATGTCATTGCTACACGAAATGCTCCAAAACAATTTCCACACACAAAACAAAGCAAGTATTCACCATGATAGTATAAAAAAAATATCCACAAATAACAAATTGAAATGATGCTCAATTTCCCCCATTCCTTCTTCTCTAAATCCTTATTGACATACTTGAGAGATCTTGGGAATGAGTCAATAAAATAAATCAAAAAGATAAAACTATAAAAAGATAAAACAAAGTTAGAATATCACTTGCCATATCTGTTTGGGGTGGGGCTATTATCCGTTGTTGATCATGTCCATCGTAGGAACGAATCCGTTAAGACATATCTCAAGATGTTGTTGGGACTTTTCAAAAAGATAGGTAGTTTATACTTTGGCCTTGTTTTCGATTGCTTATAGTCAAAGCTTTTGCGATTGTTTGCTTGAAATGTCTAGCTATTGACGTTTGCTTTGTTTGTTTGTTTTGTCAAAGGGTGAGTGTGATGATTTGTTTATTATGGACGATGTTTTATTGTGTATTTTGATGAATGGGATGGGTCTTTTTTATTTTTTGAATGTTTTTTCTCTTTTATGTTTTGTGAATGTTTTTGGATTTTGTATTTTTTTGACTTTTTTTGGATTTTTTGTTTTTGACTAAGTTGAAATAAAGCATGTTGGAAACATAAGGGGACTGACCTAGGGCCTTAGGGGCTAATGAGCCTTACCTACGTTGTTCACGGAGAGACCACGTAGTTCGACCATTTGACTCAAAGCATAAATTGTTTTTGGGTAAACAACATTGATAATCTGGATTGATATTCCATTTCTGTGTCTAGAGGATATGTTGCAGGAAAAGCTTACTTGAACTAGCTTGTAGGTTCAAGAAAATTTTGATAACTTAGAATTTTTTGAGTGAAGGAATAATCCCACGATGTTGTTTTATTTTTTATGTTTTTCAAATATTTTTTGTTCTTTTGTGGTTTTCTAGATGTTTTTTGATTTTTTTTTGGATTTTTACCCTCTTCCCTGGGGTGTAAGATGTTGACAACTTGGATTGATATTTCACTTTCTGTTCTAGAGGATGTGTTGTGGAAAATCTTACTTGAACTAGCTGTAGGTTCAAGTAGCTGTTGATAACTTAAATTTTGAGTGAAAAATCCACATTGTTAGTATCTTTAAAGGTTACTTTTTGGGTAGTGCGTTAGTACACCTTATTGATGGTATTTATGAATTGTTTGAAGGCTATACGATAGTGTATTTGGCGGGATACCTTGTTGATGGGATGAGCTATTTTGAAGAGGGCTACCGATAGTGTGTTGAGGTGAGATACCTTGTTGATGGGATGAGCTATTTTGAAGGCTACCCTGATAGTACGTTAGCAGGATACCTTGTTGATGGGACGAGCTATTTTGAAGGCTACCATGATAGTGCGTTGGTGGGATGAGCTATTTTGAAGGCTACCTTGATAGTGCATTGGTGAGATACCTTGTTGATGGGACGAGTTGTTTTGAAGGCTACCCTGATAGTGCATTGGCGGGATACCTTGTTGATGGTAAAAATTGCAAAGGGTACCATGTGGCACACCTTGTTGTTTGAATAATGCCTGGATCACAATGTGAGCTAGAAGGCATAGATCAAGATTTATTCTGAAGCAAGATATAAGGACCCGCCCCTAGTGTCTAGCAATGATAGGTTATCTTGTGATAAGATAGCTTGTTTGGATAGAGTATGCCCCTTTTGGAAAATGACTCATGACTTAGATAATGTCGGATAGGATAGGATCAATGATATTGACCCATGTCAAGATTTTTTCCATAAGCAAGTGTAAAGTATTCACCAAACATTTGTCAAGATCAAGACACGTTGGATTGGGATAAAATAGGATTTTATTATGGATGAGTTGAGATGCTTCCCCCTAAAATGGCATACATAGATGCTCGATTCTACACATGATACCTATTTTCTAGGTTTTCATCATGGTACTTGTCCAAAGTGCCACCATAGTGGTTTTCACTAGAGGATGATTTTTCTCTTGACTATTTTCTTGATTTTTTTAATTTTTTTTATTGATTTTTGATGCCACACAAGATGCCTGTTTACCAAGTTTTCATCATGGTGATGATTTTTTTCTCATGTTTGAACCACCTGGCGATACTGATGTAGATGTTGTTGGTGCTAATATGGTTGTTGTTGTTGTCATGACATTCCAATGATATCCTTCTTGGAGGAGTTGGTTTGCTAGGATACATGCACTTGAATGTAACCCCTGATAATTCTTATCTTCCCTGTTGATACTAGAGCTAACCTTATCCTGATGCACACATCGTGATAGAGTTCCCTTAGAGTTCTTATGATAAAGAGTTGCCGCTAACACATGGTCAATGTGAGATTTGGATATATTGGATGGTGAAATGTGTTGAGGGATATGATATTCAAATAGATTGGTTGGTAGTTTGGAACCTTTGACTTTCCAAACTTGGGATGATGAGCAATGATGGGTGGATATGGAGATTTGATTGGGACCAATGTCTTGATATACCTTGTAGGTCACTCTTGAAGCTTTATTTTGTATTTTTGGACTTCTTTGATGGATGAACTTCCCTTTTTGATTTTTCCCCATAGTTTCTTTGACTAATGGAGTTTGATAGGGATGATTTTCTTTCTTTTTCTTTTGTATCCATTTGTATCTTGCTTGTCCATTTTGTTTTGCTGATTCTTTTGCTTCAATGACATGTTCCTTTCTTGGGTATAAATTTTTATCTTGTTGTTGGTCCCAATGAGAGGGTGTAAATATGTGTGGATGATGATTCATGATATGGCTAGTTGTAGCATTGGTAGCAATTTCATCATAAGGACACTTTGTTCTCTCTATGTTGATGCTTGCATTAGATAAAGTTTCTCTCAGTATTAGAGAGGCATTACTGATATGTTTAGACCCCTTGTTGAATAACCAAGACCTTGATGCTTAGGATTTCCAATAATCTTCATTGGTGCTAGGATACCCTATTCATGTAGGACTAATCCTTTGTCTTGATAATGCATCTGTTGAAAATTTTTATTCTCCATAGGATATGTTTTACCTTGGAAATAAGATGCTAATCCTTCTTTGCTCTATTGTGGATCTTCAAATGTGATAGCTTTTTCATTGGTAGAATCCTCCATATGTGGGATAATTTCCTAATTGATATTTTCAACTTGATCTTGTGAAATATCAAAATTTGATGGCCCTTCAAAATATATTAATGCCCCTTTGACTGGTGTATACCCACTACTTTGTTGCTCAAGATTGTCCATTATCTTTACTGATTTTAGGATATTTACCTCCATAATTTCATGCTCGATGTCTTTAACCTACCTAGTGGATGTTTCTGATTTCAATTCTTCTTCTTGATCACTTTCTGATAGGTCTATAGATTCTGCTATATCTTGATCATGTGTACAAATGTGAAGAGTATGTGACTCTTGTTCCATGGTAATGATATCAAGAGTATGAGACTCTTGTTTTGGAGGAAGATCATCTACATGTCCATTAGGATTAAGCATCTCATGGGTAGATGTATGTGTGCTTGGGATATGGATGTGTTCTTTTTGAAAGCCTTGGATGTCATGGAAGATATCTACCAAGTCATTGTAATATTTTGATGGTAAGGTTTCTTGATCTTGACTTTGTATGGTATTATCTTCGATATGCTTTGGTTCACATTCTTGACATGGATCAATTTTAAAGAAGGGATTTCCTATAAAGGATCCTTGGATTTCCTCACAATGTGGACATATGGGTGATAGCTCTTGGCTTAGATTTTTTGCATTGGGTATAAGTGTTGTCTTAGGAATCTCTTGATCATCAATATGTATTTCCATGAGGTTAGATGATGTCAATACATTTTGGACTGAATCATTGTTAGACTTGCGTGATTGATTATGATCATGCTTGGGACTAAATTTTTGATGTATGTCCTCTTGCTCACTAGATGATGTAGAGACATTTTCAATGTGATCAGTGATAGATAGCTCTTGATCATTGCTTTCAACTCTTGAGGTTGAGACATTATCATTGTTTTCCTTGGTAGATAGTCCTTTAATAGCTATTTCTCCTTGTTTAATGATGTCTTGAGTGATATTTTTTAGTGTAGCACATTTGTTCATTGTGTGACCCTTGATTTTATGGAGCTCACATTGTTCGTACTTGTTATACCAAGGGAGTTTAAAGCTTGGTTCACCATAAATTGGACTGTCATTGATCTTAATAAGTTCCTATTGTACTAGTTCGTGAATGATTACCTCTAAATTTTCTCCCAAAGGGGTGAATTCTCTTTCTTGTTGGTAATCTTTCCTTTGTGGTTTTTCTTGATTGTTTTTCTTTTGATTTTACTGAACTCCTTGATACGGTGTTTGAGGTACATTTTGTTATTGTGCTTAAGGTATGCCTTGGTGTTGTGAAACTTCTTGATATTGCAGATCTTGGAAGTGTTGATGATGTGGATATTGAGGTGTTTTTGGAATGATGTCTATTTTTTATGGATATGTAATGTCCCAACCTTGAATAAGGCATTGATGATATGTTTTATTTCATTTTCGTTTAATTTCCTCAAGATCTCTCTCAATTTTATCTAAGGCAATTTGATGTTTTTGATTTATTCCTTGATGTTGTGGCCCTTGATAAGTAATTTGTGTAATAGATAGACATGTTTCAAGGATGTTTTGATACTCAATACCCTATAATAAGGTCACTCAGTTTATATTTCCAAGAGGATCATACCTATGGCCATGCGAGAGGTAGTAATACAGGTCTTCTGGTTGCTATGTTTTCTTTTTCTTCCTCTTCATTTTAAGATGATTGATGTGATGAGAAACTGATGGGGTGTTTCATTTTTCTCAAATATAAAGTTTCTCAAACAGCTTATGATGTTAGTTTGTGCACCCTCAATGTGTATGAGACTAGGTTGAATAATCGATGCTATAAGGCCTGGTTGTTGAACAAGAGTTGTAGGTCACCAAATGGTCATAAGGTGTGGTCGTATGGGGTGGTTTGTTATGAAACTCAAAAACCCTAAGGCTTGAGTGTTGTTTTGGAATGTGGCTACTCTTTGGAAATCAAAATGTTGAAGAACTAGGGTCTATATTCCACTTCTTGGTCTAGAGGATATGTTGTGGGAAAGATACTTGAACTATCTATGAGTTCCAAGTAACTGTTGATATCATAGACTTTTTGAGTGGAGGAATGATCCTAATGTTTTGTTGGATTTTGATTTCAAATAAGTAGTATGGGAATAATGGGTGTGAGACTTTTGTGACCAATCTGATTTTCCAAGTGTCTTGTTCAAGTAATGACCTTATAAGCAATTTAAGTTTGTTTTCTCCTAAGTGTTTAGCAAAAATATTGTGAGTTGGAATGGAAGTTTGTAACCTCTTTTTGTTTGTTTCCTTTGTGTTCTTGAGTATGGAAAATGATATAATAGCACTAGACTGACCCACAAGCATGGACTTTATGTGACTTGAATGTTTATAGCTCAAGTTGTGAAATCACAACACCCAAGCCATAGTTACCAAAGTGTTTACTTTGATCAATGCAACCTAAAAATAAAAACCAAAATGTTCAGAAACCTTTAAGGATAAAGCTTTTCAAGGAGTGCAAACATAGGGCTTCTTTGACAAGTATACACTAACTCAAAGGGTTTGTGGTTTGACCATCTTGTTCAATGTTTGTTTTGATGTATTCTTTTTCTTTAAATCAAACACAAAATTTGATGTCACAATTGTTTTAGAATGTAATTGGATAAGTTTAACATTAAAAAACAATTACAACCCTAGTGGAGAGAAACCATCCTCTTAGGTGGGCCTACCTCATGCTTCAAAGAGATGATTTTACATGCAACTTATGGCACAAGCCTGTAGTCAGACTTGGAAAGTAACTTCTCAGAAGTAAATTCTGATGCACCACTTTTAGAGAATGTTTCAGATAAATAGGGTGGCTTATAAAACAATTGGCTCTTAGTCATGTTCTAGGGATATTATTTTCGGGCACCTACACATGCATCATTTTGCTCAATTAAGAACCTTCCAGCCCTTTCAGGTTTTTATGCATCACAAGGATACTGAGGAAGAATACATCAGTATAGGACATCTATACCTAGTGAGTGATGAACTTTCCTCACACTCACAAAATATTTATATAGCAGTCCAAAACGAAAGTATCACTTGGGTCACTTCTAAGTTCTCCAGCGTGGGATGTGTCTCAATAGGCAAGCCCTCTAAGAAGGTAAATTTTTAAAATAAATGTGAAGCTCAAAAATGTTCTTCGCTCACCCAAGATCACCAAAATGGTGTGAGGGGAGAAGAAAAAACACTTCAGCTTTCCAATCATGCATGCACAAAAGATAATTCATTGCAAATTGATTCATTTTAAACACCTTGAGCAGTGTTATTCCCAAGAATATGTGAGTAAAAATGAAATGTTCTTTTTTATCTTTGCACCAATTGAAGTGTTCAAAAAATCAAGCAGTTAAATATATCAATGGTGTGAAAATAGCAAAAAAAAATTGTTCATTTTAAGCCCCAAAGTTGAAATGTTTCTAAGAAAATCAGGCCTGGTCCTTAAATGGTCAACAAATATAAATCGTTCATGCATCAACAAAGTGAAAAAAAAATTGCACTCTTTTTATGTGCCAAATTTAAAGGTTCCTAACTATGAAAACATAAAATTTGTTCATTTTTAGAGCCCCAAATTGAGGTGTTTTATGTTCTTTTTATGAGCACCAAAAGAGAATTCCTACCTTAGAAAGCTTTGAATTGTTTATTTTATCAACACCAAATGGGAAATGTGAGTTTTTTTTGTTCATTTTTAAGCACCAAATGGAGATTCCTACCTTAGAAAGCTTTGAAAATGTTTATTTTAAAAGCACCAAATTGGAAATGTGAGAGTTGTGTTCATTTTTAAACACCAAAAGGAAATTCCTAACTTAGAAAGCTTTAAAATTGGTTCATTTTAGCAACACAAAATTAGATGTGATTTTGTGTTGTTCATTTTAGTGCACCAAATGAAAGTTTTCCTAAGTTAATAAAAAATGCTTGTGGATCTAAAAACAACTTGGATTGATCATCTTCCCTACATAAAACAAGTTAATGTGTTTCAACCCTACATAAAACCCATTAGTTCCTATAAAACAAGCAAACATTAGCAAGGAGGTTCATTACAATAGTGCAAGATCTATGCACTTGTCTTCTAGAGAAAATGCTTAGAAAAAAAATTGAAAGCTCAGAAAAAAATTTGCAAAAGCTCAAATTTTTTCGTATAGGTGCAAACTCAGAAAAATCAAAATGTTCTTTTTAGAGAAAAAGTGTTGGTTTAGAGAAAACGAGCCATTCCCAAAAAAAGGAACTGATCTTTGTGGCAAAAGCTCAAAATTTTTGCCAGTCAAAAGCGAGCTTTTGTTGGGCAGTCTGTGAAATGTTTCTGAAAGCTCTCGAAACCTTGTAACTTGCAACTTAGCTCATAAAAAATGTTAGTGAGGAGGACCTAAGTCCCACCAGGAATGCCAGAATGTGTGAGGGGGATTAAAGAATCCATCAGGAAATATGCTAAAAACAAGATCAAATGCAAGATTGAAATAAAAAACTAATCTAATTCAAAAACACTTAATCTATCTTATTCCATCACTCATGAAATGTGAAAATCTAAGCTATTTGAATGAAAGTAAGATCCTAAGATATTCAAACCAATTCAAATAACACAAGAAGAGACTACCATCCCATGTTGGAGTGTATTTGCATGATGTTGGGTTCTTCGTATCACTACAAAGCTTCCATTGCTTATACGCAAAAGCTTGATGATTGATGTTTGTTCTTGAAGAAATGATGAAGCTCTATCAATGGTGATCTTGACAACACTTCATTGCATAAGGTAAGTTGAAATTATGATCATAATTTGTGAAGAGAAAGGCTTGTTATATAGAAAAAGCAATTTCAAATCAACAATCGAGATCGCGTTGGAGAATATCCAGATCAATGGTCAAAAGGAGTTGAGAGGATTTAGACATGAGGGAATTGTGCAAATTTTATTGCACAATTAGGGTGATTGAAGAAGAGATTGACTAGTTAGGATTTTGATTGCTTAGTTATCAATTGATTGATTAGTTAGGGTTGAGTTAGGAATTAGATGGTTAAGTTAGCAAAATTAGATTACTTAGTTAGCAATCCATGATTTTCTCAATCAAAAAGTGGGTGAGGAATATTAATTAATTAATTCCAATTTGATTTTGATTTTGATTTTTGCTAATTTGAATAGTTTGATTTGATTAGATAAATAATTATTCAAATTTTAGAGGGAAATGTGATAATTAAATTATTATGATTTAATAATTCAATTAATTTTGAGAAATAAGATGAGTTAGTGACGTAATAAAATAATCGATGTCATTTGACTAATCAAGATGAAATAAGATTAGGTTAGGACTTTATTAAATAAATGTAATTTATTTAATTGGTTGAAATGATGAAATGAGAATTAATCAAATAATGTTGTATCATTTTATTAATAGAGGAAATAGGGTTTTGAATGTCATTCGATGTTGTTTGATGTGTTATGAGATGTCATGGGATGATTTCGATATGATCCGAGTTGTTCAGAGATGTTTCGAGATGTTCCAAGTTAATTTAGAGTCGTTCTGAGTCATTTTGGGGTCATTTCAAGACGTTTTGGGTTGATTCAAAGTTGTTTTGAGTCATTCTAGGGTCGTTGTGAGATTTTCTAAGTTGATTCAAAGTTATTCTGAGTCATTTCAGGGTCATTTTGAGATGTTTCGAGTTGATTCAGAGTTGTTCTGAGTCATTTCAATGTTGTTCTGAGACATTCCAAGACATTTTGAGTTGATTCAGAGTTGTTTCGAGTTGTTTCGGGGTCGTTTCAAGAAGTTTCGAGTTGATTTAGAGTTGTTTTGAGTCATTTTGAGGTTGTTTCGGAGTCATTCTACGACATTTCAAGTTGATTCAGAGTTGTTTTGAGTCGTTTCGGAGTCATCCTGAGACATTTTGAATTTGTGATAAGTGTTAAGTCAATTTTACATGTCTAAAATAAAAAAAATGGTCCCCTAATGAAAACTTGGAAAACAGGCATCTTGGTGACAACAATTTTTTTTCTTTAAAAGTGGAAAAAATCAAAAAAATAGTAAAGATAAATAATTCATCCAAAAGTGAAAACCACTTTCGTGGCACTTTGGATAAGTACCATGGTGTAAACTTGGCAAACAGGTGCCATATGTATTTGGTCTCTACTCCTTCTGCTGTCACTTCATTTGGTCTTTCCACTCATCCATTTGCACTTGTCACTTGTCCGTAATAAACTTAGTTATCCTTCCACGGCTTGGAAACCAATGACATTTCATATCCTGATCATCCCTCACATTCGTTTGTTGCTTCTCTCACACAATAATTTGTTCCCACACCTGACTGGGGGAAATTCCTTGACTCATGTCTTCATGGGATCAACCTTTTAAAATATCAAAATCCAAAAAAAATAGAAAATCATCAAAATCCAAAAAACATCAAAAATCCCAAAAACAAAGTCTGAGTCAGTCTTCATTAGAGTGGTCGAATTACATTGTCTCTATGAATTTTCTATGTAGGCAAGGCTCATCTTAAATATTAGGTCAATCCTTTTAGGTGGTCCCAATAAAATAATGACTCATTCTTTTGTCGTATAATGCAAATTCAAGTCGTGTCGAACTACGAGATCTCTGCGCATTGCTACATAGGCAAGGCAATATGTCGATGAGCCCTTGAGGTCCCCTAGGTCAAGTCCTTTAGGTTTTCGATTCCGGTCGTATCCTTGGTCTGAAAAAAATCATCATTCAAACCAAATCCCAAATCAACAAATCAACATAACCAACAAAATATTTCATCAATCAATCATCCTATCATCAAACAATCAATCTGGTCATTCAATCAGAATGTGGCATTATTTCATTTGTCTCATTTGGTCCTATCTCTCATCTTTTATCAACATGTGTCTCTCCTGAGATTAGACTTTTTCAATTTGGTCATTCACCTTAAGTAGGATATATCTTCTGTGCAGTTAGGAGCCTTTTCAACACTTATCACTTGGTCAACTTTACCAGATGTTTCCTTTTCCTTAAACAAAATGTGTCCTTCTTGAAGTTGGGTATCATCACATCTCTTGGTCATATTCATAAATCTTTGTCAAACAAACAAAAAATCTTATCAACCTTGTCAATCAATCTTGCCTTATTCAGGATGTGTCCTTCTTGAAACTAGGTGTGATCAATCAAATCAATTTGTCAACTTTTGTCAAATTATCAATCAATCTTTGTCAACTTTTCAATTATCAATCAATCCTTGTCAACCTATCAATCAAACTCAGTCATCTTGGTCCACCTAATCCATTAATCAAACAATCTTATCATTGGCAAACACTTTGTTGATATGGATTTCTCTTATCTTTTTTATTGGTTTTAGGTCATGTTACTATTCTCCTCAACGATGTCCTATTAATGTATTTAGAGGGACAATGATGGATCATGGCCTCTTTTTTTTGTTTGTTGTCTGTGGTTTGTCTTGGAAAAAAGACCGGGACAATTGGGTCCTTAGTATGAGCTAGGGAATTCCTTTTCTTTTTGGATGCTTGTCTCTCCCAAATGGTCACCTTTCACACCTTGGTTTATGTCATACCATGGTGTTTTTGGACCATTTGTGACATTTTTTGATGCCTAATGATGATAAATATAAAAATGTAAGCATGAAATTTGGATCCCTTATCATTTCTAGTCTAACTTTCCATCTCCATCTCCTTTATCTTTTCCACACTAGAAATCATCTATTCCATCTTCTCTACACTAACATTCCTTCTGTCTACATCTTGAAAAAGTCATGTGACACACAAAACATCTTGCATCCATAATCATGTTAGATCGCATCATAGAAAGCACCTTCATCATAGAAATCATCTTCATATTAGATCACACATATTTGCATAAGAAAGTATAAAAACATAAACTGCATTTGTAAGGAATTCATATCTCATCATCATTTGCATTATACATTTCTTCATAGCATTACATCCCATCTCACATAGCATTGCATTCCATAACATGTTGCGTTGTGATCCATTTGCATTATATTTCATATAACATCTCATTTTATATTATGATTCTTCATATCACATATTGCATCACACTTCACATTACATACCATATATATTCATATCATTTTATCACATATCACATTTAGTGTCACATTACATATTTTCCATCAAACATTTTGCATTATCATCCAAATATCCCTTTACATTAATACATTCTATCCCAAATTGCATTAGGATATTTCCATTACATTCATCATTCACACATAACATAATCAAAACATCCATAACCATAAATGCATTACATCATTATATTTCACTATACTCCTAACATAATCATATAGATTATCATCATATCATTTTGTATTCAATAAACATTAGGTCATCCATTTACTAAAAGCGTAAACATTCATAACATAGTCATAAGCACATAATCATAAAGCATATCAAAACCATCACATCATCATATAGAATGCATCAACAAACATCATAATTATAGCATAAACATCCATCACATAGTATGTCATCATAATGCATATCATCAACCATCGCCAAAATCATATATATATTGCTCAAAAAAATAATGTGTCATAGAACAATGTCAAGATGTGTCCAATGAAAGTGGAGCATGCAGGCTTGATAATAACACATCAGTGTCTAATATTTAAATAACAAGGGGCTCTACCCCAAACTTCCCTGATCACCTATCCCTAAGGAATCCTCTCTGTGTGGTGCATCTCTAGCCCTATGCTCTGTAGTAGGAGGCCTATCATATGGACCAACCCACCTAGCATCTGATGTCTCACCCTGGGACTTGCTCAATGTCTACCGGTTGTGAGTCATGTTGTTCCCTCTACCCCGTGAGCCACTGTCTATCTCAGAAAATGTGGGCTCCCTCCTCTCCAGAGGTACCACTCCCTCATATAGTTCCTTGTGATACTGACTAGCCTTGCTCACTATAGCATACTCTTAGGAAACCTCGACAATAGACCCACTGCATGTAGCTGTGAACTTGATCATCCGTTGATCATTCTATTATCGACTGATCAATTCCAGATCCCTCTCCACCTAGAATGCATCCATCTTGGCCTTAAGGTCATCCCTCTCTACAATCACTATCCTCAATTGTGCCTCAAGATCCTGCACCCAAACTTGTAAAGTGGCTATCCTCTACTTCACTGACCCCTCTCCCTCTCCAGTCCCCACCTCCTCTAGCATCTCCTCCTCTCCCATGATGATCCTCTCATGGAGAATCTGATCTGCCTCATCCATATCCACCTCCTCCTCTCCTCCTACCTACTCTCCCTATCCTTCGTCACCACCTCCCTTGACCTCCACAGCCTCTAGTTGTGCAACCTCCGCTACGGAAACCTCTGCATGCTGCTCCCTATCCTATACCAACACCTTTGTTGCAGCCCAAACCTTCAGTTGATCCTCCTTCATCTCTGCCTCCTCTTGGATGGGTGGCAGTTTCCTATCCTCCTATCACCCTCTGTCCCTCCTCCTCAGTTTTCTATCACCTCATCCTCATCCTCCTCCTCCATCACCCTCATCATCCCCTCATCCTCCTCCATCTCCTCATCCTTCGTCTCCTTTGCCCCTCCCACCTCTGCCTCCCCGTTGACCTCTCACACCCCTAACTTTGCGCTTTATTGGAACTAGTTGTTGTGGATCTATATGTGGAATGGGTTTGTGAATCTGCCACCATTCATCATACTCTGGCGTGGTTCCTGCATTAGCCTCCCCTCCTCGCCACTCTTAGTCTAATGCCGGCATAGCATCAATCTCCTGCTCAACTGTCATCACTACAATCTATGGACCCCATAGATGCACCTCACAGGAGGATTTCCCATACTCTGCTCTGCCCACTTGAACTCCCTACCTCTCCCCAAACTGTCATTGGATCCTCTTTGGTAGGTACATGTCAATGATGTGTTGACTCTGTATTGTCCATCCAATAAGATATCTAGGCTATCTACAACAAGGTAAGTGGTCATCCTCATCTATCCACAATGGGCATGTCTTGTATGGTCTCCAAACAAATCTCACCAACGTGTCTATGCCATGCCTCCAATAGCCTACATCACCCATGTGTTTCTAAGTCAATGCACCCTGATATAGATAAGCATATGTTGCAATACCCACCACCTGTCAAACCATTGGTGGTTGAAACACTACTATTTTCTCCCATGCCCAAACTGTCAGCAAGGTCACACCACAAATCAAGCTCTACCCCTCTCTCTAAACAATATCATGCAATTGGAAATACAACATATCCAAAAGACATGGCCCCCATGCATAGACTATCATGTGTCGAACCATTAACTCCAACATCTCTCCCCAACTAACTAGGAAACCATGGCCCTTGCTATCAACGTGCATAGAACACAGTCAAATTGGTCATATGTCTCCACCAGGATCTCCCACCGGATCTCATATCCTTTAATCCTGAGCTTAGCATCATCCTTAGTCTCATATTACTACTGCAATGCCTATAGTCCTCAAACTGAATTGTATCGCACATGCTCACCGTGAATGGGTAACCTCAGGATCTTGTACACATCCTTCAGGGCGACTGTTGCCTCCCCTATAGGCAAATGGAAGTTTCTCATCTCTGAGTTCGACTACTCTACTAGCGCTATCAACATGCCTTGTTTTCCCTAATAGTGGGAATATATGTCACATAAAATAAACCTAGCTCTAGCAACACACCCTTCTCATCATCGCCTAACTGGTCCCTCAGTCGGAACACATCTGGTCTAGAATCTTGTGTCTAAATTGGGGGAAGATGCACCTAAAAAAATCAAGTGACCAATAATGTCAATCTGAAACCTTCATTTGACCTATTGAACCTAAATTGACCAAGTCAAAATTTCCTAGTCTAGGGAAAATCCTTAATCAAGCAATTGTGTCACAATTTCTATCTAATGTGTTACATAAAGTATAACCAGCCCGCAACTGCAAATGTGTCACATGCCTAACACATGTGTTGCTAGGACCCACATATGTGTTGCACCCAGTCACTTGCATTTTTCTTGATCACATATGTGACTCAGAAAATCACTTGTGTCGCACAATTTCATGTGTCGCCATGCAAATTTTTTTGCCCCTATCCTAATGCATTTGCATTGTGTCGAGATGATTGTGGCGAACTGCTTATCGAATGTGTCGAACGGGATGACAAATGCACAGCACGACATGCAACACAATTGTTTTCTAAATTATTTCCTAAGCTAAATGTGCAAAAAAATGAAAAAATTAAAGGCAAGTTTTGTAGTACGTACTGGGGTGGGCACTCCCTCAGGATGATGGTGTGTGCGGATCTGATATGTGCGGTGGGAAGCCTCTAGAACTAGGGACATTTTCGTTGCCTACTCACTCTGAGATCTCAAGATCTAAATTTGGAATGTGAAAATGACCTATTTTCAAATTCAAATTGCCATTTATAGGTCAAACTTAGGGTTCTTGGCCTACCTCGCCTTCTTGTCACACATTTTGACACCCTTGACCTCGAATTTAACCCTATTTTTGATCTTGATCCTAAATTATGTCTTCACCATTGAAGTCATGACCATCCTTTTGTCTTATCAAGATAATTTTCCAAACTTTTGAAAATCCTTGAAATTTTTTCAAATTTTCCCGAGAGCGCATACATGTACCCTACTGTCACCGGGGCATCCTAGAGCATCTCCTGAATGAATTTATTTGACACAACGTGATGAACTCCATTATGACAAAGAGGGGAACAATGTAGACACTGAAAAATGTCCTAAGCCTGTGAGCGTCATTTTTCTTGGTTGTTGTCCTTCAATAATTGAATAATTTTAATTATTCAATTATGTTCAATCATATTCCTCTATTAAATAAATAATTTTTAATTATTTAATTAATTCACCTCCTCATTTCTATTCTATCTTGATCAATTAAAATTATTTAATTGTGTCACTAATATACCTCTTTCTTCAAATAATTAAATAAATTATTATCTATTTAATTTTTTTTCCTTCATCTATAGTCAGATAATAATTATTATTATTCGACCTTTTATTCTTCAATAATTAAATAATTGTCAATATTATTTAATTATGTGCCATTCCTCTCTTATGAATAAATAATCCAAATCAATTATCCATGTCTAATAACCACCTTCCCATTTAATTAAATTGACTAATTTAATTAAATGCTCATTTTTTCATTTTCTCCAAATAAACAATTTGGATAAATTAATTATTTCCACTTGTCTCTTTCCTCCATTTTCTCCATTTTTTAATAAATTATTTAAGATAAATTATTTATGCACCTCCTATAGTCAAAGATGCCCTATCATTAACCCCTGTCATAGCCTTTATTTCTATCATATTCGTCGGGCGTCATAGCTTTCGGCGTCATACCTATCATAATTCCTCCAAGAATGGCATATTCTTGGTGCATCAATTTTGGACCATTGATCTTGGCATCTTTTTGAAGACTTGATCTTGGTCATCCATTTTGTAACCTCCCTCTCATGCATCCTCATTCGTCGATCTTGGAATCCTTCTAGAGGATTAATATGGACTGTCCATTCAAATGGTTGCCTATAAAAGCAACCCTCCTCTCCCATTTTCAATTTAATAGCTAATTGTCTCCAACTTTCTACTTACCATTTTGTAGGTATTTTCACATGTAAAGCAACAAATTTGAGGGAAAATATTGCAAAAAGGAGAAATAGGAGACCAAGGGAAGTGATTCAAGATTCAAGCATGGGGAGTTTTTTTATTTCACGTTCTTATTTTCTCATGCTTTCATTGTTTTCTCTTTTTTAGGTGTGGTTAATAGTCTAGAGGTGTTGGCTATCACTATTCTAGGCTAGGAACTCAGAAACCCCCATCTTACACTTTTATTATGGTTTTCAAGTTGTGTTTGTGTAGAAGCGGGTTTTTCAACCATAGGTTCCTTTTCTTCTTGTGAGGGAAGAACAAAAGAAACTATGGAAGGTTGTTCAACCACTTTCTTTTTGGATTTATAAATTTTCTTAGGAGGCAGATTAGGAATTGTTTGGTTTTCTCTTGGCCTTTTGTAGGAAATAGGAAAGGGGTTTTGTATGGATGGGTCTTTGTTAGTCAGAAGGAATTTAAGCTCAATATTGTTTTCTTCGAGGAGCGGAGGAGGAAATTTTTCAAGGGATAATTTGGCTATGCATTTTGCTTTAAAATTTTGGTAGGATTGGAAAAGGATGTCCTCATGAGGTCTTATAGGTTCCATGGGCTCAACCCAAAAATAGTCCAAGGAAAAATTTCCATAGGAAGACAGAGATCTAAAGCCACTATGGTTCACAGTGAATATTTCATTGTCGACTAGAAACTTTAAGCACTTATGGAAAATGGATGGGACCACATTCATGGATTGAAGATATTTGTAGCCTAACTTCACACAAAATTGATCTGAATTAGAGATGATAGAAAATGATACATTTAATTTCTTTGGTCCTACTTGTAAAGAGAGTGTGATTGAATCCATCGTAGCACGAACAAAACCATCATGTGTTTTAATCCATGCTTTTGGTTTATCATATCTATCTTGACTGAGTTCATGCACATATAAGATTTCCTTTGTGATCACATTCTCTCCACAAACAGGATCAATTAAAATTACAAGGGTGGGTTTGTCATTGATTTTGTTGGCTATGTAGAGAGGACCATCAAGTGCATTTTTTATTGTTTCTTTTGAAGAAAAATTAATGTCAATGGGCATCATATTTTTTTATTTACGAGGCTTGATTTCAATCACTCCTATCATTGTACTAATAGGACTTCAATCATTAGTATCCATAGGATTTTTTTCATCATCATCCATAGGATTTTTTTCGTTATTGTTCATGTTATCATCATTCATGTCAACGTTCATCACATCAAGCTTAGTTTCACTAGCCTTAACAAATGAAATATTGTGGTTAGGCATGGGATTGGTAAAGATTTGCAAGTTTTGGTTAGGAGGAGCTACAAATTTATTACTTTGTCATTCACACCTCTAATTTGAATATGGTTAGAATCAATGAGGTCTTGCACAAGATGTTTAAGATGCTTGCAATTTGTTTTATCATGTCCTTTTTATTCATGATAAGAACAATAGGCATTGTGTCTAAAGCTCAGAGGTAATAGCTTGCTAGGGTCAAGAGGTCGAACGGGAG
Organism: Sequoia sempervirens; assembly: GCA_007258455.2. NCBI lineage: Eukaryota > Viridiplantae > Streptophyta > Pinopsida > Cupressales > Cupressaceae > Sequoia > Sequoia sempervirens. The sequence goes on from VDFB02000003.1 coordinate 106,365,385, forward strand.
GTAATGTAAGCATTTTTTTGTTCATTAGTTGAGTCATGATATTTTGAAGTTTGTTGGGTAAGGGAGTAAATTGTCTTTGCAGATCCCCAAATATATAAGGATTACTCTTCTTTATAGCAGCTACTTGGGTATCAACCTATTGGGTGGGTTGGGAGGTAGAATTTAGCTGAAGGAAACTTTTATTTTGTCTTTTGAAAGGTTGGTAGGTGTTATGGTTTGAAGATTCAGACTTTTTAGGATGGGTAGAGGTGGTTTTTGGTTCATGACTACCTACGGAATTATGTTAATCTTGAAGGGCAGTGCATAAGTGCATGAAGGAAGGGAATTTCATCATGGTAAGCTTTTCTTGTATCTTACTTTGTAAATTTTCTATGAACATCTTTTGAAGGTGAGGATCGACAATCTTCACACTAATTTGGGAATAAAGTGATTGGTAACGTGAAATAAAATCAATGAATTTTTCACCCTCATTTTTTTTACATCTTATCAAATCAACTAATGTCATTTCAAGAACCATATGCACTTGGAAATGGTTAATAAAGGCTTCAAAAAGTTCATTAAATGAATGAATTGAGTTATTTAGTAATGCAGAAAACCAGTCCAAGATAACGTCTTTCAAGGATTGGGGAAAAAGCTTAGCCAAACATTTGTCCTCAAGGATAAAGTCACCACACAAAGTAGTAAAGGAATTAACATGATTAGTAGGATCTCCCTTTCCTCCATATTTCTCAAATGTAGGGATCTCTATACCTTGTGGCACCAGAGTTCTCAGTATCTCCAAATATAGTAGGTTGCTTTTGACATAGTATGAAGGTGGACCATTTTGATTTTGATTTATGGTGGAAAGTTGACATTGAAGGGGTGAAAGGTTTTTTAAAAGGTGGTTGATGATAGGTTCATTTCTTGTGGTTTGGTATGGAGGTGAACATGGTGGTGGTGTGTATGTGTTGGAAGTACAAGTGAATGGATAGATTATGGGAGGAGATATTAGGTTAGATACCACATAGGTATAAGGAGCACTAGTGGAAATGTTTGATGTAGGAAGGACATTACTAGTTGGTTGCATCATTGTGGTCACTTGAGGATTTGTATAGGTGGGAATGGAGGTTATGGTTGAAGGGAGAGGAACTTGAATTTCACCCTAGTTTTGCACATTGTTTGAAGTTTGAGCACCATTGGTAGTGGAAGAATATTTTTTCCAAATATTTGAGCTATATTACACACAACTTCCAATCCCTCATCACTTTCCATCATGTGGTGAATACTATCTATGGTAGGTATAACAGTGTTGCAAATGTTTTCAGTACTCATGCTATCTTGTAAATGGGATAGGTCTTCATGCATTTTCATTATGTTTTCTTGAGGGATATGATCAAACATTGTTTGAACACTTGGAATAGCACTTGTAGGTAAGGTAGGCATAGCAAAAGAGTTATCAAAGGTATGATCCATACCTAGTGAACTAGTACCAACACTAGGAGTAAGAGACCTAGATAACCCAAAGTCCACATCAAGTGTTTTATCATGGGATGCCATGAGTCTCACACTTCATCTCACCATAGTACTAGTAGTAGGAAACCAAGTAGTACAGCTCATGCAATGGATAAACCAAAGGAAGTGCAATGAACACAATATCCTATGCTTGCAATTACACTTGAAATGAAAGAAATTGAAATAATGGTAATTCTGCAAACTGTAATAGAAAACTAAAAGAAGCCAACATAAGCATAGAAAAGTATATTTATACCCTAAAAATTGCGACTTCAAAATCCACAGGGACTAAGAAGCTAGCAAGGGCCTCTGGGTCCTACTAATGAAAATTTGAGGTCCCAAAAATTGAAACAAAAAGCAAGCAACTCAGACAGGGTTTTGAGCCAAAAACCCACAAAGGGAGTAAGATGCCATTAAGGGAGTTTTAGTCCTAGTAGAGGATTTTTCATAAAAACAACAAAGATTGGATTGGTGACAGTGTTTCCAGGTTTCCCAATCAAGGACCTGATGTTTAGAAACAAGAAATCAGAATATAAGTAACTAATGACAAGCAATTGAATGCAAAGTTGAATGCAATAACAATGTTCTTAAATGCAATTAGGATGATTGACAATGCACTTTTAGTTTTTTAATGAGATAAGATGACGTAAGAAATCAAGAATGCAACCTATATGCACTTTCACTAATGCAAATATGAGAAACCCTATATGTAATTTCACTAATGCAAGATGCAATGCAAGAATGAATGCAACCTAGATCTAGGACCTTAATGAAATCTAAATCACAAAATGAATGTCCAAAATTTTGGGTTCACCAAAATGAACGGTTGGGAAAAATGGACGGGGAAAAGGGACTTGCAATACAAGAAAGGAATCCCTAATCCTAGATTTTCCCAATAGGGGGAAGGTTCATTCAAGGAAACCTAGGATCCCAAAGTGGATTGACTATCAACACAAAGGTGAGTCAATTCTCAACAAGGGATACCTAGGAAGATTCCTTAGGCTTTGAAGGGTTCACCACCAAGAATATTCTTAGAAAAGACAACTTAACATTCAGCTCACAAAACCTAGTAATGCAAGCCAAATAATGAGTGCAAATGACAAAATTAAGTAACAACAAGTTAAGATGTATGTACCTAGGAAGTCTGGAAATGTGATAAGGATTCTAGAAATGCAAAAATGCTACCAAAATACGCCAAGGAGGACTAAGATGCCCTTACTTTCTACTTAGTCCAACTACTATTTTTTGGGGCAGACATGAAATCTTTAGATGTTGAAACAGGATCTGAAGGAATCTCTGCAAAATACCTCCAGAAGGACTAAGACACCCTTACTGTCTTCTTAGTCCCAATCTAAATTTCTACAATCTTGGAATGTGATCCTGAGGTCCAAGGTCTACTCTTCTTCTCATATCTCAGGTCTTGAAACTTCCAACTCTGGCTTGTAGGTGACTTTCTGTGAAGATGACAACTTTGCAATGCAACTTTGCACTCCAAATGATCTTCAACCTAAATCTGCAAACATAAACACACAAGAGAAGAAAAAATTATTGATTGTTAGTAAATTTGGGTTTGCCTTGGTCAAACCCCTGGTTGGTAATTAAACCTTGGAATGAAATGAAATAATGAAGGGAAATGATGAATGAACAATGTGCCATGTTGCAACTCAAACCCTTGTTATGAAATTTGCAAACTTGTGTGAAGTGGCTAGCTTGAATGTAGATCTTGAATTGAAATAATGCTTGATGCACTAGTACAAAAATAGCAATAAACTACTAAAAACTGCTTATAAATGACTACAGTTGGTCACGTGACCACTAGTAGTTTATTTCTATCCGTCTATAACACAACCAAATTGATGACTAAACCATTTTTATTCATTTATTGGTTGTTTTGATTGATCAATTTGGTAGTATATTTAGTCGTTGATTTAGTCATTCATTACTATGATCTAGTCACTTATTTAGTCACTTTTTTCCACTGATATATTTAGTTGTTGATTTAGTCATTGATTGTTGTAATCTGGTTACTTATTTAGTCAGTTTTTTTTCACTGGTATATTTAACTGGTCTCTTATTTAGTTGTTGATTAGTCATTGATTGTTGTAATTTGGTCACTTATTTAGTCATTTTTTTATTCATTGATATATTTAGTCATTGATTGTTGTTAACTGGTCACTTATTTAATCATTTTTATTACTAATTTTTGTGCATTGGTAGTGTATTTAGTCATTAATTTTAATCATTATTTTGATCAATTTGGTAGTATATTTAGTCATTTTTATTCACTAATTTCATTGGTCATATATCTAGTCATATTTATGCACTATTCACTGATTTTTGTCAATTGGTAGTATATTTAGTCAATTTAATTATTAATTGAAGTCAATTAGTATTATATTTAATCATTTTAATTGAGTGATACTTGAGGATTTAAGTATAAAACACATAAATACACACCAATCATCAATTGCACACAATAAGACAGTTATTGAGAAGGAAAAATCAGTGAACTTTATTAATAAAACAAAGGTGTTCTAGTTACAACTTACAAATAGAGTATTACAATTGTTATTTTCAATCACAACACTAAAAATATAAGTTACAATATTGCAGAGAAATGACTGCAAGAAAGAAACTTCTCCAAAAGACTTTTACAATGATGGAAACACATGCTTGAAGCCCTTCAATGCGAGCACATGCCCCTTTCATCTCTTAAAACTCTACAATGTGGTCAATCTTCTTGGAGCAAGCTATAACATGTAGAATCCAAGGAGAGTGTTGATCGTGTCTCATATATGAAGCTCTCTCGGCCTTCAACGCAAACAAAAATAACCCAACCAGGATATTTCCTCCTTTATATGCAATGTGCCATCTGATATCAGCAACAAGGTGTTGCCTTTTCTTCCATGAATGAAGTTGTGCCTCAATACAACCAACAAAATTAATATTAGTCTCAATTCAGAAAGAATAAAAGTGCATTGTATATTGCAAGTTTACAAAAGAAATTCCAAACACAGCATAAAAATAAATCAATTAAAAAACCGTAGCCTTATCAACAAATGCCTTAAACATAGTGTTCAACATAGGCCTAAAATATGCATATTGAACCCTTGATTTCAGAACCTTGTTCAAAATTTAAGAAAGGTGATACACTCAGATTATAGAATGAAGTTGACATATTATAGAATGAAGGCTATCAACACTAACCAGGTTGGAACAACATTATCAACAAAAATTTCCTGGAAACCAAGCCCAAGAATGCCATCAGACTTGGACAACAAAAATTTCAACCCTGGTTCATGTGTTGTCTCAGTAAAGACCTACACTATTAAAGAATCCATTTATACATAAATTCCAAATTAAGTTGATGAGAAAAGATCTTTGATATCCAACTGGGAAGCCTTAACATCCAAGAATTACTAACTTGATGTTTCACAACAAGTTTCCCAACTATGACATCATCTTCCCCATTCACTTTACAAGCACCACCCAATTCAAAATTTGAAGGCACAAACACATAAGGTACTTTCTGCAATGGTAATTTTAAAACTAATGATTAATAACAAAACTTAAGGCATCCATTAAACTTGCACGAAAACAACTACTTGAACAAATACACAAAAGCATCACCAAATGGTTCAAAACTCATCGTGAGTATAAGTCAAAAAATTTGATGTTCCTGTGCAAGTTAATTAGGTTTATTCTCTTACAATTCATCAAAATTAGAAAAAAGGGTAGCAAGTCAGGGGATTTGATCATGGGAAAACCTCACAGTTAAAAGGGTTTTATACTATGTCAAACATCATTTCATTAGTTTCAATCCCACCATTTTACCCATGTGATTACTATCCTATACAATAAGAATCAAATTGTGGTCATTTTATTGGTTTCAATCCCTCCAATCCACCTTTGAACCATCTACATGATGTAAAGATTGCCAATGAACAGTTGAAACATATCAGAGGTGATTGAAGGAAATCCTCTCAAAAATTAAGGAATGATTCAAGTATTTCATGGCATATGGAGTCAACCTAAAAATATTGCAATGCCCATTTGACATCTTAAAAGGTTGCAATAATGTTGAAATTCAAAATGGTACAAGGAGAGAAAAAATCAATACCTTATCTTTGGCCAATGAAATCAAATGATCAAGAATGACAAAAGGATCTATATCAGCCACCATAACTATAAACTCTATTGTTCTAAATTATAATGTCTTGGTTGTTGCAGCACCCTAAAATTGTTCAGTATTAGCAAAAAAGAAACTAGATATTGAGCCACTACCATATTGGATCTCATAGGATTCTCCTTCACAAACGAAAAATGATATATATTAATTGTTTAGCAACTTCCTTAATATCCCCATGTAAGTAGAATAAACTGAGGTTAATGGTTTGAAGAAGAGTACCATCTTCTTGGTATGTGCTTGACTTTGATCATGACTTGTATCTTGAATGAAAATAGCAAGCTAGCTACACTGTAAAATCATTGTTAGAAAAATAACCACAAAATTCTCTTTAATTAAAATAATCCTTCTAGATATTTCAAGACAAGATATTGCAGTTAATTTCTAAGAGAGCTAATTTCACTATCCAAACAACCATCAATCTAGTTACTGTATATAATTTCCCAAAATTCAGAATTTGAATGTGACGAAACTAACCATAATTACCAAATATTTGACACCAAAATGTAGTACAAAATGAATTGTTTTACAACAAATGTGTTTTGATAAACCATATATACCTTTGATATATTGATTTAAATAACAAGGAAAGATCAAACTAGAGACAACAAGATAACATTCATTAATTCACTTCAACAAACAATTGAAACCAGAATTCGGCCACCAATTATAACTTCATTCTATTAATCTTCAAAAATATTTTATAATACATTTCAAAATTTTGTCCTGACTGACATCTCAAAAAGTGTCTTGTCAGTTACCCACTTTGAAGATAAATCAAAAAGTCTTAATTATCATTTTTTACATAGGATTACATAAAACTTTAAAAGAAATGAAAGATGAGAAGTGAAGAGAATTTATCAGATGTTGAATTCCACAGAACTCGCAAGATATGGAAGTTCATTACTCATCGTAAGGTACCCGTGATCATTCAGATCTAGCAAGGTCCTCTCTCCATGATATTATCTGCAAGGCTTGGTACTTCACTGCAAGGCCTATTCTTCTGGGGGAGCTAGATATGTCTCCTCCCATTAGTACACTGTGTAATCATGAGGCCATTTGTACTCCTATATTTTTTTGTGTTGGCCAAGTGAATCTTCCATCTGTTGTCTAATAACCCTTTGGTATCTATGATGAATTTTGAGTACCTAGCATCTAGTGCAATTATTCCATCCAAGGTTAAATTGAGGCGGTGAATATTTATGTCACCATCCTTCTATATATTAGTGAGACAGTTGGGAACATTTTTTCTACTCATCTATCCAATCCTTGGAGCCTTTTAGTTGATCATCATCCCTTAGTATCTTAGGCACGAACCACTGCTTTAGCATGTGAAATGAATCCATTCTTGCCTTGATCTTTTTCTCTTCTGCAGACATGCATTAAATTCATCTGTGACCATTCAGACCATTTGCTCAGGAGGCTTTAAAGTTGTGGGGCGCTCAACACTCCTTTGTAAAATTTTGCACAAAGTCATTAAGGTGTGATGTATAGGACACCATTTCTTGAATAAGGGGTCCAATATAGGTACACAGGCCTTTATCTGATCAACTACTTGTGACAAGGAGACATAACATTCATACACATTTTCCAATTTTTCCATAATTATTTTAACCCTATGCTCCAAGATATGTTCCAATACCCCGAGGGTTTCTCTCTTTGCTCTTTCCTTTGCTTCTTCATTACTCTTTTTCAACTTCTCAATTTCTTGTTTTAGCACATTAACTTGTTCAACAGTGATTGCACCTGTATCAGTCTAGATGGCAAGGGGATGGTATACTGTTAATTTTTTGCTTTTGGAAGTACTTGATCCCTTCAACTGTTGTTTCAATTTCACATTTTCTATGAATAACCTATTCACTTCATCATTCATATTAGTTTGTGCTTTCTCATATTCTGCCAATCTAAGACCCATAGCTTTAACTGCATCCCTAGTAAACATTATTGAGTGCATTTTCATAGTAGCTACCTCCAATGTTGATGTGTCTTGAAGTGTCTTTACCATGGCAGTCCCTCTCATTTCTTTTACAATGTCAAGAAATCTTGGTTTTTCTATTCTTTTTTGCTTTGTCCAAAAGGGTAGGGTTTCAAGTATTGGATTGCAACCTGCGCCACTCATTCCCTCATCTGAATTGAATTTAGAAATCAACATGGGATCTTCTTGGCTTCTTACTTGATCCAGTAAGAATATCTTTTTTAACTCCATCCTAGGAATAATTAGTATATTGCTTTCTAAGACCAATTTTCTTACTTCTTGGGGACTAACAATAATTTCATTAATCTTGAGTTCTTCAAGAATCTGGGCAACAATTTGGTCATGTTGTGACTCCTTAGTGCCCATCTTATTAATTTGGAGTCTCTCCTCAAATTCTTTCATTTTCATCTTAAACCAAAAATCCTTAAACTTGGGAGTTTGAATAAATTCATCATCTTCAATAAATCTAAGGGCAACAATCACCCTTTCATCATCATGCACTTCTTGATTATTATGCCCATATACATCCACTCTTTCTTTTGGTTTGTGAAAATTAGTTGCAAGCTTAGGCAGTGGTTAATCAACTTCATCATCTTTAAAATTCAAAAGTACATCAGTTACTTCTTCAGTATCCCCTACTCCTTCACTTATTTCATATGCCACTAAGGGGGGTACTCCATGTATCTTCTATCTTTTAGGACTTGGTTGCTCAATGAATGCTTCTTATTGTATTGTGGCAGTGTCTGGTAGGGGCTCTATGATTATAGTACCACTTGGTTTGATGGGAAGCTTGGAGGGTTTCAAAGACTTCAACCCTCAGGTTTCTTTTATGGGTCAACATATAATCTTTCAAAGTTGTCAATTATTGTGTTCATTCTTTTGATAGGATCCTTTTCTTCAACATAGAATCCTTGGAGTCTAGTGTCCCTTTTCTTCTTCTCCTCCTCAAGCCTCTTTATGATTTCCCACTTCCTCTTCTTATGAAAAACATCATCAGGTGTAAAGCAATTTCTTATTACATCTTCTTCGTAGTCACTACAACAAATCCCTATGATTTGCTCCATTTTTTGCTTCCACCCACTATTTTAATGTATTTTTTGCCAATTTTAGAAATGTTGGCGCTATTTATCAGGATGGCGCTATTTTTAGCATTTATTTGTGCCAATAAAGACAAGTCAGCGCTAATGTGTTCCAAAATTAGCACATACTATAGCACCGATATTGGCTTCGAGTGTGGTACTGTTGTTAGCGTCACCTTTGGCTCTGAGTTTAGCTTCGAGTTTAGCACCACTTTTAGCTCTGAGTTTAGCTTTAGGTTTAGTGCTGATTTAGACACCCCTATGTCAAAGATACTTATTTATATGTCTCATCGATGATGTAAAACAGTGAAATGTCAACAAGATACGGGCATATTGAGGAGAGAATCACTTACATCACATTGACAAGGTATATCTACAAGTGCTCGGCGAAACACAACTCTTGGATATAACGAAGTAATGTTGATGAGACATTGAGATATTGGTAAGACAAATAAGATTGTCTCATCGACACTCTTCAAGTAATGTTAAAAATCATACACCATTAGACCATCGAGAAGGTGAGAAACATATGCAGTAGAGTGGTATACACCGCAACCCCGTAACAAGAAGCCTTGAGCAAGGTGGTAGTGCAGTAAACAATTGACGGGAAGGGAAAAACACTGCCATACCACAGTGATAATCACGAGTCTCCCCAACATGGCAGAGTTACATTGATATATAAAGAAATACCGTTGAAAGAAAATATCGATGAGATAGTGGCATATCGGCAAGAGATATTAACTTGTCTCATCAACACTAGCAAGCAACATTAGAGGATCATAAGATCTAATGTCGATGAGACATTGAGATATCAGTAAGACAAAGAAGATTGTCTCATCAACACTCTTCAAGTAATGATCAAAAGCATCCACCGCTATACCACTAGGAAGGTGAGCAACATATGTGGTAGAGTGGTATACACCGCAACCCCACAATAAGAAGCCTTGAGCAAGGTGGTAGTGTGGTAAATAGTAGAAGGGAAGGGAAAAACACTGCCATACCATAGCAGGTATAATAAGAGATGACAGTAGTATGGTAATCGTGGCATCATTAAAATTTACAACACTAAACATGCAGAAAATCACATCAGTCACAATCCATTTTAATAAATCATTTGAATATAGCCCACCAAAATACTCTAAAAATCTAATAAACATACTCTAAAAATTTCGTTGAAATCTTATTTTCAGGCATAGCCCACCAGAATGGAGTTTTCATTTTAATAAACATACAATAAAACCTTTGTTGAAACCTTATTTTTAGGCGTAGCCCACCAAAATGGAGAAGTGTTTCAGTAAAGAATGACATAGAATGGTAAGGAGATGTGCATGATAGGAGGCATAGGATTCATTGTTGTTTATCTCATTCCTGCTCTAATCAATAAGGGTTACAATGTTTGCGCTATTGTTTGTAATCCAGGTATTTAATTGACATATGTTTGCATAATCTCAAATTCCTTCATATGCTTTTGAAGTATCAATGTATCCTATATAGGGTTTAGAATGACTTCTTTTAATTTAAAAAATAAATCAGATGCTTTTGAAGTATCAATGTGTCCTATATAGGGTTTAGAATATATTTTTTTAATTTAAAAAAATAAATAAATGATGTATTTTCCTATGATTAGATAATGTGGAGATCTCCTAAATCTTCCCTAGCACACTATCCTCTTTCACATTGTGTTCATTACTCTAGCTGCTAGGGTTTTGCATTTGACATATTTAATATCTTCATGATAGTGGCTTTTAAATAGATCTCAGTCTTTGCTTTAATCTTTATCATGGCAACCCTTGAGTTCCATAATCCACCTTCAATCTCTTCTAAGAACGTTGTCTTAAGCTAGACTACATAGTATGCATATAAAGCAATTCCTCCATACCTGCCATTATTCCAAACCACCACTCACCACCTTGCTTAAAATGTTGGCTCCATAAGCACAATAGCATGTTTTAAAAGCATGGTTGCTAGTGATTGACCATTAAGGTCACTACTTTCATCAAGATACAATGATATTTTTGTCTTCAAACTTAAGGCATTATGCAAGATAACATTGTGAATTGTTTTTTGTGTACAATTTGATTTTCTTGCACATTTACTGCTTTTCTAACTACCTTTAAGACTAGATATTGTAGCATCAACTGCAATCTCAAACAACTCACTCACTGTCACTTGAAGATTCCTTTCATGAGCATCCTTGTATAAAATCAAACTATGCCCTATAGACTGCCTACTTACTTACTAATATAGGGGACTCATTGTTTCATGGTATTTTGAGTTTTATTTAGAAGGGGTTAATATGTGGCATTTTTATGTGTAGGAAGAATAGATTGTGATGCAACATTCAGGTATGGATGGTTCAGGAAAAATTGGATTACTATTAGTTTCATAACCAGGTTGGATTGTACCTTGAGCCGGTCTGAAACACTTCCAGGTGTTTTCACTCTGAAGCAGAACTTGTGTGTAGGAATTTCCAAATATCCAATAGAGGAAGTTCCCACATTATAAAGATAAAATCATAAATCTACTTATCCAGTTTCTATCCAACCTGACATCTTTTATATCGGATAGAGAAAGTTTGTACATTCTAAAGATAAAATACTAAATTTGCTTGTCTTTGTACAATCTCTCATTTGAATTGTTTCTTTAACAGTTTTAGGTCCACATCCACATACATATCTTCTTCTTTTGCTAGTTGAATGCTCAAGCTCTGCATTTGCTCCAATCTCCATCTAAAATAATCCACAATATGCATTAATTTATGATTGTACCTTGAACCGGTGTGAAACACTTCCCAGTGTTTTCACTCCGAAGCAGAACTTGTGTGTAGGAATTTCCAAGTATCCAACAGAGGAAGTTCCTACATTCTAAAGATATATTCTATGAAACATTCCTTATTTTCTATGAAACAGTGCATATATTCTTGTACTTAGAAATATTCTTTTACTGTTATGTCTATTAAAGAAAATAGAGTTGGAATAAAAAATGCTTCACCCTTTTTTGTAAGTGAGTATGCAAATTATTGTTTAAGGAAAAATCTTACAGTGTTTACCTTTTTAGTTTACTAGTTTCAAATCTTCATTTTCTATGTATATAAAATTGTATGTGCTCTTTATCTCTAATGACATGAAACAGTAATGTCATCAGAATTAGGGTTTTCAATTTCAGCACCATCATTGTCCACACTTTTCATATCTTGTTCACTTTTAAGTGCAATCATCAAAAAATTGTTTTTATTTCTTGTCCTAGTTAATCTTGATTCCTTTCAGCACAACACAATAGGTTGCATATTAAATTTCAAACATTTTATTTGCATTTTTTTGTATATTATTTTCTCAGTGCATCATTATGTAACAACAATTTCACTTCTAAGATATACAATAAAAATAAATGAAATCACATGTTTGCTTTGTCAAGGGAAATGTATGGTGAACACCCTATGTCTTTAAGATAAGTGTGCAAGTGAAATAAGACATAACTGATTGAATTTTATTTTTTACTATACAATTGTTTTTTATTGCGGAGGCTGCAACAACTTATCATGGATTAGTTTTGGCTAAGAAACAAGGTGTTTCTAAACTATGGCTAGAGGGAGACTCTCTTAATGTGATTAATTGTCTCATGATCAAATCTCCTCCTTCATGGTCAATTTCCAATTTTATTAATGACTCGATATCTATTATTAACTCTTTTGAGGAGATCAAAATCACACATGTTTTTCATGAAGCGAACATGATGGTTGATGGGGTTTCCAACGTGGGAGTGACTGAGAGATTTGAGTGGGATTCTTTTGAATCAATACCTCTTAATCTGAAGTGTATTTCTAATGATGACTAGTTGGATTGTTTCTAGGCAAGATGTTCTCAGGGAAAGGTTTTTCATTATGATTTTAAGTTGGGTTTTGCACGTCGACCCTTTGCTCTTTCAATTTCATTATTCTTTCATTGGCTTCCGTAGAAGGATGGAATGGTAGTTTTGGCAAGGTTGTACTTGGAATGATAATCCCACACGTATTGTGTGTGTTTGTTGTATTGTTTTGAGTAGCACCTGGTTCATTTTACTTTTTCATTTCTCCCAGGTGTCCTTGGGTTTTCATTTGTTTCCTATCACTATGGGTGGTGACCATTGTAGAATTGATTCAAGTTCCTATGAAGAGTTTCAAAAAAATGCTACTATGTGGGAGCACTTGGAATTGGGGTGGTTACTCAATTTATGCAGAGAATTCAAGGCCTAGACCCTGATGTAACGGATTTCTTTGTGAAAGGATGGAATGGGAGGTCTCTGCATTACCAAGGCATTAAGTTTCAAATTGATGAGGATTTTATTGTGGTAACTGGTCTTTTAGTTGTTGGGAGAAAGTTTTTCAAAGACAGGGGAGTGGCTAAGAAGGCTTTTGCGAGTTTCTTTAAACATGACGAGAGGAAGAAGATTAAGGAAATTGGAAGTGGAGGTTATGCTAGGAAGTCCTTGAAGACACTTTGGAGGGACCTCATGTTGGCCATTATGCACTACTTCACCCTTGAAGGTAGATTCTCTGTGGTTTACACTCACCATTTTATGCTCTTAAATCATTTTAGGAATTTTTTTTGGTCTCATTTCCTTTTTACCTGTTACATTCTATGGAGAAGAGTATTGAAGACCACAGAAAGAACCCTAAGAAGGCAGTTCTTCATCAAGGGATTATGTGTTTGATTTGTTCTCATATCAAGCTAAAATTGATCTCAGTCTTCCCTAAAACTCCTGGTAAGAAGGGAGTTAAAAATGATAGGTATGAAATAGGGAACTATGTCAGTGAATGGGCCAGTAGTTCGGAGGAGGAAGAGTCAGAATATGAGGATATTTCTGTTGATGAAGGAGGCTCTGAGGAAAGGGATGAGGAATCGAAAGAATGGGGTAAGGGCTATGAGACTGATGTGGCTCATTGCAATAGACTATGGCTAATTCTATTAGAAAATCTTGGAAGGGGAAAACCAAAGGCATGAAGAAAGTTAAAGCTTTGGCCAAAAGGAAAATTAAGATAGGCACTGAGGTGGTTGCCCCTAGTTCAAATGTGAATCCATCATTGTCTTTTGGAAAAGATGGTTTGAAGGGTTGTCATCCTGCACGGGTGATGTGGATCCTTCAAATTTTGATTGTGTTCAGAATGCTTCATTGGGGAACCCTATTACTAGTAAGGATGGTCTACTAGAGAGCTCCCCAGTGCAAGGGCTTAAGGTGTCGATCAATTTGGGTGGTTAGTTGAGTGGCCCTGCTCATATGGGTAACTATAAGATGGAGGTGAAGCCTAATGAGATTGGCTCCATGGATATGCAGTGGATTGATGTGGTTAATTGTTCTCAGGATTTTTCTACTGTGGAGAAGGAAGTGAAAAAGGAACGTCTGGAGACATTAGCTGATTCTAAGAATCTACCACATAAGGAGAGGATAAAGGTGGATGTTGTGGAGGTTGAGGATTCCCTAGTCGAAGAAGATGAAAAAAATAGGGATTGTTCTAATGCCCCTATTGACTTGGAGCAGAAGGGTCAACCTCTAGTTAACTGGGACGAAATTGACATGAATATGTTTTGTAGAATGGCCGAAGATGGGATGAGAAACCTACTTTCCCTGGTTAAGTGGTTATTTTATGAGGTTAAGGAGCTCAATCTTCAGGTAAAAAATTGGTAGGATGTTTGTGTTGCTATGCTAAGAGGTAACTGAAAGGAGTGGGAAATAAAAGGAAAAGTGAAATCAATGCATATTAAGCTTGATAAGCTACTAGCTGATGTTGATCATTTGGGGGATTCTCATGAGGAAATAATTTCCTCTTTGGAAGTTATTGTTAATAAAATGTTAGAGGACAGAGTTTCAAGTCTGGAGGATAAAATGGGAAAGATGTTGGAGGACTTGAAAATAGTGGTCAATATCAACAATAACTCTTTGAAGACCACTGCTATGGGTCTTTCTATTCTAAATGAGAAAGTGTTGAATTGGACTAGAAAACCACTTGACTTGGGTAATATGGAGGAAAAGATTGAAGAGATTAGTGACTCTTGTTGGAAATATGCCTCAATCAATACAGGCTGAAACCTCCATTGGAGTCAAGTCGGTGTGACATCTATCATGTCTGGCCGACTAGCAAATTGGTAACATCATATTTTGTACAAGTCACTGTGACCTAACTTTTGTCTCACTAAATGTTTCTATCGCTGTGACATATTGTGTTTGGGGTGATCTCTTGTCGCGTGGAGTTCTTTGGCTGATAGGCCACTCAATCGGATATCGTATGTCAGGGAGAGTCTTAGTGGTTCGCTATGAGCTCTCATCGATAGGAAAGTCTCACCGACAGCGTATGTATTGAAGTCTTCGGGATAACTAAGGGTTCTCGCTAAGAAGTATTAGTGAAGTGTTAATGTCTCACCAATAGGAATACATGTGATATCTTCGCGGTAACATAAAGATCTTGGTGTGAGGTCTTAGCAAATAGTGAAGGTCAAGCCGATGGGGACACATCCACACGTTCATCAGAGTAACTCAAAGTGATCGGGGAAAGATCTTGGCGAGAGTGTTAAGTCTTGCCGACCGTTCAGTGTTCGGTGTAACACAAAGGATCTCAGGGAGATCTCTTCGCGATTGATGGATGTCTTGTCGATAGCTGATGGCTATCGGGGTAACCCAAATGGTTTGGGAAGAAGTCCCGGTGAACGATGTAAGTCTCGCCGATGATGAGGGTTTTTCGGTTTAGGTCTTGGCGAATGGTGGTTATCGGGGTAACCTTTATGACTCCGTAAGAACTTTCGGTGAAGGTGTTAAGTCTTGCTGATTGTTCTTTGGAGCTCGGTATAATATGTGCCTTCGGTATAACCTTTGGTGACTTGCTATGATCTCCTGGAAAAAGCGATAGGTCTCGCCGACTGTTTGGTGATTTGGTGTGACACATGAAGCTCGATAGAACATCTTGGCGAGAATGATTACTCTTGGCAACATCGATATGAAGGTTATGTGGCATTGGTGAGACACTATTAGTGTCTCACCGAGATGCCAATACAGTGCGAATTCTGTTGACCGTTTGACCATCCTATGTGGAGTCTTGTGGACCAATAGGAGAAGCCAAATCTGAACAGTTGGAAGACAATTAGTTGTGACGGTTCTATGAGGAAGTTCGACAGACAGAGAACGCCATGGTTATACTCTGTGATTGCAGAATGTGATCGGTTAGTTCAAAGGTTGGTTGGATCAACGGATTGTTGTGTGGGTGTATGATCAGTAAATGAATTCTATTCTGTAAAGACTGTAACTCGAAGGTTCCTATACAAGTTTGTTCATGGTGAATGCTACTATATAATGACACCAGAAAGATAAGTCTGGCATTTGTATGTAATCTTTGTTACTATAATACAAAGTGATTTCTCTTGGTGTGGTGGGTTTTTCTTCCATAAGGGTTTTCCCACGTATATCTGGTGTTCATGTGTGATTGTCTGATTCTCTGTTTCTGATATTTAATTCAAGTGCATCTTAATTTGGCTGTAGTTGAAAAAAAATTAAAAGTGTATCTACATTCTTCCCTGAGGTATTGATGTTTAGGAGAGTTGTTTCCACATCTAGCTTTCCTTACAAGTGGTATCAGAGCCTGGCCAGTTGTGTTATCCTTGTGGGTACGTTGGGTTTTTTGAGTCAATTCTATTTAGTGGGAGTCTTGTAGAGTTTGTTATTTCTAATTACAGATTGAGATGGCTAGCACGTCTAGAAAGTTTGAAATAGAGAAATTCAGTGGCAGTAACTTTGAGTTTTGGAAACTCAAGATGGAGGATCCTCTAGTTGATCGTGATCTGTGGCTTGCAGTGTTTGGAACTAAACCTATAGGCATGAAGCAAGAAGATTGGGACCTTGCAGATAGGAAGTCTAAAGGGATGATAAGGCTTTGTTTAGTAGACTCAGTTCTTCTCAATGTGCATGAAGAGAAGACTGCATCTTCCTTGTGGAAGAGACTAGAGTCTATTTATCAGGGGAAGTCCTTGGTGAATAAACTATTCCTGAGGAAGAAACTATACTCTTTGAGAATGCAGGAAGGAGGGTCTGTGGCTGATCATTTGAATGCATTTAATATGCTAATTGCTCAATATACATCTGTTGGTGTAAAAATTGATGAAGAGGATCGTTGTATGCTACTATTGTGTTCTTTTCCAGACTCATGGGATCATCTAGTGATGGCTATTAGGAGTACAACATCCAGTTTCAAAATGGAAGATATTGTTGGTTCTTTGCTATCAGAAGAAATGAGAAGGAAATCTTCTGAGATGGCGAAGGAGGCTCTTGCTATCATAGTAAGGTCAAAGGAGAAAGGCAAGAAGAAGGACAAGAAGTCCAAATCAAAATCAGAAGGGAGATCAAAGTCTCCTGGTAAGAAGTCCAAGGTGAAGTGCTGGAACTATGGGCAACCTAGTCATGTCCAAAAGGATTGTAAAGAGAAGAAAAAGAAGAATAAGGGCTCTTCTGATAATGGTTCTTCTCATAGTGATGGTGACGCCTTCATTGCAGCCTTGGCTACATAGGCATCAGATGATGTTGGTTGATTGATTCTGGAGCATCTTTCCACATGACATCTCATAGAGAGTGGTTCACAAAGTATGAAGAATACGATGGTGGAAAGGTGTACTTAGCAAGTGATTCAACTTTGGAAATTGTTACGGAAGAGTCGAATTCAATTCCTCATGGAAGAGTGAAGGGGATCACCGATGTTATGCACATACCAGTTTGGCAAATTTGTTGTCCGTTTAAGTTGAATGATATTGAGTACAAGTCACGTTCTCTGAAATGGCAGATCCCCTAGAGGTTCAATGGTGCTAGCTAGGAGGTGCTCAATTGGTACCGTGCATGCTTGCAGTGTTTTTCAATGTAGCAATGTCTTTGTAAAGTCCTTTGAAAGCAAAATGTAAGGAGGTAAAGAGGGACATATCCTAATTATGTAAACTCTATGGAAGTAAAACTTCCTGAGAGACTATGCTTTGGCATCATAGGTTAGGCCACATAGGAGAAAAAGGTTTAAAACCTTGAAGAATAAAACTTGGTTGAGGCTTGAAGATTGTAATCTTGAATTTGAATTCTGTGAACATATATATGGAAAAGCACTGTGTTCATTTTATTCCAGCCTCATAAATCTTCTGGTTTGCTAGATTATATTCATTCTGATGTATTTGGTCCAGTGGATGTTTCTTCTTTGTCTAAATCAAGATACTATGTGTCGCTCATTGATGATTATTCAAGAAGAGCATTTATTTATTTTTTGAAAAGTAAATCAGAAGTGTTCAGTCGATTTAAGGAATTTAAGAACCTTGTTGAAAATTAGACTGGTAGAAAAATAAAACGCTTAAGGACTAATAATGGCGGTGAATTCTGTTCTAATGAATTTGAAAGATACTGTAAAGACCATGGAATTAAAAGACACAAGACTACACCTTATACTCTACAACATAAATGGAGTTGTAGAAAGGTTCAATAGGATAGTAATGGAGAGAGCACAAAGAATGCTCAGTAGTGCTGGCTTGGAGGAGAAATTTTGGGTGAGGCTGTATCTATTGCATGTTATCTAATAAATCATTCTCCAAATTCTACTCTTGTTGAGAAAACACCCTTGGAAGCGTGGTCTGGTAAGAAGCCCTCTTTAAGACATATTCGTGTTTTTGGCTATGAAGCATATGCTCATGTGTTGGATGTGAAAAGATCTAAATTGGAGAACAAGGTTGTCAAATGTATTTTTATTGGCTATAGTGTTGTCATAAAAGGATACAAGCTTTGGAATCCTGAAATAGAGAAGGTTGTATACAGCAGAAGTGTAATCTTTCATGAGTTGAAACCTTCGACTTTAGATCTGCAGTCAGAGAAAAAGTCTGAAAATAATAAGGATGTAGTTTAAATTCCTCCTACACCTAAGAAAGAGGAATTGGAAATTCAAAATGTACTTGAAACTGAGGAGAGCTCGAGCAGTTCTGAAAGTTCAGAAGAAGAAGAACAACCTCAGCCTCAGCCAGTGAGGAGGTCAACCTGTGAAAGAAAACAACCAGATAGGTATGGGTTCTCTTTAATAGATTCTACGTGTTCCTATGCTTTGATTTCTAGTACTGATGAGCCTAGGACCGTAAAGGAGGTATTTAAAATGTCTGATTCAGACTCTTGGTTGGAAGCCATGAATGAAGAAATGGCATCATTAGAGAAAAATGAGACTTGGAGTTTGGTGCCCTTGCCTAAAGGTAGAAAAATTGTGGGTTGTAAATGGGTATTCAAAAAGAAGATTGGTCTGGATGGCAGTGTAGAAAAGTCAAGGCAATACTGGTTGCAAAGGGTTATTCCCAGGTCAAGGGAATTGATTATGGGGAGATATTTTCTCCTGTAGCAAAGCCGACATCTATTAGATTTCTTTGTCACTTGCAACAACATATGACTTAGAGGTTGAACAGATGGATGTGAAGACAACATTTCTTCATGGTGATCTTGAAGAAGAAATCTATATGTCCCACCGAGCACTTTGTTGAAAAAGGTAAAGAAAAACTGGTATGCAAATTAAAGAAGTCTTTGTATGGGTTAAAGCAGTCACCTAGAATGTGGTACCAGTTTGATACTTTGTATTGTCTTTGGGATTTGTGAGATCAAAATCGATAACTTGTTTATTATAAAGTTGAAAGTGATCAAGTACTTTTATTGCTCTCTATGTTGATGATATGTTGTTCATAGGCAATAGTAAGCTAATGATTTATGATCTTAAGTCTTAGTTGTCTGCTAAGTTCAAAAATGAAAGATCTTGGTGCAACAAGGTATATTCGAGGATGGAGATAACTAGGGACGTAAAGAATAGAAAGCTATGGCTCGTCAGAGTAAGTATATCAAGACTGTTCTTGAGAGATTTTGTATGAATGATTGCAAACAACTAGTGGTTCTAGTTTGCAGGGAATGAAGCTATCTATTGAGGATTGTCCAAAATCTCCTACTGAGATGGAGGACATGACCAGTGTACCCTATGCTAGTGTAAACAATCTCATGTATGCAATGGTCTGACAAGGCCATTAAGCAGTTGGGAGTTCTTAGTGGGTTTATGGCTAATCTAGGAAGAACACATTGGGATGCTATGAAGAGAGTGTTTAGATATTTGAAGGGAACTTCAGATTTTTCTTTGTGTTACCATGGGAACTTGGTTGAATCACAGAGGACTCTCAGCATTCATTGATATGTAGATTATGATTGGGCAGGGAACATTGACAGCAGGAGGTCCACCAGTGGATACATTTTCATGTTGAATGGTGGTGTAGTGAGTTGGATGAGTAAGCGACAGGCTGTAGTCGCTTTGTCCACTACAGAGGCTGAATACATGGCAGTTACTCATGCTTGTAAAGAAGCAGTTTGGTTGAAATGCTTGTGTTCTAACATTGGTTTTGATGCAGGGCAAATAACAATTTTCTGTGACAGTCAAAGTGCAATCTGTCTGGCAAATAACCCTACTTTCCATGCCAGGACGAAACATATTGATGTACAGTACCACTTTGTATGAGATATGGTGGAGGATGGAAAGGTCAGTTTGGAAAAGGTTGATACTCTAGAGAATGTAGCAGATTCATTGATGAAGCCAGTGAGGACAGACAAGTTCAAGTGGTGTGTTAGTTCAATGGGCCTTAGTGCCCATGATTTTCAGTAAGTTTTAATTGTGCTCTAGAGGTGCCTGTATGATCTTCATCAAGTGGGAGATTGTTGGAAATATGCCTCAATCAATATAGGCTAAAACCTCCATTAGATTCAAGTCGGTATGACATCTATCATGTCTGGCCGACTAGCAGATTGGTAACATCATATTTTGTACAGGTCATTGTGACCTAGCTTTTATCTCACCGAATGTTTCTATCGCTGTGACATATTGTGTTCGGGGTGATCTCTTGTCGCGTGGAGTTCTTTGGCCGACAGGCCATTCAATCAGATATCATATGTCGGGGAGAGTCTTAGTGGTTCGCTATGAGCTCTCATCAATAGGAAAGTCTCACCGATAGCATATGTATTGAAGTCTTTGGGATAACTAAGGGTTCTTGCTAATAATTCTTAGCGAAGTGTTAATGTCTTGCCAATAGGAATACATGTGATGTCTTCGCGGTAACATAAAGATCCTAGTGTGAGGTCTTAGTGAACAGTGAAGGTCACGCCAACAGGGACACATCCACACGTTCATCAGAGTAACTCAAAGTAATCAGGGAAAGGTCTTGGCGAGAGTGTTAAGTCTTGCCGACTGTTCGGTGTTCAGTGTAACACAAAGGATCTCAGGGAGATCTCTTAGTGCTTCCTTTTTTGGTTTAGTAGGTTTGTTTATGTTTTTTGCTTTTGGGTTTGTTGACGGGTTGCTAATGTTCCATCTTATGTCAGGTTTTTGGTTTTTTGGGTTGTTGGGCTTGGTGGTTTAATTTATCTTACAGCTTGGTGTCATTGTAAAGGGTTTTGGGCCCCCTTCAGAAAGAGACTACTTATCTTTTCTTAAATGAAGCCTTTACATTTCCTATCTATGAAAGGAATTTATTGCTTGACAACAAGTTCGTGAACTTTATACAAATTAAGATTAGTATAAAAGGCCATCCTCGCAAATGTTGTTTGGTCTAGAATTATAATGGAAAATAAAAAAGCTTGCTAGGAGAATAAAATAGGTTTTCAATTGTCCAAGTATAATATAATATTACTGAAGCATTTCAAAGTTTAGGCACTTCAGATTCATGGATCTCCTTGGAGGTCACCCACCTAATATAAGAATAGTAAATTAGTATGAACCTTTAGTCATAAATTAAAATGCAAAATAATATCTCTATGTCTCTCACACATGAACATTTCATATAACCACAT
Source organism: Sequoia sempervirens (assembly GCA_007258455.2). NCBI lineage: Eukaryota > Viridiplantae > Streptophyta > Pinopsida > Cupressales > Cupressaceae > Sequoia > Sequoia sempervirens. Next base: position 106,386,953 of record VDFB02000003.1, read on the forward strand.
ACCTTGTAAATGTTGACAATCAACTTATGGAATTTCTTACGTCAACTGTAAGACAGGAATCCCCCCTAATTGCCAATGGCATGATATGCTATCAAACACATTTATGGAAAGGTCATTAGTAATTTTTTCTCACACAACAAAATATCAAAATAAATTTAGTGCTTAATCAATGTTGTCTCATCTATTTCCACCCACTTTCCTCTCAGTGATTTAGTATTTCTATGCCATCCACATCCTCTCTCCATGGTATCCTCTATGAATAAAAATTCTACCATAGAAGCTTTCACCGCACTACCACCGAGAAGGAAGAAGCAACTTGTGAGACCGCAGTAAAAACCGCTCTACCACACCGAGCTGATGAAGGAGTCACAGGATAGCGGTGGTCACCGCACTACTGCACGCCAATGGTAGAAGACTTGCGGGAGTCACCGCAACACCACCAAGAACAAAAGAAAAAATCATGTGCCACCATAGAAGCTTTCACCACACTACCACCAAGAAGGATGAAGTACCTTGCGGGACCACGGTAAGAACTGCTCTACCACACTGAGCTAATGAAGGAGCCACGGGATAGTGGTGGTCACAAAAATAAGGCAATAGTTAGAATTATTTCCAATGAAAATAGTCACTATACAACAATGATAGGCGCTCAATTAGGTGCACTTGGTGCTGCCTTAGGCGCCCCAAACTAATTACATTAACGGCCAAAATTCAGCGCTAAAGTTGGCGTTAACTAATGCCGACTAGTGAATCAAAATCAAAAAATTTAAAAATTCCCTTGTGAAGGAAGAAATCAGACGACAAAAAAGGGAAAAATTTCATGCAAAGGAAGAGAGTAGGGCATTACCAGCAACTGATGATAAATTCGATTTAGTTTGTGACACCATAGGTAAGGTTACATTTTTTTTCTTGGTTGAATTCGTGATTGTTTACTGCTCTTTGTATTGCATTTGAATTCATGATTGTTTACTAGCTCATGGCCTAACCTATCCAGGCAACCTCTAAATTTTCCCATCATTATAAATTGTAAAACCTTTGAGAAACCAACAAAAAAATTTACCCTACCCATTTGAGCTTTGGCTCAAAATATTATAGTACGAAGCCAAGATGCATAGAGGAAGTTTAGTGAGGAGAGTACGTAGGTATTTGAATTTTCTCATAAGATTATATCAAATTTATTAAACGATATTTAAATTTTATTTTTTTTGATCGGTGATAATATTTTTATTTTATTTAATATAAATCAAAATATACAAAGCTCCAAATAAAAAGTTCTTTCAGCACCATCACATCATGTCTATTAAAACAAAATAAAAACCTATGGATCAAAAAGCCCTACCACAACTGCCTGAAAAGTATCCAACCAACTACTACCTAAACCCCATCTATTTACAGTATCAAAACCAAAAATAGGGCTTAACCCCTTAAGCTTATACATCAACATCTAGTTTAAACACAGTAAACTATGCAAAAAATGAGCATTGAGATTACATGAAAGTTCCACAAGCATTGCCCAGATGCAATGGGCACAATTTCGTGAGCGTCTTTACCTTCTTTCTCAGACACAAACCCTTCTTCTCACATAGTTGGACTCTCTGGTGATGGCTTTAAGTCACACTATTATCTCCTTAGTCTCCATTAATTTGGCACACAGTTTCAAAGCTTGCCACCCCTGTTCCGCACCCTCTCTCCACACGGCTTTGGTTCTTCCTTCTGGCCACCTAGTGAAAGGGTTATTTATCTAGGCTACTTTTGGGTCCACACATTCCATGCCCTCACTCACATTAAAGCCTTGTCCTGGTATAACCCCTTCTAGGATACTCTCCATGTTCACTAAGAAATCCCTATGCACCAAAACTCTCATCACTTTCCTTACAACCTCCACTGACTCTCCCAAGTCTAGTCCTCACACCATAATCAGAGAGTATATATCCATATTAGTTTGATATTTGTGCTTCAAATCTTTGAAGCCATTACCCAAAATGATTTTCACAAATTGTGCCACCTTCACATCCTTGTACAGGAACAAGCCATGTAGTCTCTTCACCGTTACTTTGCTAACAAAAGGATCCAATTTCCTCCTTGCTTTCAGAGTGAAGTTGGCCTCCATTTCTTCTTTGGTATGTTAGCCACCAGAATACTTCACACCACCATCCTAACACTCTCCTTACTCTCGCAAACCAAGAAGCATCGAAGGAAATGCAAGGAAAAACTTCATTACATAGCAAATTGTTGGCCATCACCATTAATGTCGAGCGTACGTCTAGGGCCAACAACAAAACCTTCATCAATGCTTCATGTCCTTCAAGAATTTTGAAAAAAATTCCTCTACTTACTAACTAACACCACCTTGCATTAAATGCAACGGACAAAAATTACTCCAAAGAAACTCCTTTAAAATCCTCAATTATAAATTCATCCACCTCTGCAAATGTTAAAGCCCATTTCGAGAGGGTATCTACTTCCATATTCCATTTTCTCCTAACATGACTAATCTTATAATCCTAAAAAAGATTTTATTCTTCAATAATTTTCCTAATCACACCCTGTAAATTCCAAGCATCAATTCCTCCTTTTATTATTGCTTGGATGATTATCAAGGAATCACCCTCCACATGAATCCTTGCGGCCCCTAACTTCCTGACTAACTTAACGAGCCTAACGATATTTAAATTTTATTTGTGCATAGTTAAATTGAATTAGTATATGTTTCAGGACAAGGCCTCCAAGGCTAGGCTTGAGAAACTTCATGCCATGCATCACAGTGGCCAGAAAGGTTTACAGGCCTTGATTTGTACATTTTTAAGTATATTTAATATGTTAAATGATATATTTTTTTATTTCCTTGGAAAAAGTAAATGATTGCATATTAATTAGTTTAACTAGTCCATGTGCCATGTTTTAACAGGAGCAGAAATATGGCCACCATCCAAAGCAATTTGAAAAGAATATGTTACAAAAAAAAAATTGGAATGATTTTGTAATTTGGATGGAGAACAAGGTATCAATAGTTGAGTTTCAATAACTTAAATGGATATTGTTGTGTTAATATGTCAATTTGCATCTCTTGTGTTGAGTTGCTTATTGATGCATAGGATGAGTAAATAGAGCTCAAATCTTATGATTACAAGATGATCGTTTATGTGCATGAATAAATAGTAGAAGGATGTAGATGAACTCAATTCATCTGAATTTATGCTTCTTGGTAGGCATTCCTCTTGAATCTCTAATATCAGGTTCCTAAGACTTCCTTGTAGCTTTTACCTTTCGTTGCCACATTTCCTCTTCACTGTCAAACTCATCTCCTTTTTCCTTATCTGCATTTTTGGCTTTGGCTTCTAATTCATCCAATGTTTTACCTTCCTCCTCTTCAGAATCTTCTTCTTCTTCTTTTTCCTCCTCTGACTCCACAAGAGATTCATCTTCTACACCTTCCTCATTTGATTATGATTCCTTTTCTACATCAAAGAGTTTGTATCCTTGATCTGACTCTTTTGAATTATCAAAATCAGAATCACTAGCTTCCATATTCAAAAATTTCCAACCACCATCTTCAATAAATTTATCTGGATCATCATTAATAGTCTTCAAAATTGGCTGCCAGTTCAAGTTCATTCTTCTTTCATAATACTTTATATCCATGGAGTTCATCTATTCCTTGATGCCATCAAGCAAAGATTGAGGAATGACGTACATGCGGAGTACATCCCACTTGAAGTCTTTGAAAACAATAGCCATATCAAATTCCTTTTGCCCAAGTCCTATTCTCTCAAGGTTAACAATTCTCAATCTCACTAATAGCAATTACTAAGAAAGGTAGTTCCACCAACTCTACCAAACATTTTACTGTAGGAACAATAAAAGTAGAGGCTTTAAAAGGAACTCCATGAAAACCAAGCTCTCTAATTGGTATTTCAAACTCTAGTTCAAAATATTTTAGATGAGGCTACTCCCATAGCTCTCTTACTCACTTGAAAAATCCTTGAAACTTTGACTTCTTAACATTCAAAAGATAAATGGAATGTCCTCAACACCTAGTAGAGCTATCCAAAAAAGCTAACTAAAAACACAAACATGCTCCCGCACGCAATGGCCTAATGGCGGGTTTTCATAGAAGTCAAACTACCGAAGTAACAACACTAGTTGAGTTAACATATATGCATCATTTGCATAAACAACTGAAATGTGTACCAAATGTTAATCAATACATTGAATTTTGAGATGCATTGAAATAATTAAAAAAAACATGTTTTGGGGAAAATATCAACAGCGTGGGGGAAGAAAGCATTAACCCTAATAAAATCATTTTTTGTTGTTCTTGATACACCATCTATAAGTTTTCCTTGGATGACAGTAATGAATTTCTATATGTTGTACCCCTTAAATGTCCTACATGTTACAAATATGGAATAACAATGCAGAACTTTGTATCGAGTCCAAAGGCCAAGGCATTCTGAATAAGGGTAGCCAAACTTGATAAGGATGAAGTCACTATTACACATATTGACAATCTAGAATAGTCATGTAAAGACAACTGCCTATGAAAACCATAATCAATCAAATTATGCACATTCAAATCTAAGTTTGAAAGCTTGCATTTCAGTCCATGCATCTAATTCCTTGTTGAAGATTGAGCGTGTCAACAACAAAGCTAGAATAGCTCTCCTTAAACTATAGCTAGTTTTAAAGTGCAGTATTTCCAAATTCCAATCCACTTCTCAGCTAAGGAAAGGAGGTAGGATTGTCAGGTGTTACCTCAAACAAAGAAGGCCATAGAAAACATTGAAATAGAAGATCCAATAAGTGAGATGACATAGTTGTAGACCATAGATAATCAGAATTCTTGCAATGCATAGATGCGTGTGATACAAAAAAAAGGTGCTTACACATTGGCTGAATATATCCTCATCAAAATGACCAGAAAGAAATTTCAAATTTGTAAGTAAACTCTGACAACCAAGAAAAATAGTCATAAAAATTGTAAGTAAACTTTGGCAAACATGTAGGTAACTTAATTCATCTAACTTTATGCCTCTTGGCAGACATCAAGATCTCCCCTCCTAAATTTTGGACCACATCCATTACCTCCACATAAACCAGGACATCCTTGGTCTTCTTGGTTCCCACACCATGATATGATTATGCAAATGAAAATGAAGCAAAATAATCATCTCCTATGCTGGCTGGAAGAATGCATGCTTAATGTTTTGATACATGATATCAGCTCTCTCTCTGCTCCCATGGTTGAATATTGAAATCCCATATGGTGGGACTCTAGAGTTCTAGTCATCTTTAATCCTCTTCCACCAAATGTTGGCCTAATCCACATGTCTTCCAGCCTAATTGGATTCGTTTTTGAAAGCTAAAGTTTCTCTCGAGTCACCAATGTAGCTCTCTCTTCCTTTTCAGACTCTTTCATTGCTATAGATCATCTCTTGAATTTAATCATTTTTACCACATGGTTGATGTGCTTTGAATCCTTGCATCTAAAGGAAATTTCCTTAACATAAATATTGTTAGGGAATTTCAATGTTGCCATTGTAGTTGGCATTAAAGCTAGTACCTACAACATTGAAAATTATCCTTATATAAGAATTCCCTCCATCTTGTTGGCTTGTAACACTCTTGATGGTGGCTACATGAAATCTGATTTTGATTCCTCTTCTACATTAGAGGGTTCATATTCGTGATCTGAATCTTCTAAAATTAGAATTAGAATCACTAGCTTTGATATTCAAAAATTACCAACCACCATCTTCAATAAATTTATTTGAATCATCAGTAATACTCTTCAAAATTGGCTGCTAGTTCAAGTTCATTCTGCATTCATAATACTTTATATCCATGGAGTTCAACCATTCATTCATGCCATCAAGTGAAGATTGAGGAATGGTGTCAATGTGGAGTACATCCCGTTTGAAGTCTTTGAAAACATAGCCATATCAAATTCCTTTTTCCCAAGTCCTACTCTCTCAAGGTTAACAATCTCAATCTCACTAATAGTGATTACTAAGAAAGGTAATTCCACCAACTCTACCAAACAGTTTACCGTAGGAACAATAAAAGCAGAGGCTTTGAAAGGAACTCCATGAAAACCAAGCTCTCTAAATGGTATATCAAACTCTAGTTCAAAATATTTTAGATGAGGCTGCTCCCATAGCTCTCTTACTCGCTTGAAAAATCCTTGAAACTCTGTATTGATTTTATTTTTCCTGTCCCTCTCTTGCTATTCTTCCTCAATTTCATCAGGATCATAGATTGACCTTCTTTCCCCTCCTAAATTTTGGACCACATCCATTACCTCCACATAAAACTAGAAATCCTTGGTCTTCTTGGTTCCCACGTTGTGATATGGTTATGCAAATGAAAATGAAGCAAAGTAATCATATCCTTCTCCAATGGCTGGAAGAATGCATGCTTAATGTTTTGATACATGATATCAGCTCTCTCTTCTACTCTCATGGTTGAATATTGAAATCCATTATGGTGGGCCTCCATAGTTCCAGTCATCTTTCTTCTTCTTCCACCAAATGTTGGCCTAATCCACAACTTTTCTAGCCTAATTGGCTTTGTTTTTGAAAGCTAAAGTTTCTCCTGACTCACCAGTATTAGCTATAACTTTTTTGAATTTTTATTATGGTATGTGCACTTTGATATGATGTAATATGATTATGGTTTTGTCTCATATGTTGTAATATTAGATATATAATAGAAAAATAAATTATTGCATGAAATAAATAATAACTTTTCATTTTAATTTTTTTTGTAGAAAACGGGTCTTCCAGAAGATCAAGATGATCCTCAACATGATATAGATCCAAAAAATATTGGTTCTACCTATACAAATCACATGGAAAAGGATGATGATGACCCAGATATGGAAGACATTAAGGTCGATCACAATGATGATGATGATGATGACGATGACGACGACGGTGACGATGACGATGATGATGATGATGATGATGATCACGATGGTGATGATGATGATGAGACAGTTGGTGATAGTAACCAGTGACATTCATGATCATATAGACTACATCATGGATCATTGTTGATATATCATTATGACGACTCTTTTCATAGTTACTATTATATGCATCATTTTCACAGCCTACAGTACTATATTGTTGAGTTGTATCATATTGACATGTATCATTTTCACTATATCATTTGGACATGTATCATCTTGAATTGTATCAATTTGAGTTACATAATTTATCAATTTTATTTATATCATTTTGACATGTTTTTGATGTACTAGCATATTTGAATTTCACTTGTTTTAGTTATATATGATGATGATCTTATCAGTAATGACTTGTCAATTTATATATATTAAAAGTGGTCGATGGTTTTTGGATGGATATTTATTAAGTATGATGATTTTAATTTACTGCTCAGGATGGATGTTGTCAAATTCAATTAAATTATAGATATTTGACTCACTTGTTTTAATTATAGATGATGATCATGTTACAATAATTATATTGTTATTTAATCATATGAGTTAAATAATTAAATTACTTACTCTATAATCATATGAGTTATTTAAGAGGAATGATATATTTAACTAATTAAATTAAAATAAAACATATTAAACTAATAAATGGAAGCAAAACAAGAAGCATTTTTAGAAGCAAAAAAGGAAGCAACAATGGAAGCCAAACTAGAAGCAAACTAGAAGCAATCTTGGAAGCAAAACTCGAAGAAAACCTGGAAGAAAAACTGGAAGTAAAACTAGAAGCAACAATGGAAGCCAAACTAGAAGCAAACTAGAAGCAATCTTGGAAGCAAAACTCAAAGCAAACCTGAAAGCAAAACTGGACGCAAAACTAGAAGCAAAACTAGAAGCAAAACTAGAAGCAAAACTGGAAGCAAAACTGGAAGCAAAATCAGAAGCAAAACTGGAAGCAAAACTGGAAGCAAACCAGGAAGCAATCCTAGAAGAAAACTAGGAAGCAAAACCAAAAGAAAAACTGGAAACAAACCTAGAAGCAAAATCAGAAGAAAAACTGAAAGCAAGACCAGAAGCAAACTTGGAAGAAAAACTAGAAGCAAAACTAGAAGCAAAACTAGAAGCAAAACCATAAGCAAACTTGGAAGAAAAACTAGAAGCAAAACTGGAAGCAAAACCAGAAGAAAAACTGGAAGGAAAATCGAAAGCAAAACCAGAAGCAAAACCCGAAGCAAACCTAGAAGCAAAATTGGAAGCAAACTTGGAAAGAAAAATTTGAAGCAAACTTGGAGGCAAAACTGGAAGCAAAAATGGACATAAAACTAGAAGCAAAACTAGAAGAAAAAATAGGAGTAGACATGGAAGAAAAACCGGAAGCCAAATTGGGCACCAATTTTGGATTAATTTCTGACGTTACTTCCCGATGCTATTTTAGGTGCTAACGGAGGCACTATGATTTTTCGGCGCTAAATCCAACGGAAAATTCGGCGCTAAATCTGATGTCTTTCTGACCATGCTTGTTTGTGCTGAGTTTAGCACCAGCCAAATTGTTCAATTCATGACTCAAAATACACTAAAATCCATCACAAAATTTGGCGCTAATTGCCTGTTGTTGTTGTGAATCCATTACATGGGTAAACCCAACTTTAGTGAGAAGTGTCTACTTTATAAAATTAATATGCACTTTAGGATCAAAGACCCTTTCTCCTCATGACTTCAATGAATACCACATCTTCAAATAGTTCTATAGTTCTTCAAGAGTTTCAGACCCTACATATAGCTCCTCACATTTAGTTAGGTTAGGGAGGAATGTCCCCTTTTTCTATCTTTTCATAACATCCTACTCCATCCATAACATTTTCCACATAAATTCTAAAAATGCAATTAGAATAGAAACAAATTTAGGTAAAATATGTGGGGCTTGAGGACACCCATAGACCCTTATTACTATTTGGTCTACTAAGAAGAACTAGTCACTGAAATTGTGAGTGTGTCCCTGCTTTGGCTTCAATGCTAAAGGTCTTAATACTTGCATGATTTTATTAGGAAATCTTGGTGAAATATGGCCAAGAGCGGCCATGACCTTTACTATGAAATCATCATGAAATATTACATAATCACTATTTTTACATCTACTATCCCAAATGTAACACTAGGTTTGTACAAGGACCCTATTCCCTTCATCATCAGTCATTCCCAAACACATTCTTTTAGTCCATCTAGTTTTGTCTTTGTACAATATTAAATGACACAACAAAGAGTATTTCCTAAAATTAATGGGAGCTAAGTTCTCTCTTAGTTGCAAAAATCCCTCATGTAGCCCTTTCTCAATTTCAACAGCAAAGTCATACTCAATGTTGACTTTAGGATTTTGTATCCTCATTGCAATCATCATGAGATAGGTTGGAAACCTCTCTTCAACATCTATTCCAAGCACTTGGAACAAATCAAAATAAGTTATTTTGAAATATACTTGGAAGTCTTCTATGGAAAATGGCTCATTTTGGGAGGGGGAGATATGTATCCTCCTATTTTTTACACCCTTTTTCATGTGTAAAGGAATTTCATCACTCTTGTAGGTTTTTCTCAATCTCCTATAATCCTCCTCACTTCTATCCAAGTCGATCTTAGTGATAACTTGCTTGTTTAACATAAAACATTGTAATTGCCTCTTTAGTCAACACCATTAATGGTGAACCATCTGGAATTCTTATAGTCCTGGTAGTCAGGTGATAATATTGCGCCAAATACTTTAATAAACTCAACATTTACAAAGACATTTGGGACTATCAATTTGGCCAAATATAAGGTCCAAGGATTTGAAATTGAAATCTTCTCAACCCTTTTCTCATAGAAGTACCAAAACATATCCCACCCTAAGATAGGGATAATTAGGTCTCTACATCCATGGGTTGTATCTTTAAACACCTTTTTGGATCCTTTGTCTAAAAAATTGGGTAACACATCTAAAATGGATTGTTCCAAGGACCTCTTCTTTGATTTAGAAACTATGGAATCTTCCTTTTTACTCACAAGTTGACTTCTTTTGGGTGGCATGATGAAGAATTTATTTCTACTTGATTTTTTAAGTGTCTACTTGAAGAAGAAAATTCAATTCTTATACACTTACTACAAAGGGTTTCTGTGAACTTACTTCACGAACTAATAGATGCAGCTTTTTCCCACTTGAGCTCCCTTGCCTTTGGTACACTGAGCTTTGTGAATGATTTCCAAAATTTCATCGAGTCCCAAGTAATATTTGTTGCTAAGCTCAGTCACCTCACTATTAATGTGAATTCGTGCAAAATATTTCAGAATCTTCCCATATTTTGAGTTTGAATACATGTCGTTGATCTTGAGAAATTGAATGGTGTAATAATTTAATGCTTTGACATCTTGTACCACAATACCACTTAGTTATTTCAAGATGGTTGTGGGTTAGCGCTAGCAATACTGCCACCCCACACACACCCCTTTGGACTCCCATAGGGTGGCAGGTTGATTCTAGCAGTTCAATGACTGCTCACTATCATACCGCTTTGTCATATCAAGACCACTATGAGGTAGCAGTAGCAATACCACCACCCCACGCACACCCCTTTGGAATCCCGTAGGACAGTGGGTTAATTCTAGCAATTGAGTGACTGTTCACCGCCATACTGTAGTGTCAATGTTTACCCCTTGTGGGGTTGCAGTTTACTTTAGTTGTTAACATGTTCTCACCGCCACCCCGCATTATTCATATTTGGTTGTCACAGTATTGCGGTAAGCATTTTTACATTGACCTATATGTCCTTCCATCCCACACATACCTCTATTGATTGTTGTAGTAGTGTAGTATTGGATTTTATTATGAATGTAGTATTTTAGATATCATTTTATTGAAAAGATTGAACAATTTTCTAATTTTGTAGTCTCTCAATTTTAGTTTTCAGTTTCAGTCAAACATAAGAGATCATTTCTTTGTTTGTAATGGGGAGGCTTAGTTCACCTAATGTTAAGATATCTATATGTATTATTAAATCATAGATGTTCATTATATGTTTGCATCTAGAAAACATATAGGACATACAAGAAATTATATTCTAACTAAACAAATTAATTTTGAATTTTCAACCAAAGTAAGAAAACTAAGAAGAATTATTGAACCTAACTTTCAATGCACTTCAAATCAACAGTGAACATCTCAGGTTTTGTATACAATGTACAAGCAGAATAATGATGATTACATTAAAAAAATTATTAGTAAAACAACAGGGAATAAGCATACCTATACTCAAATCTTTATTACATTCAATAATAAATTACACCATACATATAACCAAAGTTTAGGTGACAATCTAACCTCTTAAGGTGACAAAACATCATCATAATCATCTACATTGATAGGAAGATCAGAATCCTAATCATTCGTGCCTACATCTACTTGATTTTCTTCCTCATCCTTATTTGTGACATGCAATGCATTCTCTCTCCCAATCTCTTCATTAGTAATCAAAATGTCTTCTTCAACACTCCATCATTCTCTTCATCCACTTCTTTGAATGTTTCTTGTAAACTAACATATTGCCCATCACGCATTATATCAACAACTTCCATTATTTTGTTTTGAACAAGACTCTATTTGAATGACATACGACCATCCTGGGATTCTTACATCATCAATTAGAAATGATTGGTTAATTTGAAGAGGGGAAATATATGGCTCATCCATCTCTAATAAAAACTATCTTCTATTTGCACGTACAAATCCATACTCATCAAATTATACTGCAGATGGTCAGATCCACTTACATTTTAATAATATAGGACTATTTTCACCATAGTCCACTAGAATAATTTGTTGGATGAATCCAACATAAAATTTCTTCTCAGTTTCGTAAAGAAATTCAACACTAACAACACAATCACAATTTATCTTTCCTTTATCTTTTTCTTCCACTCTTAACTGACTACCATAGGCCCACATTCCACTAAAACGCATAGCCCATAAATGTGGAGAATGTGAAAGCTCACTTTCCTCTATTGCTATATCTTGACCTTCTTCTTTTGCATCCCTAACTACATTAGCAATCCATTCTTCAAAATTTGGAAAAGAATCACCTCCATTCAAATCAGCATGATGTCTATGCCTTTGAGGTCGATGTCGCATCCAAGCTTGATTTTCTTCTTCATAGAATATTAACGTACAAATACTAAGATTGATAATATAAATGTGTAAATGCAATTGAGTAAATAAATTATTGTGTTAATTTGTTTTACCTGTGCCACTTATTGAATGAAGATGTGTTTTGAAGAATATAGCCATGTATCACACTTCTTTCTTGATATGATAGCTTCAAGCGACATCCATTTCCTTCCAATACTTCACCTGCAACTGTCTTCTCCATCATTGTCCCATACACGTCAATTGACATTTTTTAAATCCTTCATATATTATGTGCAAAATCCCATGGCCTCTTGCATTGAATATCCCTCAGACATGTTGCCTTCCGATTTTTCCCTAGTACAAACATTTTTTTTCAAAACCTTCATATATTGTTCTATAGGATACATCCATATTGTTCTTATTGAGCCACAATGCTTTAGTTCATATCGTAGATGTATCAAAAGATGCATAGAAATGTTAAAGATTGTTGGTGGAAATTCTCATTCCAATAGACAAAGGACTTCAACAACCTCCTCCCTCAAACTATCAAATTTCAAAGGATCTAATACATGTAAACCTATTCTCTTTAATATTTGACCCAACCTTATAACTGTCAATCTTGGCCCCTTTGGAAAATTTAATATATTTACCACAATAGGTAAAATATTCTCCATTATGACATGATAGTCATGGGTCTTGAGGCCTCTTAAGCCATTAATGTTAGTTTGGCTTCTAATACTACTACTTACATATCCAATGGGAAAGCGAGTCTAAGAAATCAACTGAAAGAATTGTGCATGTTGTTCCTTTGTCCAAACATAAGGAGAACTAGGTTTTCTATATTTTTCATCATCATATTTTTCAACCCAAAGATTTTGATGAATCTTTAGTTGTTGAAAGTATTCATGTGATGAAATAGTATCAAAACCACCAAAAATAGTTTCTACAATAGCATAGGCTATATTTTTATCAGTATGCATAAAGTCAACAATATGCCTAATGGCTATATCCTTAAAGTATGGCAACTTATAGAATATGCACAACCTTTTTACACTGCTATCATTACATGGATCATATCTACTACCAATAATCCCATCATTTTCAATAAATGACATTCATTTTTTTCCATTCTCAACAATGTAATCACCTATTATGAGCAATGACGCTTCACGATTCTCTTCTTCACCATTGAATTGTGTTTTTTGTTGAGGATATGGATGATCCATTTTAAGGTAAGAAGGATGTCCACAATAAATACACTTACGAAAACTTCTTGAGTGCCTCACAAAATCCTTAAAGTTGCAAGTAGGACATCCATGGTATCCATGAACACTGAGACCGGACAATGTTCCATATGCAGGAAGATCATGAATCGTAAACAATTAGGAAGCTCTTAAAGTGAATTTTATTGAATGACCATCCCTTAAATATTGAATTGGTTCAATTCATTTCCACAATTCCATTATCTCATCATATAATGGCTCTAGATAAGCATCAATTATATCTAAAGTCACACTTTTCTTTCCTAGTATAATATATGATAGCATTAAGAAAAATGGTTTAGTTGCTAACCATGGAGGCAAGTTATAATTTATTAAAAACATTGGCCAAGTTGACCATTTAGTACTTTGATTTGAGAATGAGTTCACCCCATCTAGAGCCAAACCCAACCTTATATTATGAGGATCTTGAGAAAAATTAGGCCATCTATTACCAAATTCCATCCACGTCTTAGAATCAGGTAGATCTCATTTTCTATCAGTGCTCTTATTTTGGGCATTCCATTGCATAAGTTCAGCAATGTCTTTGCACCTATACATTCAAAGTAATCGTAGGATTACCAAAAAGTGGCGAAGAACCTTTCTAGGAACCACAGTTGATTTCAACCCTTCTCTATTCCTCGCTTCATGACATTTCATACATTCACTCTCACTTGTAAGATTCTTGTGAAATAATACACAACCATTCACACATGTATGGATGTTTTCATACCCTAAGCCTAGCTTAATGATTTCCTTTCTACATTGACTTTTTTTTGTTGGAAATGTGGAGTCAGGTGGTAACAACAAACTTAATAATGCCAATAACTGATCTGCACTTTCATTTGTCCAACCAAACACCACTTGCAAGTTAAGATTTTGAAGGATTGTTGTCAAACAACTTAACCTGCAATTAGCATACAAAGGCTTTGAATCATCCTCCATCAACTTGGCCCAATCATCATTTAGACCCTCATTCAACATTCTATCAACTTCAAAGCCTTCGTCTAACATTGTTTCCTCTTCATCTATGTTTGGTACCACTTCATCTATGTTTGTTTCCTCTTCATCTCTCACACTCTATCATTCTATCATATCTTCATAATAATTGACATTCCAAGGGCTTATACCACTATGCCCATATCTTATCATATGTCGATAAATATGACTTCTTTTTTCACCTTTCCACCAAGACAGCCATTACATGGACATGGATACTTGTCCATGTCACTCTCGTCAACTATTCTCTCATATAATGCATGGTATTTCAACCTTTGGCATTGATCCATCTATAATGTTCTACACATAGCAACAAAAAATTGTAGACTAAGAGACAAAAACTATTTTTTTAATTGAAAGGCATTTCCATAGCAATAAAATTATAGAGAGCAAATAAAATAGAGAGTTTAACTAATGAATTGTAAAAAAAATATTTTTGTAGTTTATATTCAAATTGTTGATTACATTGCATTGCACATGTTTCAAACTTAAAGCATTACTTCACATTGCATAACTAATAACTAGATGTTGATAGATGATAAAATTCCAATTATAATATAGTATTTACAAAGTCAACCTAAACAGTTATGCAATTACTTCACATTGCATAACTAATAACTAGGAGCAGCTGCCAATTGCATTTGCGTGTCATGGCATTCTATGAGACCACATTTCTTTGAGGCATTTTTTTCAAAAAGTTCATTGCCTTGTCTATGCTGCCACATTTTTCATACATGTCTACCAAATTATTTTATCAAATAGTTCATTGCCTTGTTGCTATGGCTAAAAACCTAAAACAAGTTCTTTCAAACAAGCTAAGGATGCTTGGAAAAAATCTATCAAAGCATAATAGTAAGCAACAACATAGACAAGGCAGTGAACTGGTTGAAAAAATGCCTCAAAGAAATGTGGTCTCATGGTGATGGAATGCCATGACAATCCATAACAATTCACTTGTTATGGAATTCATCATGGCATTCCATCACAATGAGACCACATTTCTTTGAGGGATTTTTTCCAAAGTTCATTTGCCTTTTCTATGCTACCACATTTTTCATACAAGTCTACCAAAGCATTTTATCAAACAGTTCACTGCCTTGTTGCTATGGCTAAAATCCTATAATAGGTGATTTCAAAAAATCTATGGATGCTTGGAAAAAATTTATCAAATCATAATAGTAAGCAAAAATCTATGGTACCATGGTTTTTTTTTGCATGAAAATTAGCATGATTTTATTTGTATTTTTTTGTAGGTTTTATACGCATTTTTTTGGCAATTTTGCTATTTGAAATGGGGAAAAATCTTTGTGGTTAGTTTTGTGCACTTTTTAATTGTAGGATTCTCACAATTAGTGAAAAAGGTAGTGTTCATGGAGGAATGGAAAAGATGCGAGAGCCTTTCAATTATACCCATACTGTGCAATGGCATTGAATCATTTAGCAAACCATTTTTTCTTCACAGGGCAACATTTTCTTGTGGACCAGTTGACTGAGATATCTCTTGTTTCAACTGACCACCTTCTCATGAAATATCATTCATATTATAATCTTGCACGATATTATCATAGTAAAGGTGATTGTGACACCACTTGTCAACGAAAGCCAAAGGCCACAGGATTTTGTGGATAGGTTCAATTGAAGCTGGGAGATCTTAAGAGTTCTCTCTCAAATTTTGAAAAGGTTTTGAAGGTCCACCCTGAGAACTGTGAGATCTTAAAAGATGTAGGCCATATATATTCTCAACAAGGGCTAATAGAGAAGGCTTTGGAAATTTTAAGGCAACTCGCATAGATCCACCTGATGCCCACACATTTATTAAGATGGATGAGTTATTAATCTCATCAGACCTTAGCGTAGCCTTAGATTCTCTTAAGACACCAAAGTCTCTTCTGAAGAAGAGCAGAGAAGAAGTACCCATTCAATTGTTAAACAATATTGGGATTCTTCATCTTGAGCGTGATGAAGTAGAGTTGGCTCAACAAACTTTTATGGAGGCATTAGGAAATGATGTTCTACCTCTACATAAATCTTTGTGGTCAGTTTTGTGCATCTTTTACTTATAGGATTCTCACAGTTAGTGAAAAAGGTAGTGTTCATGAAGGAATGGAAAATATGCGTAGAGCCTTTGAATTATACCACTAATACATTTGACTGCAAAATATGATGAAACTGTTTGACGAAATATGTAAAATTTGATGTGTAATTTCCAATTTTTTGAAAGTTTATCCCCGATGTTCATCGAAATTTTGACGAACCTGGGGTTCGTCGAAATGTCAGCTATCATTTTTGTCGAATTTTTGACAAACATGAAAAATTAAAAAAAATCAAATTGTGGCCGACATAAAGAAAAGTGAGTTCGCGCCTGATTTATTGCGACAATGTTTTGCTCTACTTGAGAGTTTGTGGAGAGCTAAGGACGATTTTCTTGGGAAAAATCAGAAAAAATTCAAGAAGATATTGCCAAGTTGAGGGTAGTCATTATTTTTTTGCAGAATTCAGTTGTGAAGTTAGATTTGTAGTTCCAGGTTTGAAAATCATATTTTAAAGCAACATCTCATCAGATTTCATTTTTAGAGGTAAGGGTTTTGAGAATTTCATGTCCAGATTTTGTTGTGTGGAATCACCATAAGATCACAACCAAGGAACAGATTCTTGTGACTGTAATTATGTGATCCATAGCTCTATTGGTCATGTGGTACAATTGTGCTATAAAAAATATAGGATGCATTCATGTGTGACCCAAGTTTAATGTGGCTATGTTGTGATAGAAATGGAGGCACTCATATAATGTAGTTAATTCAGTTGTATAATGTAGGTGTCAATCATCATTGGGTGCATTCAAGTTGTCTCAAGTTTAACAGGTTAGGATGTAATTATAGCATGATCAAAGATTGATTACCTCTTGCTGCAATAAAGAGCCTATAACTCTAGTTGATATGAAGAGTGGTTGTATTATATCAATTATGTAGTGCATTCAAGCACAACCCATGTTTAATGGGCTATTCTAGAGAGTGATCAAATTTTCTAAACCTTATGAATGTTACTTGACATATATTTGCATAATCTCAAATTCCTTCAGAGGCTTTTGAAGTATCAATGTATCCTATATAGGGTTTAGAATGATTTCTTTTAATTAAAAAAATAAATAAATGATGTATTTCCCTATAATTAGATAATGTGGAGATCTCCTAAATCTGCCCCAACACACTATCCTCTTTGGCACTATATTCATTACTCCAGCTACTAGGGTTTTGCATGTGACATCTTTAATATCTTCATGACGGCTTTTAAATAGATCTCAGTCTTTGCTTTAATCCTTTTCATGGTAACCCTTGAGTTCCATAATCCACCTTCAATCTCTTCTAAGAACGTTGTCTTAAGCTAGACTGCATAGTATGCATATAAAGCAAGTCCTTCATACCTGCCATTGTTCCAAACCACCACTCACTGCCTTGCTTAAAATGTTGCCTCCATAAGCACAATAGCATTTTTAAAGTCATGGTTGCCAGTGATTTACCATTAAGGTTGTAGACACCTAAAATGACCTAGGCCTGCAAGCTTCATTTTTACCACTTTCATCCTAGCATAATTAAAACATTTAATTATGTCCCTGGTCCACATTTGACTATTAATTAAATAATTTATAATTATTTAATTAATTCATGTCTTTTTATTCTTCATGATTATTAAATAAATAAATTTTATTTATTTATTAAATACGTCATTAATTGTCTAAGTCTTCCCTTAATTAAATAAATTTCTTAATTTATTTAATTCCCCCTTCTACATTTAATTCTTATTGATTATTAAATAAATCAATTTCATTTATTTATTTAATACGTCACTGATTGTCTTAATTAAATAAATGGATTAATTTATTTAATTAATTAGTCTTATCTCTTAAATTAAATAATTATATTTAATTATTTAATTACCAATTCCATGTTCTCATTTTAAATAAATTAAATTATTTAAAATGTCATGTCAATCTTAATTGTCAGTCCCTTTTTGGATAAATAATTTGAAAAGATTATTTATTATCTCTCAAAATCATTATTTTGAATTATCTTAATTCAAATTAGTAATTAATCTTCCAAAAATCAAGCAATCGGGCAGATTCTTGATTTTCCAAATCTTATCTTTAGTCCAAATCTTATCTCTTTGATTTTTTGAATCTGGCAAATCAGGCAATCTTATCTTCTTGATTTTTCGAAAATCTTTATTTTCTAATTAATTTCCTCACTTATTCTCCATCGTCGATCCGATTTTATTCTGACCGTCTGATTAACGAAGTTGCCCTAACCCTAATTAGGGATTCTCAGGTTTAATCTAGATCGCTCATTTTAGGTTCTCATCGTCAATTAATCTCGTCCGTCCATTCGAAATGGCATTTTCTATAAAATGCCATTTTCCTCTCACTTTTCCATTACACACAGACACGCTGACATTTTATACATTTAGTCATTTGCATTCTTAGATTCATTATAGCATTTATTATAGTCATTTGATCAAGTTTTGGCATTTGTTTTAGGCATAGGCATTGGCAATACACATAGGCATTAGACATATCAAATCCTTCAATACTTGTTGTAGGACTTAGGCATTTCCAAATTGCTCGAACGACGAATATGAGGGCAACATTATCCAGCAAGCAAGAAGGTATTACGAAAGGGAATCATGGAGGTAGCACCAATCAGGTATAATTGTTCTTTTGTTTACTTCCTTTGTGTTTCGTAAAATCTTTGGGTTTCGTTTATTGTTTATTGTTTATTGCTAACTCTCTTAAAAGCTTAGAAATCCCTTGATTACATTGGTGAACCCAACTCCGTTTTCTCATTTCTGTACGGTTTTTTTTGTTGTTTTCTGTTGTTTTGCAGGTACAGGTATAGAACGATGCAACTAATTTTTTAAAAACATCATGACACATTTGATGTGTCGCGACACATCTGATGACAGAAGCGCTGCAATCGCCCTGACAAGCCGCAACTGACAACCAGAACGACGCATCTGATCTATCGAGCCGCATTCGAGAACCCGAACGACGCATCTGCCATGTTGAGCCGCATCTGCCTGGTCAAATTTTTCTTTTAGTTTTGCCATTTTGATTTTCGGATCTTAGGGTTTTTCTGGTTTCTGGTTTTCTGGTTTTTTGTTTTTCTATGTTTTTATTCCTGCATGTTGGTTAGATTAGATTTTTTGTGCTACTAATCTTTTCTTGTAGCATGTGGCGATCCTCATTCATGTGTCGAAGACTATTGCTAGAAGAGACTACTAATTGATTGTTTGCAGATTCGAATGTCAAAGAAGGAAAAAACAAACAATGTGATTGTTTTTTAGATTAGAAAACATTTGATTTTGGTGCAATTAAAAAGAACTCATGTCTTCTTTGATTGATTGTGGTTGCGGAGTGGTAGGTGAGTATGCTCTCACTTGGTGAAAACCTTGTGATCAAAAAACCAAACCTATTATAATCTGTTATTTACCCTGACTTGGTATATCGGAGTATCCTCTCCCCTCGCGCTTTCGGGCGATCTTGGGTGTAAGAGAAACAGTTACCAACTCTAGAAATTGGGCCTGCCTGGGGATTTCATCACCCCAACGCGACTCAAACTGGCAACGGAGCTAAAGCCAAGCTACCCCCAACCGGTATATAAATGTAAACCTTAAGGGAAAACCTAAGGTTGCGAAAGTGATGTGTCATATGCATCGAGTTGTACTCCCTTAAACCTGTGAGCTTAACCTCTTCAGGCTGGAGTGCCACCTTAATGGTGATTAATCTCTTGCCCCATGTATGGCCACTCGAATAGGGGTCCCGAACTAAAAACTCTTGTGTAGTAAGCCAAAATCCTTCTATTTGCTAGCGCAGCACCGGTCGGTGTGAAGGCATCCACACCTTCGCAATTTGTAGTAGAGGTGATCAGCTCGCCATGGGAGTTTCATGGGGGTTGGAAGCTTGGTTGGCCTGAGAAGAGAGTGCACTGTAAGGGGGAGCCCGTGCAGCCAAGCTTCTAAATTCACACGCTACAGATATGCGGTTACGTGGAATCTAGCGAATATTGTCATGGCCTAACCTAGGATCGTGCTTATCTAATGTGTGTTTGGTTACTTTTAAAATGTTGTGTTTGTCAAGTGTTTTCTGGTTTTACCACAGTTCAAAACAAAGCATTCATCAAACAAATCAAAATTTCTATCAAAACGACAAGAAAATCATTTTCAAACTAAACTCAGTTGCATCTGTCGAACCGCAACTGATTTTCTACGATGCAATCGCTCTCTTAAACTGCATCTGAAACTTTGAACAACACATATGTACGCATCGCGATGCATATGTCAACTTAAAAGCTGCATATGCTAAATCGAGTCACATTTGACAGTCCAAAAGCCGCATTTGAAAAACTGAACCGCATTTGCTAAACTGCGACGCATTTGCAGTTTCGAGTGACGCATCTGCCTGTCAAAAATTAAAACTTCACATTCGAACCTTGAGGTCTTCAAATTGTCAACCATTTGTCAAACACTGTCACCAAGAAGATTCTGTCAGAAACCAAACTTGATATTGCTCAAAGTCTTGGCCATTAGTTTGCATTAGTCACCATAGGTTTCATACCTCATTCCTTTTAGTTGCATGCATTCAACATTAGGTTGTCCTTAGGTTCACATTTTGCATACTTAGGATTAGGCAAATCTTAGTACACTTTGCAAAATCATTGTTTTCAAAATTAGACCCTCTTGGACCAAGTTATCAAACCTCTTTTTAGTCATTGTCCTCTTTTGTGAGATTCTTCCAACTCAAAAGTCTAGTTGGGAAGACTCACTAGTCATTTAGACCTTGTCAACTTGTCATTTCCAACAAAGTCCTTTAGCAGTCAAAATCAAAAATGAAGTTCGAGCTTAGAAGTGCTTAGATAACCTTGTCTTACATTGCATACACATTGCATATCCTAGTCACGAAAAAACCAAAAAAATTAGTCATTTTAGTCGTCATTTTGAACCTTAGACTTCACATAGTGTCATATTTTCATTTAGTTGTCATTCCCATTTGAGCAATCTCATTTATGGTTGAAACCAGACTTCAAAAAAAAAAGAGACAAATGGAAAACTTTAGGCAAGACCCCCCGTTTACTGTCAACAATCCTCCACATGACTCAAACTGGACCTTGTACGATCCATTTTCCAATTTAGACAATCAACCTCCAATAACAACACAATCCTCATCAAACAGTGTATTCGAACTCTACTTGCAAAGAGATGAAAATGGTCAACTACTTCAGGAAAACATAGAGGCATTGACACAAGACCCCGAGGCTGGCTAGCTTGCTAAAGCTATGGTCCGTCAGGACAGAGAAATATTCTTAGCGATGCTCTTGAGTGAAGGAACGAAGTTACCACAAGGATTTGACGCTAGCACGCTAAATTTGACACTTCATGACCCTAATGCCAACAACGCACATAACATGTCAAATAGTGGTCAACTTTTAAATACTATGAGCAATACTTCCTTTGGGACCACAACGACAGTACATACCACGCCCAACACCCCAAACATTTCCAACACAGTAAATACTACATCTATTGGGGGATCACAATCATCCACAATGCCCACAACACCCACAACACTACCCCAATCGGATGGAACCACTCTTGGCTCCTCAACAATATGGGAAAATTATTCCAATCCTCTTTTTACCTCAACAGTAAATACCACAGGGGCATCATCAAGTCACCACAATCCCCCCTTGACAACTACATCTACTACCATGAACACAACTTCGACAAATCCGTTCAGTAGTATTTCACAAAATCCTTTGGGAGGAGCCACAGGACGTATCTTTATCCAAGGGCAACAACAAAATGTCAACATGACAACACAGTCAAATGTCATTGCCTCCCAAGGTACAAACACAAACGTCCCCCTTGTACAAAATCAGCAATTTACACAAGGTGGCCAAATAACACAACCCATGAAATCATTTCCACACCATAACATTCATGGTCACAACATCCCCCAAATAATGACACACATGGCTGGGGAACACATCCCAACATACTCATCTAACATTCATACTCATCAACATGCACCCAATCCTAACTTCCAATACCAACAACATATCACCCCACACACGTCATACATACCACAACAATCCGTATGGCCACAGTACACCAATACTCACGCACACCAAACAGGAACACATGGTATACCGGGCAATCCAACATACAGAAACATAAATGACCCTACCTTGGACGACCTCAAAGCAAGAGTGAGGGACATGGAGAAAACCATGCAAAACATGTACATTTCAAGCAATAAATCAGAAATATCATATGACCTGAATGTATACCCATTTGACACAAGCTTATACATTCCTGCATTTCCGCCAGGATATGTGTCACCCAACTTTACAAAATATAGAGGCAAGACAAATCCCATTGAACATGTTCACGAATTTGCAACCAACTGTATGGATATCACCTACGAACCAACATACTTGATGAGACTTTTTTCCAAAAGTCTAGCAGGTCAAGCCCTTGAATGGTTTTCAACGCAAAAGAATATCTAGACATGGGATGAGCTTAAACACAAATTCATAAGAAATTACGCATACAACATTGACATGGATACCTCTATCACTAGCTTGTGCAATCTCACACAAGAGGATTCAGGTGAAACATTTATCCCGTTCTTTCAAAAATGGAGAAGCCTCACTAGTCGATGTCACATTGACATCCCTGAAAGGGAAAAAATCAACATGTTTGTCCAAACACTTTTAGGGCCCCTAAAATTCGCATTGCAAATACATTGTTGCACAAACTTCATAGAATTGGTCGAAAAGGGGGTCCAAATTGAGAAAGCCCTTATCGCAAAGGGAGAACTGAGATATGGTTCCAAAAACATGAACGTCAATCCACTCGCTGACAAAAACAAATATTGGGTTAAAAATAAGCATGTCACAAATGACGGTGTTGTTGATGCCAAGACTGCAAACACTATAGGTCCCGTACTGGCCCTGAAAGGGGTTCAACAACAAAACAGATCAACAACGACATTGACACCGCCTCCCAATACTTATTCAAACAACCAAAGTGGTCAAAACAATCAGGGACAATACTGTCAGATAAGACAATTTCCTAAGGGTCACACATACACCCATTTGGGTGAACCCATTGAAGAAGTCCTTAAGAAATGCATCCAGCATGGAGTCATCACACTTCCGAAAATAAAACCATATGACTTAGGACAATTCAAACCAGCATGGTGGAATGACAATGCACTTTGCGAATACCATTGAGCCAAAGGACATACAACCTCTAACTGTCGACAATTGAAAAACATAATACAAGACCTTATCAAAAATCACACCATCGAGGTAGGTGGATCGCAATTCACCTCCAACTCAGATCATACTATCCACAAGAATCCACTACAGGATCATGCTTCTCATAATGCTTCCGCTTCAGGTTCACAGAACCAAGCTAACTTTGGCCGAGCCAAGTACGATTATTCTAGTGGACCAATTATAAATAATGTCAGAACTAACGATGAGTACATCAATACCATTACGGTCAAGAGAGCACCCCACTGTAATGCTACTACATGAAGTGGCAAGGTTACTATAGCTGGTCCACCTCCCCCTAGACAAGCCAAAATCACTATACCAGGCCCATCTGCTAAACAATCACAACCTGTTGCATCGGCTAAACAGCCAAAACCTGTCTCAACCCCACAACAGTGGAAACCCAAAAGTCAATTCAACCTCATTGACCAACTAGGAAAGACTCCCGCGCAAATATCTATCCTTGAGCTGCTTCGTATCTCTCCTGCGCACAAAGAAATCCTAGACAAAACTCTCCTAGAGTCGTCGGTCCCCAAGGACATCGATGTCAATCAGTTTGAAACTATGGTGGGATATCTCACCACGCCGCACCACGTCACCTTTTCGGATCAAGACTACTCATCACATAAAACCAACCACAATGACTCATTACACATAGAAACTTTTGTCCACAAGCACAAAGTTAGACGGGTTTTAGTAGATGGCGGAGCAGGGTTGAACATATGCTCCCTCAAATTGGTTAAAGCTCTAGGGTTCTCTGATGCGTGCGTAGACCCGACGAAAAGTGTAGTGATCAAAGCATATGATGACGAGGAACGCTCTTCACAGGGTGTTATCTCTCTTCCCATCAGAGTGGGACCGGTCATCGTGGACACAACCTGCCATGTCCTGGATTTGGAACTACCATATAACATCTTACTTGGCCGCCCATGGATCCATGCTTTAAAAGTTGTTCCGTCTACATACCACCAATGCCTCAAGTTCCCATTTGACAGCACAGAAGTAACCATATACGGAGACCCTGACCCTTTCCAATATTGTACCAACTTAAGGGGTATCTCTGAAAATCGAGTACCTATTAACCGAGAAGCCCCTAGCTCCTCGTCATCAAAGTACATCGACCCTTCCACACTCACATCATTTTCCACATCCACTCCATCCATGTCTTCCGCCGTACCACCACTTTCCATCAGCCCTAAGATTGAATCAACTGTCAAAATCCAGGACCTCGGCTGCGGAGAGTTCAAACTAAATACAGCATACAGTATAACTACAATACCCACTCCTCCAAAGATATATGGTCGGCCATGTTTCAGAATGGAACCTCAAGAAACTTTCAAAGTTCCACCGAATATAGTTTTTATCAAGTGGGGAGACATGAGTGATGAAGACCTTGCTGACATCATAGGATGGATCTATAAAGATACAGTCACATTACCTCCATTACCAGTTCACAGATATGGCAAAGGTTACAACATCATGAAGGCTAAAGGCTACGATGGTACTAGTGGTCTTGGAAAAAATAAAATTGGTCGAAGGGAACCCATAGAAACTTTTCAAACTCCGAAGTATCTTGGATTAGGTTTTGGAACACTCAACAATGACGATCGACGTACCTCTGGACTTTCAAATGAGCGATTACATGCTTCTGACAATGTCGAGACTACTAGGGAAGCCCTCATCGAAATGGACTCCCATGAGTGGGAATTTGGCTTAGAACGATCCCTAAGTGACTGTTGTCTTGATGATTTGTTTGTCAAACTAGGGGAACTGACCTCTGAACAATGATTTTGGAAAACATTCAAAATTGAACAGGCACCAAACAGTCAAAGTCCTACTACCACTTCCCATGACACACAACAACCATCATCTGAACACCATCAGTCCAATCCATCCGAGGTCTCAGACGACATTGATAACCAGGGCTCTAAAACCTTCACTCCTTATTACGACAACGAATATGACACTAGTGAAGGAGAATATTGGATAGAGTCCGATATAGAGTGTGTTGATGATAACCTCATTTACAATGTCACCGAATCCATCTGCATGTTGTTCGCATCCTCACCCCAATTCACTAGTCTTGACGATGGCATTTCTTTAGTTTACCCTGAACTAGTCGATTGGGACCAACAAGGACCACCAGTTCTAGACACATTTCAGAACAATGAGGCAATTGCCGAATTCATGGGATTATGAGAAGGCATACCCAGTGGGGACCACAAATCAGGATTTTCCATTGATTTAGACTGCACTGCATACTTCGGCGAGACTATCCAGTCCTCTAGTCACAAAAGTAAAAATAAAGTAAAAAATAAAACATCCCTAGGTGAAAACCGAAAGGCACCTCTTGACGATAAAATAGTAAAAATAAAGGACGAATCGGCAGGTGAAAACCTCTCTGAGGCACCCAAAGATGGAGGATTGGACTTTCTCCCCGTGCAATAGGAGAAATCGGCCATGCTTATTGAGGATACAATAGAGGATAATATTTCAACTGCAGAAGACCCCAAGATGGTCCTATTTGCGGCATCATTGACTGACGAAGAGAAACCAAAATTTCATAAATTCTTTGCAGAACAGAAAATCAACTTTGCATGGTCCTACACTGACACGCCAGGATTGGACCCCAAACTGGTTTTGCATCATCTGCCACTATTACCCAATGCTAAACCAGTCAAACAGAAGTTGTGCAAAATGCACCCTCAAGTTGCCCTATTGGTCAAGGCCGAGTTAAAGAAACTATTGGATGTCGGATTCATAAGGTCTATAGATTATGCTGAATGGATTTCCAATCTAGTGTCAGTGACAAAGCTAAATGGGCTGATTCGGGTATGTACAGACTTTCGAGATCTAAATAAAGCATGTCCAAAGGATGACTTTCCTTTGCCCAACATTGACATCATAGTTGACCTAACTACAGGACATGAGATGCTATCCCTCATGGATGGTTTCTCCGGCTATAACCAAATCTGCATTGCTCCTGAGGATCAGCACAAAACAGCATTTACTTGCCCATGGGGTACATACTGTTGGAACGTCATGCCCTTTGGTCTCAAAAATGCAGGTGCCACATATCAAAGGGATATGACTACGATCTTCCATGACATGATGCACAATATAATGGAAGATTATGTAGATGACCTATTGGCCAAATCCGCAACTAGGAAAGATCATTTGAAGGTACTCGATAAAATTTTAAAAAGACTTGAAGAGTACAAAGTTCGGCTAAACCCTAAGAAGTGTGTTTTTGGGGTCACATCAGGTAAACTATTGGGGTACATAGTTTCCCGAAGAGGCATAGAGGTCAATCCGAGAAAGGTCAAAGCAATCATAGACATGCCTCCACCCAGAGGTATCAGTGAACTCAGAACTCTGCAAGGCAGAGTACAATCTATTCGCCGTTTCATAGCCCAATTGGCAGATAAGTGCCACCTGTTCCAGTACCTGTTGCGCAAAGGTGTTTCCTTTGTATGGACGGATAAATGTCAAGAGGCCTTCCAGCAAATCAAGGATTACCTGCTCTCAACACCAGTCCTCATGCTGCCTATTTATGGAAAGCCATTGATTCTATACAGTTCGACTACTAGTTTAGCACTGGGGGCATTGCTGGCCCAAAATGATCATGAAGGAAAAGAAAGAGCAATCTATTACATCAGCTGCACATTGATAGGCTATGAGTTGAACTACACATACATTGAACGTGCATGCCTCACTGTTGTCTTTGCATCCCAAAAACTAAGACACTATATGCTCATTCATCAGACACAACTGGTCGCCAAGATTGATCCATTGAAATATCTACTAAGTCGGGCAGCATTAACAGGCCGGTTGGCAAAGTGGGTCATGATCCTAAGCGAGTATGACATACAATATGTTGAACGCAAGGCAATAAAAGGGCAAGTAATAGCAGATCAACTAGCAGATGCACCGATTCAAGCCACTCATCCATTAGTAACTGATTTTCCCGATGAGTCCATTTTTCATGCGGACCCGGCAGCACCATGGAAGCTGTATTTTGATGGCTCTCATACTAGTCATGGCTCAGGCGCTGGAATCTTGTTCATCACACCACAGGGGGATTCAATTCCTAAGTCATTCAGGATCACTTTCCCTTGTACAAATAACATTGCCGAATATGAAGCACTAGTCATAGGTCTCAAGTTGGCAATCAAATGGAAAATTCAGACATTACTTGTATTCAGGGATTCCCAACTAGTAATCAACCAAGTGAATGATGACTATGAAACAAAGGATGAAAAGTTGCTTCCCTACAAGAGGATGGTGGACAGTTTCCTAACAAACTTCCAATTGATTTCTTTTGAACAAATCCCCAGGGCACAGAATAAGGCAGTTGATGCAATGTCTACTATTAGTTCTCTCTTGGACATCCCTAAAAATGTGTCACAATTTGAGTTCTTAGTAGAACAGCTTTTGATACCGGCATATGATATCCCAGAATCAGAAATGGTTTGCGAACTTGTTGGTCCCAACTCCCCTTGGTATCAGGACATTTATGACTACCTAAAGTCTCAAACCCTTCCACTGAACCTGTCAAATAACCAAAGGAAGTCCTTCATTAGGAAATCTGCAAGGTATGTCATTGTCAGTGACACCCTATACCGCCATAGTTTCGACGATACCCTCCTTAGATGTCTTGACACTGACGAAGCATGTACGACCTTACGAGAAGTGCATGACGGTATATGCGGATCTCATTCGAGTGGTCCTACGCTAGCTAAGAAACTAACGAGACTTGGGTATTATTGGCTGACAATGGAAAAGGATGCAATTGAATATGTCAGGACTTGTCGCAAATGTCAAATACACAGTGACTTGGTCCATGCTCCAGCACAGGAACTTCGGCTGATCACTTCTCATTGGCCCTTCGCTCAATGGGGACTCGACCTCGTGGGTAAGATTCATCCAACCTCATCCAACGGCCATAAATTCATTATTACCGCCACTGAGTATTTCACAAATTGGATTGAAGCCATCCCATTGACATACATTACCGATAAGCAAATATCAAAGTTCATCCTTAACTACATCATTTGTCGGTATGGCCTTCCGCAGTCCATCATCACTGACAATGGACGTCCGTTCAAAAACCAAGATGTACGTGAGTTATGTGAGCGATTCTGTATCCAACACGACTTTTCATCTCCATACTACCCACAAGGAAACGGCCAAGCTCAGGCGTCGAATAAAACCATTGTCAAAATTCTAAAAAAGACTGTCAATGACGCTGGCCGCGATTGGCACATACAACTCAACCCTGCTCTATGGGCTTATCGAACTAGCATTTGTACGCCTACAGGAGCTACCCCATTCGCCCTAGTCTTTGGCGCTGAAGCCATCTTACCCATTGAGGTCGAAATTCCTTCGCTACGGGTCTCCTTGAAGGGTCTAACTAATGAAGAGGAGTACTGAAAATCACGCTTGCATGAGCTGGAAATGCTAGACGAAAGAAGACAAAACTCATTGAATCATCTCCAAGCATACCAGAACCACCTTTGTCACAGCTACAATAAAAAGGTTATGGTCAGAAAGTTTGACATTGGTGACCTAATTCTAATGCAGAACCCCAAGAACCAAGCAGACAGAGAAAAGCCCAGAAAATTTGAACCAAACTGGCTGGGTCCATATATTATCATATCTTCTTTTGGTTCTAGAACATATCAATTGGTAACTCCAGATGGGGAATAGTTGACAGAGCCCATCAACAGTTTACATCTCTGAAAGTTCTACGCATAGCATCAGAGGATGGAGCTGAAAACCATAAAATACAAAAAAATTGAAAAATGATAAAAATCGTCACCTTGATGAAAACCTGGCAAACAGGCGTCTTGGTGACACCAAAAAAATCAAAAAGACCAAGAAAATAGTAAAAAGAAAAATGATTCGTTCAATAGTGAAAACCTGGCAAACAGGCACTTTGGACAAGTACCATGGTGAAAACCTGGCAAACAGGCACCATGCGTAATCAATCATTGCTTTGCCATCTACTGTCACTTTGTCTAACTTGGCCTAGGATGAAAGGTATTTTCTGCCATTATTCTGCAAATCGCTATCACATCCTACCCGACCTGTCATAGTGGATAAATGATTGACATCAAGTCCTGACAACTGTCCGTCTAGCAAGTCAACAGTATCCCGTCCATATTCCTTGCAAATGGCTAAGTCTTAGACCTAACTAGGGGCAAAATGTTTATCATGCAACTACAGTGGATGTCACATATGATCCCAAAAACATGGCAAAATGTCCTTAAAAAATATAAAAACATTGGCAAAATGTCCTGAAAAAAGACCAAAAACATTGGTAAAAAGTCTTGAAAAAAGACAAAAACATTGCAAAATGTCCTGAAAAAAGACAAAAACATTGGCAAAAAGTCCTGAAAAAAGACAAAAACATTGCAAAATATCCTGAAAAAAGACAAAAACATAGCAAAATGTCCTGAAAAAAGACCTAAAAATCATAAAACGTCCTGAAGAAAACCAAACAAAGCATCAAACTGCTCGAAGCACGCAAGCGCAGTGTTGTCTCTTGTCAAAATCAATCAAGTCAATCAGTCCATGTCATTGTCTGAACTACGTTGTCTCTACGCATTTGCTACGTAGGCAAGACTCATACTTGAGTCCCCGAGACATTGGGTCAGTCCTCTTAGGTTTGTCAAAATAAAATCATGGCTTAATCTTTGGTCATTAAGGCAAAGTCATTGGTCGTGTCGAACTACGAGGTCTCTGAGTTTATGACGTAGGCAAGGCCATCTATCGATGAGCCCCCAAGGCCGCACTAGGTCAGTCCATTAGGGTTCATGGCAATACATTGGCACACACGACAAAAGTCTTCAATCATTTACCACATGGGAAAAACTCCTAAAATAGGGTAAAACAATCATTTATTCAGCATGACAATCTCATCAGTGCATCACTCAAACCATCAAGGTAATATCAGCATATAGTCAAACACGGGTCAAATTAGGTCAAATCAAATCAAATCATCACAAACCAGTCAAACTGTCAAATTTTGGTTAGTCTTCAGATGAGTCCTTCTGAACGATAACCTCTATCATTTACGCCTTAGGATGTGTCCTTCCTAGGCGTTGTCATTGTCATTCAGCATTTTGAGTGATCTTCTTGATAGCTAAAGATCACTCTTCATGACACCAGTATTCTTCAGATGTGTCCTTCTGAAGAACCAACTCTATCATTTATGCCTTAGGATGTGTCCTTCCTAGGCATCGTCATTATTCAGAGGAACCCCTTACGACGAGTAGGGATAAAATCCTCTCGATATCGGCATTATTCAGGATGTGTCCTTCCTGAATTCACCAAGTCTCGACATTTTTTCAAGGTCATCAAAACTTTAAACATTCAGACATCTTGACATTATCAAACATGGCATCTTGACATCAGAACAATGGATATCCAGACGCACTTGGCAAACACTTGACAATTGTCTTTTCATCTTTTATCATGTTATTAGTTTTTCAGCGAGATCCCACTAAGCAGGATTTAGAGAAGCAGCGATGTAGCATGACAATTGACACACATGACTACTAGCTTCTCAGCGAGGTCCTGATCCTGGGATTTAGAAAAGCAACGACATATCATGATAGGGACTTTATTTTTATATTTTGCAATCATGTCACTAGCCTCTCAAGGATGTCCTGGAAACAGGATTTAGAGAAGCAATGACGTTTCATGATTTGTCCTTGTCTTTTTCTGCTTATGGTTGATTATGACAACAAGACTAGGGCAATCACGCTCTTGGTATGAGTCATGATCATCCGTGTCTGTGACTATTTGTCTTACATAATGGTACGACCTTGCACACCTTGATCTATGTCATATCATGGTGTTTGTTGGTCATTACAACAGTTTGCCCAATGATGATTAAGAGCAATAAATATTAAAATTCCTACAGTAAAGTTTTGAAGGATTTGGTCTAGGTATTAACATGCATCTTCGTAGGTCTCATGTCTTCTCCTCTTGCACCTAGTCATCTTGTCTCATCGGTCTCGTCATCTTCTCTCGTCCATCCCACGATGATATCCTGTGACATCCAAAAACATAAGTGCATACATGATCATATACATTGCATTAGGTCCATACATATATCATACATGGCATTAAATCATATACATAATCACAAGCATTGCATTAACATAATCATCAGCATTGCATCTTTTACATAAATACATCATGCACATCATTAACATAATCATATAAGTAAGCATGGCATCATCACGGCATCAAAAATCTCAAATAGGCATCATAGTACATACATGGCATCATAAATTAAGCATCATACATCATACATAGCATAATACATAAAACAAAGAGCATCACATAACATATGTAGTTCGCATCAAAACTGCATCATCATATAACCTCAAAAAGATACAATGTCACAGGATAAAGTCATGGGGTATCCCAAAAATGGAGCTCGTAGGCTCAAATAATATACATGGTGTGTCATAATACAAGTATGCCCCTAGGGTAGACTCCCATCATCCCATCGAGGCGAAGAATGTGGTGGGTGATGCCCTGTCACTGGCTCTGAAGCAATAGGTGGTCCTGTAGCAGCCTCTGTCTGTGATACTGATGGAACCGTGAGTGAGGGTATCATCCTGACGGTAGCAAACGTCTATGAGGTCACTGCTGCCGGGCTCTGAGAGGTAGACGGATCTATCACTGGCGGATGATCTTACACTAACCTCTGCGCTGAAGCTATCACAACCTTTGCCTATGCCACTGTCGGAACTGAGAAGGCAGGTGTCATCTCAACAGTATAGAACACCTGTGAAGTCACTGCTGCCTGACTCTGGGTACTAGATGGATCACCAACTGGTGGTTGTACCTGTGCTGATCTCTATACTGAGCCAGTCGACCTAGGACTAAGAGTATGCTGACGTGAATGATGTGACCTGTGACCTGAAGTATGCCTTGTCGAGGTAGATCCCCCAACACTGGTGTGACTCCTGGTACCACTGCCACTGCCTGACCTGTGTCTACTACCTGTCCTCATCTGTGATTGGGACAAGGTAGGATCCCGTCGCTCTGGTGGCACTGCCTACTCGTACAAGGTCCTGTACTAGCCCAGTCTCGTGCTAACTCTGGCCAGCTCTCGAGCCATGTCTCCCATAGGCCTTGTGCATAAGGCTGCAAACTCTGTACACCACTGGGTTGCATCCTGTTGGCGGATCACTGCCTGATCTTGCTCTACACGGGCTACCTCCAAAGCTGACTATAGCGACCTGACCTGTGCCAAGCTGGCATCCAATCTCTACTGAAGGTCGGCCACTCTCTGATCTGCTGTGGCATCTGGCGGAAACCCTGAAGTGGACGATATCTCCTCCTCCCCCTCCACTATCTGCCATCGGAGGAGTCTCTCAGCCTCATCCATATCATCGTCCTCCTCATCGTCATCCTCGGCCTCTGTCTTCTCCTGCCCTGCCACCTCCACCTCCTCCTCCTGCCCACCCACCTCCATCTCCATCTCTGGCATATCCTCATGCCTCTCCACCTCTGCCTCCTCCTCATGCCTCTCTGCCTCTGCCTCCTCCTCATGCCTCTCCGCCTACGCCTCCTCCTGTCTCTTCCCCTCTGCCTCCTCATGTCTCTCCTCTTGCCGTCTCTCCTCACCCTCTCCCTCCTATCTAGGCTGCTCCTCTCTCTCTCCCTCCTCGCCAACCTCGGGGATGGCATCTAAGGCAACCCTCACCACTCGTGGGCGCACCCTCCGGCCCTGTACCTGACCGTCTTGCCTCCACCTCCCACCGTCTCCGCCATCATCTCCTCCCCTGCCTCCATCTCCACCCCTGCCTCCGTCCCTCCCTCCGTCTCCACCCCTTCCTCCATCCCTCCCTCCTTCTCCACCCCTACCTTCATCCCTACCGCCGTCTCCACCCCTCCCTCCATCTCCGTCCCTACCTCTGCCTCTACCTCTGCCTCCATCTCTACCTCTGCCACCTCGTCTGGCTCATGGCACCCGGGGAATAACTGATCGCCTGTCCATAGGTGCTGGCTCATCCAGATCTGTCAATGGCATGGGTCTGCAGGCCTGCCACCATAAATCATATGCCGGTGTCGTACCAGGATTCGCTGCTCCTCCCCTCCAACCCTAGGCCTGGGCTACTAGCCTATCTATTTGATGTGTCGCAAATGCCACTGGGATGGCTGGCCCCCATGCATACTCCCTGGACGATCGAGCATACTCTGCTATCCCCATAGGAACATCCTGCTGCTCTCCAAACTGTCTCAGAACACGCTGTGGGAGATACATCTCAATGATCAGGGATGTCTGCACTGTCCTACCAATAAGATATCTATACTGCCTGCAAAAGCTGAGGTGCTCGTCCTCATCATCCCATGCCACACAATCCCTGTATGGCCTCCAGATGAATGTCGCCATGCTATCAATCCTGTACTGCCACCACCCTGTCTCGCCCATATGGGTCTGCTGTAGCGCACCAGCATAATAGTAAGAGTAGGGCATCCCCTCGGCTAGCTGTGTTCTATCAATGGGAGGGCGGAATATAGCAATGTGCTCCCACGCCTAGATCATCATAAGAGTGGTACCGCAGGAGATACTCTCTCCTCTCCTATACGTGACGTCATGAAGCTGATGGTAAAGCATCCCAAGCAAACAGGGACCCCAAGCATACACTGTCCTGTCATGTCTCATACCAACCAGGACGTCCCCCCAGCCAATCAGAAATCCATGACCTCGACGGTCAGGGATCAAGATACCTGCAATCATCATCGCTAAGAATGCATCAAAGCGCCCATAGTGCTCTGCCAGGAACTCCCATTGGATCTCATAACCCTGAATCCCCAGTCTAGCACCCTGATCCCAGTAATAGGCACAGAAGGTCTACTCGCCATGTCGCAGATCATAGACGATCCACTCTCCTTGAATAGGAACTCAGAGAATCTAGTAGACGTCCTCCAAGGTAATGGTGGCCTCACCTATCGGCAGGTGGAAGGAACAGGTCTCAGAGTGCCATCACTCACATAGTGCAGTCAATAATCCCCTGTTCGCCCGAATGGCGGGCATGAACGCAGCATAGAATGAGCCCAATCGCATCAATCATTGTCGCTCTCGCGGGCCTAACTGATCGACAAACCGAAAGGTGGTCAGTATGCTCTCTCTCGTGTAGATAGGGGCAAACTACCTCTGCAAAAAGATGAACATTGCATCAGCACCTTTTGAACAACTACCAACATCATGAATAGCAACTAAGGTCACGCAAATATCAAAGCAAGTTTTATTAAAGAAACAGGCAAGTGCGTTGCAACCAAACAATTGTGTCGTGAAAAGACAACTGTGTCGTTCAAAACATCAAATGCGTCTCAATATATCAATTGCGCCTCAACATGACATTTGTGTCACGAAATTTTGTGAATGCGTCACAACATGGCGAATGCGACACGACATGACAATTGCGACATTCAAAACAGCGACTGCGTCGCAAAGTAACGATTGTAGCACTCGAGCGGTCAAATGCGACTCGATATGTCACTTGCATCGCACGAATTGTCAAATGCAGCGCAAACCACCGGTGCAACTTATTTTGTCTTGGCACTTGCATCGCGACGCATCAAAAGCGTCGAACACGAAGGCAATTGCGGCTTACGGGAATGCATATGCGTCGCGGCGCAGACGTTGACTATCCTAGAAAGCATTAAATGGCACGCAAAACGATAAAATGACAAAGTAAGTTTTAGGTACATACCGCCGACTCGGAACCCTTTGGCCGTCTGAAGGTCCTCACGATCTCCCCGCGGTGCTCTGACACTGGAATAACCATCCTCGTTGCTGCGCCTTTCACTCTGAGCTCTTAGGTTTCGCAAGGTAAATAGTAAAAGTGAATTGACTTTAACCTCTTTGTCAACCTATTTATAGGGTCAAAATGACATTTTTCGAACAAGGTCAGTACTGGAGGCTCATTTGAACACCTTAGACTTCCTCGTAAGTTGCTTTAAACATGTCAGAATTCGAAACCGACTGCGCCGTTGTTTTTCTGGTCATCAAATTGATTTATCGGGACCCTTTGCAAATTTTTCTGGCGCCGACCCAAAATTTGAAAATTTTCCGAGGGGGCAATGATACTCTGTACCTGTACTGGGGCATGACTTTTACTTATTTTTCTTTGTGACAATGCGACAAGCGACATTATGACAAAGAGGGGCAAAATGTAGACACATAAAAATGACCTAGGCCTGCAAGCTTCATTTTTACCACTTTTGTCCTATCATAATTAAGACATTTAATTATGTCCTTAGTCCACATTTGACTATTAATTAAATAATTCATAATTATTTAATTAATTCATGTCTTTTTATTCTTCATGATTATTAAATAAATAAATTTTATTTATTTATTAAATATGTCATTAATTGTCTAAGTCTTCCCTTAATTAAATAAATTTCTTAATTTATTTAATTCCCCCTTCTGCATTTAATTCTTATTTATTATTAAATAAATCAATTTCATTTATTTATTTAATACGTCACTGATTGTCTTAATTAAATAAATGGATTAATTTATTTAATTAATTAGTCTTATCTCTTAAATTAAATAATTATATTTAATTATTTAATTGCCAATTCCATGTTCTTCTCATTTTAAATAAATTAAATTATTTAAAATGTCATGTCAATCTTAACTGTCAGTCCCTTTTTGGATAAATAATCTGAAAAGATTATTTATTATCTCTCAAAATCATTATTTTGAATTATCTTAATTCAAATTAGTAATTAATCTTCCAAAAATCAAGCAATCGGGCAGATTCTTGATTTTTCAAATCTTATCTTCAGTCCAAATCTTATCTCTTTGATTTTTCGAATCTGGCAAATCAGGCAATCTTATCTTCTTGATTTTTCAAAAATCTTTATTTTCTAATTAATTTCCTCACTTATTCTCCATCGTCGATCTGATTTTATTCTGACCGTCCGATTAACAAAATTGCCCTAACCCTAATTAGGGATTCTCAGGTTTAATCTGGATCGCTCATTTTAGGTTCTCATCGTCAATTAATCTCGTTTGTCCATTCGAAATGGAATTTTCTATAAAATGCCATTTTCCTCTCACTTTTCCATTACACATAGACACGCTGACATTTTATACATTTAGTCATTTGCATTCTTAGATTCATTATAGCATTTATTATAGTCATTTGATCAAGTTTTGGCATTTGTTTTAGGCATAGGCATTGGCAATACACATAGGCATTAGACATATCAAATCCTTCAATACTTGTTGTAGGACTTAGGCATTTCCAGATTGCTCGAACGACGAATCTGAGGGCAACATTATCCAGCAAGCAAGAAGGTATTACGAAAGGGAATCATGGAGGTAGCAGCAATCAGGTATAATTGTTCTTTTGTTTACTTCCTTTGTGTTTCGTAAAATCTTTGGGTTTCGTTTATTGTTTATTATTTATTGCTAACTCTCTTAAAAGCTTAGAAATCCCTTGATTACAAAGGTCACCACTTTCATCATGAAGATACAATGAGATTTTTGTCTTCAAACTCAAGGCATTATGGAAAATAACATTGTGAATTGTTTGTTGTGTACGATTCAATTTTCTTGCACATTTACTACTTTGCTAACTTCCTTTAAGACTAGGTATTGCACCCTTAGCTGCAATCTCAAACAACTCACTCACTATCACTTGAAGATTCTTTTCATGAGGATCCTTCTATAAAATCAAACTATGCCCTATAGACTGCCTACTTACTACAGGGGACTCATTGTTTCATGGTATTATAGTTATTAAAATCCTTCAACCTTATGACACTACTTCACAGTCCACAAGGTATTATTCACTATTCTCTCATCTTTGGTGAGTCTCAAAACACTACTCAAACATACAATCCACTACCTCCATTATACAATATTAATGGCTAAGAAGAAACATTGAACCTATGATTACCATTGTTACTTCATTTGGACAGTCATTCCCTGATTGCATTTTCCTTGTCTAACACTACCAAAAGCATTTGAAAACCCTTAAGGTCAGCAAGGGGGTAAGGAAACTCACTGTTAAAATCTCCACTTTACTATGCAAGGTTTGAGCTTTATTATCTTGTCACTGCTCAGCCTCTTTTTGACTGTCACATCTCAAGTGACTGTCATTCTTCTTACCGTAGATTGCATTTACAAATGTCACTAAGCTACATAGTGTGCTTGTTATTGGCTACAATATTTTAGATTGCAAGATTTTGTTATTACCTACAATGTCTCACCTTCCTGCATTTAACCTCGCTAATCCGCTATAGTTATTGTTTATGTTTCTACAAAGGCCTAGGGTTTGTACCCTAACCATG
This sequence comes from Sequoia sempervirens, assembly GCA_007258455.2. Taxonomy (NCBI): domain Eukaryota; kingdom Viridiplantae; phylum Streptophyta; class Pinopsida; order Cupressales; family Cupressaceae; genus Sequoia; species Sequoia sempervirens. Next base: position 106,424,990 of record VDFB02000003.1, read on the forward strand.
CTCTTACCAATGCTTCTATTGTTTTTTATTAGGGCTCTCTCAATGTTGAGGGCCCTAGGGATAAGCTCGTCATAAGAAGTGACATTGCATCTTTAACTAAAAGGATAAATCCGTATTGACATTAGCAATGATGATTCTGACTCGTTGCTGCTTAGGAATGTAATACTTTTGTCTTACTAGCTCACACTTCCATTGTTGTAGAATTGTGACTAAGTTCAATATCTGATTTTAGAGTCTTAACGGGTTGGAAGATCATAGTAAAATTCCAAATTTAATAAGTTTTGGAATTAGCATTGTAAAGCATTTTTGGGGTCATTAACTTCAAAGCATCTTCTTTGTATGGTTTACGCCAAATTTTTTTGGTGTAAAATATCATAATCATTAGATTTTGTTACTTGTCTATGAATAAAAATTATTGGAGTGTGAGTTTGATATTTTTTTAAGATCTAAATAGTCAAGCTTGCTAAAGAAAAATCATGTCAGATAATATTAGTCCAGAACAAAATGAAGAGACACTTGATAGATTGTGGGCTAGATTGAAAAGAAAGGGTGATGGGAAATGTTATTGTCCTTGCAATAATTGCAAGGGCTTAAAGACTAGATGACTTTTAATCACAACAGCTGAGAAATATTGTAGGCAGCATGGTCATGTTGAAGGGGGGCATGATTATCGTCCATTGGTGTTGTTCATTATATGTGTTTATACATTGAATTTGTAAATGTTTATATTGTTTTAACATTTTATATATATATATATATATATATATATAATCGGGCCATCATGATCATGGTTTATTGTGTCTATCATTATTATAAAGGTGGCTTCCTAGGGCAGATGATATGGATTATCACGGCCTGGAGAATGTGGTTTTGTAAGCGGATGAACATGGAACTATGAATATCAAAGATGAAGTTAATGATCCTATAGAAGAAGATGATCATGCGCCAGAAACACAGTTGAAGATGATGGTACGAATACATTTATCCATGACACATTTAGTGGGCGAGCGATCAAGATGTGATCAAGATGACTTTAATGATGTCCATGATTTGACTCAGACTTGACAAGGCATAACAGCCCCTTTATGAAGGATCTCAAACAATCCTTCTCTCCTCGCTTGTAATTGTTGTTGTTGGAACTTAGTTGCTATGAAATGGTTTATCAAACATATGTACCCTCATGATGTTAAGGTATACTGCATATGTCATCTTTTTTTATCTTACTAATTGTTGTTAGTTCATCACTAGTAAATAAAGGATGAAATATGTACCATTAATATTCTTTATATGAACAAATTATTTTTTGTTGTAGATTGATTGGTGAATTTTTGTTACCACCATCAAATATTTTACCTCGCTCATACTAAGATTTATGTGCCATTATGAAAGATTATCGGAATGGAGTATCAAGCAATAGATGCATGTCCAAATGATCATATTATATCATAAACAATAAGAATTTGCAATAGAATACCCGGAATGTCATATCAATAGATATCGAATACATCAACTAACAAAAAAGGTGTCTTGCAAGGTTCTTCGTTATATTCCCATTATTCCACTTATGCAACAATTATTTAGGTGTGAAAGCTTAGCACAATTGATGGATTACCATGCATGAAATAGATGTGGAGATGACATTCTTCGAATGCCTGCAGATGGTTCTGCATTTAGGGACATGGAGGAAAAATGGCCACACTTTAAAGAAGAACCTCATAATCTCAGGCTTTCATTCGGAGCGGATGGTGTCAATCCATTTGGAGAGCTAAGATCTATTTACTCAATGTGGCCTATTTTTGTTATCAACAATAACATTCCTCCATGGATGTCAATAAAGAGGGAGCACATAATGTTGTTAATGATTGTTCTAGGTATTTGTTTACATCAATTTTCTTTAACGTAGTAGCATCTCATTTGTCTTATTTGTTGCATAATGACTTATATTTTTTTCATTCAATAGTCATGTACATTAATTTATATATATTGCAGTAAAATGGTTATAATAATTATGTAATTTTTTTGTTCATTCAACTAGGTAAGTACCAAGTTAAAGATATGAATGTATATATCAAGCCTCTTATCGATGAGTTACTAAAGTTATGGAATGGTGTCACTATGTATGATGTCTCCAGACCAATAGGACAAAGACAATTTCAATTCCATGCAATGCTTGTATGGACAATTCATTATGCCCTAGGGCTAACACATTTTTGTGGTATGTTATAATGTTCGAATGCACTTTAACAATATTTAATTTGATGAAGTAGATATCATGAATGTTTTTAAAGTAATCTATTCATTATATATAATTATAAAAATTGACATATTTAATCCAATTATGTATCATCTTGCAGGTCTTCAAACAAAGGAAAAATTTGCATGTCCAATTTGTGGTCCAAAGATGAAATCTCGTCATTCAACAAGTTTAGGAAAGCAGGTGTTTGATGAGTATAGGCACTTCCTCCATAGAAATCATAAGTATCGAACTACTTGCAGAAAACATCTTTTCCAATGGGAAAGAGGGAGACTACATCAAAACCACGAAGAATTTCACCTACGCCTATGGAAGTTGGAATATAATAGAATTAATCGTCAAGGTTATACATAGTCAAATTGTTTATCTATCATATATGATATGTTTTGAATTTATATTTTTATATTGTGTTGTGTTTACTCTGTTGTAATTGACAATGATTGTCATTGTTAATTTTTTGCTATATGCTTCATGAAGGTCGTTAAAGGCATTAATGGCTAGCTTCCACAGGGATTGAAAAGTTATCCCAGATAATTTAGTAGGTTGCTCTACTATGAGCAGCTAAAAATTGTGCATTTGTTTGATGCAATGCATATTGGAAAGAATATAACATAAACGTTATGGAAAATATTGGATGGAAGGCATGACAAAGAAAAAATTGTCAAAATTTGTAGTGACATTCAGGAAGCCAATCATGCAATGAAAAATGTCATTCAATTAAATAGTGATGGAGACCAAATTAATATAAGTTCCATTCCTTGGTTATTAACAGAGCAGCAAAGCAATGCTATAAAAGAAGTCATACAAAAAATTCAATTTCCCACAAGATTTGTTGTGAACATAAACAATATAATAACAAAGAAAGGTGAATTTGGATCCAAGGTGAAAATGCATGATTGGCATACCTTCATTAAGGTAATTATTTTGAGTACATATTATATACACTTGTATAATGCATGTACTTTTCAATGTATTGTGTTTACTACTTTTGGAAAAATAATGAAAAGATCATTTTATAATTGTTGCAGTACGTTCTACCTCTATCTCTCCCAGACAACTTTAACAACAATGTCAACCAAGTTATATATGATCTTGGAAAATACATGAGGTAAGTAGCGAGATTTGTTCAATTCATTGTATACATCTTATAATTGCCATTTGTTTACTTGTTATGTAATATACTGTATATTTTGTTAAATATCGTTAATATATTTGCACCTTGAATCACTGTAGATGGCTATCATCAAAAGAAATCCATAAAAGAAGATATAAATTATTGGAGAAAAACTTCTCATCTAATGTGTGAAATGCAAAAGTGTCTGCAGCAACATTTTTTTCAATGCACAAAGAACTACCTCATACACCAAGTTGAGGGAGAATTGAATTGTGGACTGTACACACAAGGTCAATGTGGATGGTTGAGAGACACTTGAAATTTTTTGAAGGCTTTTCGTTGAACAAAGGCTCATCCCTGAGGGTTCTATGGTGGAGGGATATCTGGTATACTAGACCATGGTGTACATTAGTGAATATCTTCCTAAGTTTGCAACAAAGATCCATTTAGATTGCATTTGGGATCCCAACTCCATTAACAAATTCGAAGGGGAGTACCTGTTGGGGAAAGGTAGATTGAGGAAAGTGAGAGGTAATTATAAGATGGTCATGGAGATTAATTGGAATACATTTTACATATGGTTTTATGTATATTGTACTTATTTAATTTTTAATCTTCAATATACATTGAAATTATAAATTAAGGTTGTATACTGTGGTATTTAACTAGTATATGTCGTTTGTGAATTTCAATTTATTTTGGTATAGTTGGTCGAGAGTGGGATGCACTACATTTGTCGTCATGGAAATTTCTTGATTGGATGATGGAAGGTAGGATTGAGCGATGTCCAACAATGCAGTGGCGCATTTAACATGGGAAGGTGTGGCTTCATTGGTTAAAGAAGCTCATCGTAATGGAGATTCCAATGTTACACAAAGGGAAATTGATTTAGCATATGGTTTAAGAGATAAACAGGTACGTATAAATATATTAATCACCCATATTATTTAATTATTTTCAAGTATATTAATTTATATATATCTTGAGGTTGTTTTCGTTGCATACATTCGGCCAAGAATAAATATGTTTATCAACTGACGATATTGCAATAATTTTTACATGTTTGACATATTGCAGGTGAAACACCACAAGGCTATGTGGTGCAATGATTGTAAATTTTGAATCAAAATGTTGGATGACATGAAGAAAAATTGTGATTCTGGTATAACTACAGTCTTTCAGGTGACTAATGTTTCATCTAGAAGCGACATACATCTAGAAGTCTCAAAAAATTGATACTATGGGATTTTGGATGATATACTTGATGTGACTTTAAGTCCTTCAGATTAATTTTGTTCGTCGTCCTATGGTACAGGCTACGATTAAATGAAAATGATCCTAAGATAACTGTTATTGAACATGATAATGGATTTACCATGGTTAATACAAGGTTGATCGAGCGAGCTGGAAATAAGCCCTATGTTCTTCCAAGCCAATGTGAGCAGGTATTTTACTCAGAGGTTCCAAGTAAACCAGGTTGGTCATTTGTTGTTAGACATGATCTAAGAGGAAGACCGGTAAAGTATAATGTGGTGGAAGAAGAAGATACCGAAGAACTAGAAGATGATGTAGATGATAATCAGGATCAACGGTTAGTTGATGATGTCCCTGACGAAGATGTCGAAGAGGAGGAACTAGATGATGATGATGTAGGAGTTAATGTTCATGAAGATGACATCCATGTGGATGATGACATTATCGAAACTGATATCGATGATGATGATGATGATATGACCAATCACTGATAGCCGAATCGTCGAATGATACAGAATGAAGTTGGATGAAAGAAGAAGATCAATGACATTGAAATGTATAAAGTTATGCAATTATATTATCTATTTGATATTAATTTCTTGATAGAATTATATTTGACTTATGTGGTTACATAATTAATTCATGATATTTTTAATTTTTATGCCATTACATGAGTAATTTAATGATGTACTTTTTAATGTTTGAAAGGTCAAAAAATTAAAACATTTCAATAGTGATGTTAACAACCTTGAAATTAGTGTGTTTTATGTTTCATGTGATCATAAAAGATTAAAAAGTCAGTTGTAGAGGTGGTTGTTCAGTGGTTGACGTGTATGTTGGTTCTTTTTACAATGTAACGAGGTTTGTCTTCTAATATACCTATGGAATTGCCAATTCCAATCGAAGGCAGCTCGAAGGACCTGGACCAATTGATGAGGACTTTAAAAGCCTCATACACTTCGGGCTTTGCAAGACCCGGGAGGGTGATCCCTTAATGAGTTTACAACCTCTGCACTATTATTATAAACAACATTAATAATAGCAGATGATCTCACTTGTAGCTCAACCCGATAAAGATAATATCAACTAGAATTGGCTATTCATAGACAATATCCCGACTATCACGGAGCATGAGATAACTAAACACAATCAATTTTTATAAGATAGAAATGATTTGCACTTTGTAGCAAGCTCTAGGAAAAGACAAGCAAATACTGAACTACACAAATAATTACAACTTAGATCAGTGCCATATATCCATTGCAGGAGTCAAATTCATAAGCATCTACAGGTTTATAACAGATTCAATACATCACATACTTAAGGTCACGACAATATTGCATTACAATTTCATGCGGTGTGCATTCTAACCGGGGACTACTTATCAAATCCTTATACAACACATATCGCCTATAATCCCATTCAAGAATTTTGATTAATTCCTTGAATTAGAGCTAAAATAGAATCATACACACCACAACAGTGAGATGGATAAAACAACCTTTAGTTATTTCATTAAATGTTCCATGGCCTGAAATGGAGAGACACAGGCTTGAATTTTATTTCAACTCAAATGCTAGGTACTATTATACAACATTAAATCCCCATGAACTCAAAACCCATTAGAGAATGACCCATAACCTAAATTGTATTTCTCTCTAAAACCATATGTCTTTACAATTTGCTCTGTAGCTTCACCTAGACTTGACCAAAAATTTCTAACTTGCTAACCCGCATTATTTTTTGACATCGAAATCCTTCTTATAGAAAATGAAAAGGTAAAACAAGTACGAGGTCAAAAGTACACATCACCAGTCAATTGGAGCACACAGTGATATTCCAAAATTGTTACAACAACCACCACCGAAAAATATTCTTGTTCAAAATGTTACAACAACATCATCCTGAAACATATTCTCATTCATCATGTGTGAGGAAGGAAGGTTGATGCAATAACAAAAAACCGCGTAAAACCCGCGCCAAGAAGTCATCCATATAAGAATTAGGCTTGTATAACCACAACAATACGATTTGCCACGTAGGTAGCCCACTCTTTTACTCATCATCATTCAAATACTTAGCCACCCACCTCTGGTATTCTTCGTCACTTGGCCAGTCAAAATCAATCACCTCTTTTACCTTTGTACTATAAGGAAAATACTTTACCACTACCTGATTAGCATCTCTTTCAAAAGATTCCAAAAATGAGCTGGTACCAATAATCTTATCCATACAATTTACCAACAAATCATAATCTGAGTCATCACAAATTATTTTGATTTGATTATTGATGACTTTACTTGTTTGATCCTGCCATTGTTGGAGTGTTATGATTTCCCCCTACTCATCAGTTATATCAGGTAACAGTGTGTTACCCCAATCATTGAAATTCTTTACCAATTCCTTAATCTTCCTACTTAGATCATCTGGTAAGGTTTGAAAAACTTGCAATGCTTTAACTAATATATAAGTAGGCTTCAATGATTGGGGCCTGTTATTTACATCAAACCTTGAGGCTTTATTCATAACATCTAGATTATTTTCCCTAGGGATCCAATTTTGAATTATTGGAATCACTATCCCATGATCCCTATCAATATTATTTATTGCTTCAAATAGCAAAGAATACAAAGAATGTATAAAGGGCAATTTATTATCCACCTTTTCATTTAAATGCTCCAAAACAAGAGTAAAAAATTATTTTTCTTTTGAAAGAAAACCCTCCTCTTTTACCCTTAGTGATGTCTGTAATTGATCAATTTTCTGCATAAGTTGCCTCTTTGTTGGATCAACAGAGCACTCTGTTTGTTCATCAACTTGTTCTAGAGGAGTGGTAAGAGAAAGATTTTGAATGGGAGACCTTGGTGTAGAAACATTTGGAGAAATAGGAGGCATTGACCCTGCTGTGGGAGGTGATGTGCTGGTTCCTCGAGCATTGGATGTTTCCCTAGTATGTCTATACTTGAACCTTTCTACTTCAGTTTGCAACTCAACATTCCTCTATTGCATTTTACTATATTCTTCAATTAAAATGTTATATACTTCTCCATTAGGCTCTTTCTTTTAGCCTCCTCCCTTTCAGAAGTCTTTTGGACCAACTTGGCCACATTCACAGTTAAACTAGTGGCTTCAGTTGTTGTAGTCTCTGAAGCCCTCTTTATTATTAATCCTCCTTTGAAATTTGGATTAATATTAGCAATGTCTGGCTTTATTCCTTGTGGAGCCAATGCCCAAATTGCCAAGGTCTCATATTCTTCACTAAAGGCAGAGTTTTATAATGTTGTCTTAACTTCTTCTTTAGAATCCTGAAAAAGATTCTTGGACTTCATAATGGCATTGAAAGTCACTACATTTGTGATGTCCCATTCAGGCAAAATCAAAACACCAGCATGATTCACTAATTGTCTTCCTTCTTCAGGAGTGATGTTTTTGAACTCTTCCATTAGTTCAGCTTTCACTTCATCATTCTTTTGATCTGACCTGTCAGGCCTTAGTTCTCTTCTCTCCTTGCATTTATTTTGATATTCCTCAAATTTCATCCTCCATGCCAATTGCAAGAATATAGGAGTCTTTACAAATGCATTGTCATCTAAGAACTCCTTGCAAGCCTCCATTCTTGCATCCTACACACTCTTACCCTTCATATCCAAATCGGATAGAACTAATTCAACTGACCTAGGAGGGGACGACATACCAACCTGCATGTCTTGATCAGTAACAATAATTTCATCTATGAGATCCTTAGGTAGGTGATCAGTTCTTTGCCTCTTAAGGCTTAGCTTAGGTGGTGGTGATGGGGGACTGGGCTCTGGTGAAGATTTTAATTCAATGATTTTGACAACCCCAGGTACTTTGAATTTTGGGTCTGGTCATGGAGGCGCCTTC
>VDFB02000003.1:106433596-106593261 GCA_007258455.2 Sequoia sempervirens
CTTTATGTAGCTTTGAAAAAGAAACAAAAAAAAAAGTGATTGTAATCATATCATGACAACCATATTTTTGATAATATGTAAAACTGAAAGAATGAATATTATATGTTAATGAATGAATGTGAATATGTTAATTAATGAATGTTATATGTTAATGAATGAATGTTATATGTTATTAATGGATGAATGAATGTTATATGTTATTAATGGATGAATGAATGAATGTTATATGTTATTAATGGATGAATGAATGATTAATGTTATATGATTGGGTATAGGGAATTGAGAGTGATGTGAGGGGGGGGGAGGGGCCAAATGAGCTTCCACCGTCACATGGTTGACCTTGTTAAGTAGAGAATATTAAACTATTCTTGAAACAAAGAGAAGCTCAATAAGGTAATGCACTTTTCAATATAAGAAATGCATCGTTTGAAGCATCAAACCAATATGCAGTCTGTATGTATGATCGGTCGTCAGTCTTCGCAATGGTACATTTCCACGAATATTTTTTTTTTAAAAAAAATTTGCTGCTTCCTCACAATTTCGACGACAACCACCAACGAATCAACAGAAAGGCTCGACGAAGTTGCTATAGGCTGCGACGAAGATTTCATCGTAACTCCTTGCCCATTTCGTCTCAATTTCGACGAGCTTTCGGCATTGCTACCACGCTACTCCTTGCCCGTTTCGTCGCACTTGCGACGAACTTTTGGTGTTCTTCTGACGCTACTCCTTGCTAATTTCGTCACAAATTCGATGAACTGTTGGTGTTGTTTCGACGCTACTACTTGAATATTTCATCTCACATTCGACGAACGTTTGGTGTTGTTTCGACACTACTCCTTGCCCATTTCGTCGAAATGGCGACGAACATCTATTGTTTTTCAACGCTACTGCTTTCCCATTTCGTCGAACTAGCGAAAAACTTCTGTTGTAATTTGTCAATGGATACACAAAGTTTTCGTCGATATTCCAAAAAATGTCCAAGGCATTTCACGATGTCGTCGACCGACAATTCTTCGCCGTTAGTTCGATGTTTAATTCGTCGTCGGACGTTTGATGAAAAAATAGCGACGAAAAGATTTTTTCCATTTCGTTGATCTTCTGACAAAGATTTGTCGAGCGACCGACGAAGGGCCATCAGAAAATGGTGTCAAATTCAGTAGTGTACCCATACGAGCTGCAATGGCATTGAGTCATTAGGCAACCCATTTTTTCTTCATTGTAGGGCAACATTTTCTTGTGGAACAGTTGGTTGAGATAGCTCTTGTTTCAACTGGTCACCCTCTCATGAAATCTCATTGATATTATAATCTTGCACAATCTTATCATAGTAAAGGTGATTATGACACCACTTGTCAAGGGAAGCCATAGGCCATAGGATTTTGTGGATAGGTTCAATTGAAGCTACGAGATCTTAAGAGTTATCTCTCAAATTTTGAAAAGGTTTTGGAGGTCCATCCTGAGAACTATGAGAGCTTAAAAGTTGTAGGCCATATATATGCTCAATAACGGCTAGTAGAGAAGGCATTGGAAATTTTAAGAAAGGAAACTCGCATAGATCCACCTAATGCCCATGCATTTATCAAGATGGGTGAGTTATTAATATCGCTAGAACCCAGTGCAACCTTAGATTCTCTTAAGACACCAAAGTCTCTTCTGAAGAAAAGAAAAGAAGTACCCATTCAATTGTTAAACAACATTGGGGTTCTTCATTTTGAGCGTGATGAACTAGAGTTGGCTCAACAAACTTTTATGGAGGCATTAGGAAATGGAATTTGGGTTGAATTCATAAATAAAAGCTCCAGTGCTAATTCTACAGTTTTTCCTATGCTCTTTAAGGATATGAAATTCTTCCATCAACTAGAAGAAGGTGGTGTTTCACTTGAGTTACCATGGACCAAAGTCACAACACTATTTAATCTTGCTAGGTTTTTTGAACAGTTAAGTGATATTGAAAAAGAAAATATTTTATACAGGTTAATATTGTTCAAGTTTCCTAATTATGTGGATGCATATCTATGTCTTGCAACCATGGCTCAGGCTTGGAATGAGATCCAACTAAGCCTAGAATTGATTGGGGATGCACTTAAGGTGGATAAAAACTCATCAAATGCTTTATCTATGCTTGGAAAAATGGAACTGAAAATAGATGACTAGCTTAAAGCAAAGAAACAAAATTTAAAGTTACACAAAGTGAATCAAATGCAAAGAATTCTTATATTGACATTTCACTTGGAAATTGGAATTATTTTGTAGCTTTTCACAATGAGAGGAGGGATCCAAAGGTGGAGGCACAACATCTTGAGAAGGCTAGAGAACTGTATTGTAAAGTGTTGGCACAAAGACCAGGAAATGTTTATGCTACAAATGAGGCAGCCATTGTGCTAGCTGAAAGGGGTCAATTTGATATTGTAAAGGAAATTTTTACATAGACCTTACAAGAAGCTGTAGCAGGAAACATCTTTTTTCAGATGCCTGATGTGTGGGTAAATCTAGCACATGTTTACTTTTCACAAGGACAGTTTTCGCTTGCAGTGAAAATGTATCAAAATTATTTGAGGAAATTCTAATTTGGCACTGACACCCAAATTTTATTATATTTAGCTCAAGCACATTATGAAGCAGAGCAATGGAAATATTGTAAAAGAACATTATTAAGAGCGGTAGATTGTAATGGGCGTTTCAAATTTGTGTTTAACGTAATGAGGGTTTTGAATTACCTCTAAATTCACTGCAAAGGGCATCCCCAAATCTGATTTCACTACAGAGGGCCTTGACGAATTCAAATTCGTTGTAGCAAATTCTAAATTCCTTGCCCTTGCCTACCTTTTCACAAGTCTCCAAGTCCTCTCTGAATCCTTATCGCTCAGGCAAGTAGTTGATCAAAACGCATCATGCTAGGCTAACGAATGAAGCTAGGTTTGCAATGAATGAATGAAGCGAGGTCAACCGAGACAAATGAATCTACAATGAACATAAATAATCGTGCCAATACACCACACGCATGAATACATCACACCAATATTTGGCCAAATTATTTTAAAAAAAATTATCTACTTTGGATTTGATGACTAACTATTTAGTCATTTTTATTTTTCTGACTAAATATTTTTTTAGTCAACGACCAAATTAGTCATTTATTTACTCATTTATAGCTGAGTTGTAAAAAATGAGTAGAATTTAGTTATTTTTAGTTGTTTTGAATCACCTAGTCATTTATTTTCTAAATTCTACTAGTGATAGATCTTGACTTGAATTGCTTGCTTGAATCAAAACCCTACATCACAAATGTTAGCTCAAAAATACACATGATGCAAGAATATTTTTGACATGATGCTTGAATCTTGATGATGGCTCCAAATGCTTGATGAATTTCTCTTGAATGCTCTTGATCTCATAAACTTTCCTTAGGAATGCTCTCATCAACTTCCTTGGTGAAAAATGAGTGAAGAACCTTGTATTTATACTTATCCATGCTTAATATCTCGAAATTACACCACACCAAGCCGACACATGAATTCATTAATTAAAGGAGGCTAAATCTCGCCAAGATTTGAAATTAAATCCTAAAAATAACATGAGGGGGACTAAGACGCCCTAGGTGGCGTTTTAGTCGTAGGTGGCGTTTTAGTCTTGAAGCTTGAAACTCGGGGCACAAACTCCAAAAAGGGGCCCATTTAAGGTGCCTTTAAAATTAGGGTCCCAAGACCTTTGGATGACAAAGGCTCCCTGGGTGGCATTTTAGTCCCAGTCCAAAAATCAAGGACACACAGCCAAAATTAGTAAATCATCATTTATCCTTTGATGTTTGTCAAGATTAGCCATAAAAAGATATAATTTATTAGGCTTGTGGATGTAAAATAGGGCCAATTAAGACATAAATAAGGATAAATAAAGCAATGCAAGCCCAAACAAGTGTGAAAATGCAAGGGTACATGCATTTTCCTACACTACAAAAGGAAAGAGCATACATAATTACTAACCTACCAAACATGGAATAGAATTCATTTTAAGGTACCCAAATTCAAATGTGAGTTCAATTTTATCTGGAATTCAAAATGCATTTTTCTTGTTCATTTCTAAACCCAAATCAAAAAATGATAGTTGTAGGTTCTTTATAATGCACCAAATCAAAGTGTTTAAGTTGTGGATTCTTTTTAATCCCAAACAAGATGTGGAATAAGTTTTAATGCACAAAATAAAATGTGAGCCTAAATTAATCCAAACCCTACAAAGTAAAGTATTAGTAGTTTTTGAATTAATCTTTTCCTAGCGTATTCCACATGCTACACAAATGTTAGAAAACTTAGGAAAATAAATGCATGTTAGGGTTAATCAAGCTAGAAATCTTCAAAATGAGATAAAATATGACATAAAAAAAAGTGTCAATTACTAGTCAAAAGTGTCGATTCTCCACAAACATGTTGTTGTAATAGAGGATAGAAGTGTTGATTTCCAACAAACATGTTGAACCATAGTCAAAAGTATCATTGTAAAAACCTACAAACAAAAATAGAGAAGAAAACATGACACAAGAAAGAAAACATGTTGAGTTATGGGAAATGCATTGCTATGTAGAAACAAACATGTCGAACTCCTTCAAAAGTGTTGAGATAAGTAAGTCAAACACGTCAACATACTCTGAAAGTGTCATTGTAACCTATAAACTTCAAAAACTCAAAGAGAATGTCAACTTAGGGATGTGGGGTCCTAGCAGGCATGCCAGAATGTATGACCATAAATAAAATCAACTATGAAATACTAAAAGAATAAAGCAATAATAAAAGGATAACGCAGTCAAATGATCACAACAATTGAGTAAATAATATAAATTGAATTAAAAAATGATGCAAACCTTGCAAGCACACATACAAATCACCTTAGTACAACTCCATTTCTCTCCTCTATTTCACATTGGGAGAAATGGTATGATAGTCTTTGCTCTCAAATTTGTATTTGGCACAATAAGCACAAAAGAACCTACAAAATACGAGTATAGTTTTCCTGCATGATCTGAGATGAGAAATGAAGGAGAGGATGGTTGCATTTATAGATATTTGATGACATTGGAATCAATGTTCAAGATCAAAAGAGATACTGAGAAGATCAATGGTTGAGAATTGATGAGAGGTGTTAGGACTGTAAAAATCTGATGATTTTACATATTGTTTCACTCATAATTTTCCATATTGGTCCTACCATGTGCTTTTTTCACCCATACTTTTCCATTTGATCCCATGGTTTCCATCGGGTCATGCATTTTCATGTCATACCTCCATATCGGCATTGGTCTATCTTGGTCTCCCCGACCCATGTTGCTTGTGTGTTAACATTTGTTTGCTGCAGGTGGTCGGCAGAGCTTTTTCATTGTCACAGCGATCGGCATCCACCTCTGGGTTCTTATCGGCATGAAGAAAGCAGGGTCTCCCCGATCTATTGTGTGCTTTATATTGGTAAACGTCTAAGTTGCCTATCGGCAGGATGTTTCTGTTGTCACAGCAACCAGAATTCATCTATTGTTTCATATCAGCGTGAGTTTAGTCCTCGGTGGAAGCTCTTACCGAACTCATCATGTCTCACTGACCGGAGGAACATGATACAACATATCGGCATGAGTTGTGGTGTTGATATAATGTCATGGCGAACTCTTGTGGTCTCACCGAACAACATGCGGGGGTTTCGTTTCGGCCAAACATAAAGTCTTTGGTGAGAAGTCATAGTGACTTCACATTGTCTCACCGATCGGTGGCGGAGGGATGTGCATATCGATATAAGTTGCGGCTATCGTCATGAGGTCTCGGCGAGTGACCTTCGGTCTCACCGATGGAAAACAAGAGGATCCTTGTTGGCATAAGAATTGCCTTGTCTCAGCGACTGGGAAATAACATTATGGGAGACTTTCAGTATAACTCAACAAACTCTGTGGGACTTCTCTCTGATTGTGTGTTGTCTTGGCAAAGGTGAATGAAGATTATATCTCGGTGAGAGTGTGCTCTTGTCTTGGCGACTTGGAAAATGATAAAAGACTTTCAGCCTGACATAATGAATTCGATATGTTGTTTCCTCGATATCACAGAGCTACAGCGAAACACAAAGGGAACATGCGGATACTTCATGACTTTGGTGTAATGAATGGAATGTTGTGGCGACATACAGGTGGTAAGTGGGCTTTCGATGAAACATTATGCTATCTGTATGACATCTCCCCAATGGTAGAAAGTCACAGCGAAGGCGAATAAAGCACGCGGAGCGACCAGCGATTGAATTGCCTTCGGCATGACGATACGATATGTCTCGCTGACTGTTTCACAAATGAAAAACAGAAATTCATATACTGAGGCCGACATGTAAATTGTTAAAGTACCATTGCAGGCCGACTTGATTTGAGCCCGAATTCTATGGAGGGCCGACATGGAATTTCAATATGTTTTATTTTCTTGATGCTGGTGTATAAATACGCATTTTGTAATTGTAAAAAAGACACCAATTATTAGATTTCGATACATAGCAAGTACATATAGTGGAATAAAATTATCAGATCAGAGACTATTGTTGCATGATTTCAAAATGGAGGTATTTATGAAAATCAGTTGATGTTGCTGCATTTCTCTAGTGTCAATTATTTGTTGAATCTAATGAAAGTATTGCTAAGTTGTCTCCAAGATTGAGGCTTTCTGGTTGTTTGAATTGATATGACAAGTTTATATATAATTCATCAGTGCACATTTGTTGTATCTGTGTGATTGATTGATTGGTTCTTTCAAGCAAAGATTAAATCCTTTTAGTTAATCACAGTAATCAGAGAGATTCATCTGGATTGTTAAAGTAGAGTTTAGTAGTTACATAATTGCATGTTTATACAAGTTGTAAACAAAATATATGCCAGATAGTTTGAGTTTTCTCCAGAGAAGTGTTTCTCATCTTGATCTCATTTGACTCTGCATACCCAACAAGGCACTGGTCTCTGCACTTCATCATTTTGAACTCATTCAGTTTCTTTATATCTGTTAATTGAGCATTTTAGGATTTAGATCATAAGATTGCTATTTGTATCAAGTTTGAATTCATTTGTTCACTCCTATCTGCCATTGTGGACAAATCACTACATGAAAGATAATCATAAGCACATAAAGTTTGCTTCATTCAGTTAGGTACACCCGCCTAGGTCTAGCAGCACCTGAAGAGTAGAAGGTTGAGTTCTCTTGACCTTGTCTGTTACCCTGAAACGTATCAAGAGATTGGCAACCTCTTGAGGCATCTTGCCTGCATTTTTGAGAGCTAACAAGAGGAATTAAGGGTCAGTTAAGTGATTGCATGATTTTAGTTAACTGATTGCATAATTTAATTAAGACTTAGATTGATTGGAGTGTTAAATTAGACTGACGGTTAGTGGACTAAATTGATTGCTTAGACAACTCAAAGTGAGTGTGAGTGAAGTGGATTTGATTGAGGAGTGGACTGAAAGTAAGTCTCAATCAATAGGTGAGGTGGAATTTGCATGAATATTTAATAACTAAATAAATTTAATTATTCTTTACATGTGCAAGGTGGAATTTATTAAATAAAATAAATGATTTCATTTATTTTTGAAAGAAGATAATGTTGAGAGATAAATGAATTAATTAAATAATTAAAAACATTTGTTTAATTTAGGAAGTGGGAAATGGATATTTAATTAAATAATAATGAATTATTTAATTAAACTTTAGAATAGAAGAATAATTGGTCAATTAATTAAATAACATTAATTATTTAATTAATACAAAGGAATAGAGGAATAATTAATAAATTAATTAAATAAGGTTAATTATTTAATTAATATAAAGGAATAGATAATATGTATTTAATCAAATAATATGAAATAATTTAATTATCAAGATGAAGTGAAAATGATTGTTAATTTAATCATTTAGTTAGAATTAGGTGTCTACACAACCACTTCCATCACAAAATTCTAATGAGCTTATTGTTCTTACATTCTTCTTTGGAGAATTCCATTAAATAAGCTAAGTTTTTTCACTCTATAATCCCTAATAAGTCTGCAATTCTCCTACACCAGGGCCTTATCTTATGCCTTTACCATTTCCACCTTGCCTTATGCCCACCCAAACCTATTAATATTAGAATTGTTGATACTTCCCCTCCTTGGAACCCTATGGACAAGGGTAAAAATCCCCTCTTTGGATGGTCCCTCTTCTTCACACCCAAATATTGTTGAGGAGACTAGTCAACAAAATTTTTTTGAGAGTAAACCTAAGGAGAAAACTAAAAGAATATTGGTGGTGGGGGAACTAATTGGTTTGGAGACAAATTGGTTGAACAGGTTATGCCTTCCCTAAAGCAGAATAACTCTCCCCTCAATATTCTTAGATAAAATGAAAATCCCAAGATAAAGCAGTGATTAGTTTATGCTCTCTAAAATAGCGACCCCCTAATAAAATGGGTCCCCACAAGGGGTCAATGAAGAGAACTTTGGAAGGTGATACAAAGAAATGAAAAGGTACAAAATCCAAGGGTGTGTTAAGAAAAGGTGACATTAACCTTGTATTCCTATCCCATTCATGTCTCCACATTCCTTGGAATGTGTTCTAGGGACATGAGATAAAATCACTAAATATTGGCATATTATAATTATATTTTAAAGAGGTGATTTACTGTTGGTGGAAGTTACATGGCATAATGGAAAAAATATCCTTCTTAGGCATCCACTTATGGAGGGTGAAATGCCATCTCTTGGGTGCCCAAGTGGGGGAGAAGTTTGGTGTCCATTTTTGTTCTATCGAGGAGTCAAAGAGCACCAGGAAGTTACAATCCTAATTGGCTATGGGGTAGGCACCCATGAGAGAAGTCATGTGAAGGGAATTAAATATTTATCATGTCTATTGGTTGTCCAAGAGGTAGGCGGATTTTTTTGTGCAAGTGGTATTTGCCTCTTATTTTGGGTTACCATTTGTGGTTTTCCCTCTCACAAGTTTCTATAAATTGAAGCCATAGGCTAGTAGTTTTATGTTGAATTCTTGCAGGTAACAGGGTGTTATCAAATTGATTTGAGAACAACAGTGAAGTGTATTGTTATGTATCTCTTTATTGAAGATTAATAATATACTTGTCCTCTCTTCTCATGTGGAGTTTTTTTTTTAAAGGTTTTCTCCACGTAAATTTGGTGTCTCTTATGGTTTGTTGATTTTTCTTTTAATGTTGAATGTGCAATCACATATAAATTTGATTTGGTAAATTAATTTTTAGTTTGCAATCACTTGCACATAAGTTAATATTGTAGCTTATCTTCACCTTGTTTTCAACAGGGTGGTCATGTTTCTGATTATAAAATTTTAGAAGGCATGACCCAATTTCTATGTATGGCTTTGTTTACCCCTACGGAAAAGAATCCCCAAACGATTGATCAAGAGGATATAGGGACTACTCTAAAATAGGATAAGATGGGGTAGAGTGTAAGATCTACTAGATTGGTTGGGGTGTTGTAAGCTAACCTTAAAGATATTGAAATCTCGAGTGATTCTTAGCAGGTGGAGGGTAACTACAAAGATACTAATAAGAATAGTGATACATGCCTAAAGCTTCTCCCCTACCGTATGAATGCAATAGCTTGCTTAATGAGATGAATGACCCATATATCGATTTCAAGTCTAAGGGTTCCCCCAAGGCTCCTTACATTGTGACTAGAGACTCCCTTAATGCCCTTACAACTGAACATCTACAATGTGAAACATGTGCCCAGACTGGGAAGGAGGTGGAGTCTATGAAGACCAAAATTGAGGAGATGGTGAAAAACATGAAGACCATGATGAGATTCAACACTAAAATCATGCATAGGCCTGCCACCACTATTTTTATTATGCAGGATTTGGAGCTAAAAAAGCACAAGACTACTACTACTAACAAGGATAATTTAGATGCAATGTATAATTTCCTTACTCAAGATTGGAGGAAATTTGTTCTCGTAGGTTGTGTGTCATTTTATGCGGGTTGCTTAGACTCTTATTTTTTTATTAAATTTACTCTGAGCATTCAAGTTGTTTCTTGAACTCTTATGTATTGTTAATGCATTGTTTCTAGCCAATCTTGACCCTATTATGATTGCCCTAGAGAATTCCTTTTATGTAGAAAAATAAAACAATATTATTCAAAATAATACTAAAATAAATAACAAAATGGCTGTCCTAGGCATACCTATAGTGGGGTTTTATGTATCTCGTTGGGTACGGCCTAGGGGTTAGTGCGCTTGGTGTGTAACTTTGTTGTGCTAAGCAAGCATGTGATCATTTTGCACTTTGCACTATTGATCCATGTAGTTGGTGGAAGAACCGGCGAAGGTTCTAAGCATATTCCACACGGTTAAAAAGCTATCCCCGTCAGCATGCGTTGGTGCTCTGGAATATCCCTGGGATATGTTAAGATACCCAATAAAAATCTTATAATATTCATAGCTTAGGAGAATAAAGGGCGTTTTTATTAGTGCTTAACAGATTAAATCTGTGAGATCAAATTAGTAGATATAAGCAGCTTTCGTTCTTCAAATGAAGCCTCTGTTGCAGTCTCTGAAAAGGGCTCATCTTGTCCAAAGCAGTCGGCATGGCTGACATGCCGTGCGAGATAAGTCCATGGAGCCGCTCCAAGGTACTGTCCTGAATAAACATTTACTGGAGGATTGTTGATATGTATCATCAGATACATTGGGCAACTCAGAAATCTTTGGCAATATGATTTTGTATCAGATCTTCACTTTAAATATATATCCTCGGATCTTTGAATAAGGTCTGTAATTTGTCTCAGGCCGAAGCTTCAATTTATTTATATTTTGTGCCGAGTTTTTTGTTTTTGTTTTTCTTTTCAAATTTTCTGCTGTAAGATCATTTCTTTTAGCTTCTGTACACACTATTTTTCCATTATTTTCATTCGGTAATTCTTTTGACTGATTTAGTTGTAATTAGGCTTTTAGCCTGGTTCATGCTTTCATTGAAAAATATTCCCCCTTTTAAGGATAAATTTCAGATTCATGTTCGGTCTTCCATGGATACGAAACAGAAAGTCCAATTTTTGCAGGGATTTAAAAATATTGATGGAGACAGAGGAAGGGGATCCACATACAAGATGGAGATTTGTTACTTACACTTTTTATATTATTATTACTGTTCACTCCATTGCTCTGTTATGACGACAATTCTAAATTGTTACAGTATTTTCACACTTTTTGTATTATTATTACTGTTCACTCCATTGCTCTGTTATGACGACAATTCTAAATTGTTACAGTATTAGAAGAAATCCTGGCAATATTTCTGGATTTGGTCAGGGGAAAAAAGCTTAGATAATTTAGAAATACATTATATTGTGGACTGTAGAAATTTGATGATTTTAATGGAGAAGATAATTGTAAAAATTTGATGAATTTAATGGAGAGAATTTTAATTTGATGTTCTATCTTTTTAAAATATGCTTTCATTCTAAATTAAAATTGGTTGGAGTTCTGTTGAGATTTTTGGATTCAAACTCTGTACAATTTTTTACATCAATATTTTGGGTCATACTCTGATTAATTGGTTAGAATTATTATTTTAATAAAATGTATACAATATTTACATTTTATTTTATCTAAAATGAGATTTGTATGAATATGATAAAAATAATAATCAATAATTAATTTAAATTTATTGTTATAGAGAATACTTAATATAATTTAAGTAATCAAATGATGTTTATTAAACAAAAGGTTCAGGTAGTGATAGTTATATTAATTATACAAGATCTTAGATCTTTTTAACAAATTGTCTAATATTTATTAAGAATAAAAAAAATATTGTTTACTATTTTTCAAATAATGAACAATATTAGACTTTTTTTATAATTGTTTAAATTTAATATTTTTACTAATTGAATTATAAATATATTTAAGATATTTATTAATCTAAAAAAAATTTATAGATGATGAATGTTTAATTTTAATTCAAAATTCTTAGTTGAAAACATTTATTTCCTTACAAAATTTAAAATTTAATCAAATATTTATTCTTACAAAACATATTAATGATAATTATTTTTTAAAAATTATAATTAATATATATTTTAAATATCTTAAATATGTTAGAAATATAAAAACTAGTAAGATAACTAAATGGTAAAAATAAAATCTTTTAAAAATATATTTTTAAATATAAATTTTGATAAGGCATTTTTATATTATTTTAAGTAAAAAATTTAAACCTTAATTTTAGAGAACTTATATATTTTTTTATTTATTTCTATTTTTGCTTAAATTATGTTCCCCACTATAAATTTTAAAAGTTAATTTTTAGTGGTTATAATGTATTCAAAACTTATTTTTATTTAAGAACAATAATTTTTTTACAAACACTATTGGTGATAAAAAAATTTAATAAAAATATTAAATATATTTAAAACTTGTTTTATGTAGAATTTGGTTGTTTGGTCTTCAAAAGTGCATAGTAGAAATTTTACAATATGATCCCCTTTTTCATGTCAGCCACTTAAATTATGATCCCCTTTTTCATGTCAGCCACTTAAATTATGCACATCATTTGTTTTATGTGTTGAATGTGATGTTTCCTCGCATAAAAATTTATGTGGGCATATACAAAACAATACAATCCCCAATCTAATGTTGAAAATTTAACCAAATCTATTTTTCATATTTAAATTTTGTTTTGTATTTTGATTTGATGTTCGATAATGTCTTAGTATTAAAAAGGCTAAATGCTATGATGAAGCCTTTTCTCTTAGTCTTAAAAGTTTAATTAGTTTGCTAATTAAAATATTATGTCTTTAAAGATAATATTAAATATATAAATAGTAATAGAAAAATAAAATATACTTTTATTAGAGGTAATATTAAAAAGAAAAAGAAAATTTTAATATCTGGGAAGAAACTTTTAGAAGGTTTTCTTACCAAAAAAAATTGATGAAAACTTTAAAGAGGATGAATGTAATATAGTGTGAGATTTTTATTATGGATGTCAAAAATGAGTTCTTAAAATGTGATTCCTTTTACTTTAGATAGAAATCTAATAATGAAGTAGAGAAATAGGCTCTTTTGGAAAATTTAAAGGTACCTATTAGATTATAATGCAAAAGATTGATAGTAGAAGGTGACTTAAGGATTATTATCTAGGGTTTGGCTAATTGATCAAGTCTAAATTGAAAGAATTTCAAAAAACATTCTTTGTTGTGGTTTGTTATAGTAAATCTTTTTCATCCATTTTTTTTATGAAAGAAAAAGGTATACAAATCTCTTTGCTTAAAACTAATTTGGGCCATTTCATGGACATGAAAAGCAAAATGATTGATTGATGGGAGGGATTATTGCATTTGCTTGAAAGTTTCTAAAGCCTTTTCAAAAAATCCATTTTGTGCATTCCCGCAATCATTGCATTCCATGAGACCACATTTCATTGAGGCATTTTGTCAAACAATTCACATGCTTTGTCTATGTTTCCACATTTTGCATACATGTCTACCAGGGAAGTTGCTACTACAACATCTGACAAATCTATCGTTTATGCTTTGATGGATTTCTATACCCTGTTGCTAAGCTCCCATTTTGTCATAGGGTAAAAGCACAAAGTTGTGTCACACTTTCAGCCAACTTATCAGCACAACTGAATTTAAGTATTTCTAATTAAAAATCAATTTTGGTCAAACATATGATGTAATAAGATTCATTCTCGCTAAGTTAGATACTTCCACAACTTTTTCAACTAAAATTATTGGCTAAAAATTTATGGAGCACCATTTTGACTCCAATTTACCAAAAAAATAAAATTATTTGAAAAACTTGAGGTTTCAATAACTCTTGCTAATGTAAATAACATTTTTTTAAAAATATAAAAAATACCCTTTTTAGATCCATAAGTTTAGTTTTCAAAAATATATTTATTTCAATAGTTTAATTATTATTTATATTTTATTTTTTATTTTTACTAAAAGTAGGTTATCAGCACAAAATATTAGGTTGATTACCATGCCAAAGAAAAATACTAAAACTTATTTTAAAAAATTGAAAAAATATGATGCACTAGATAAAAGAATCTATTTCAAGATGGTATAGTTTTTTTTCCATTTTAGATAAATATTTAATATGAAAGTTGACGTCCGATGGAAACAACTGTTTTTTGATTCACACACATTTTAATATTTTTTTAAAATTATATACTTATCAAAATTAGAAAAAAATATATCCATGCACTAAAGTTTCAAGTTATAAATACACACAAGAAAATTGAAAGAAAAATAATAAAATTTGCTATAAAAAGTTTGACGTCCCATGCAACTTCATTTTACAGCATTTTATCAGCAACTAAATTATTGTGTTAATTTATTAAAAACTAGTTTAAAATAATTTTTCAATTTTTTTCAAAAAATACAAACATAAAATATACTAAAAAATACATATTTTACTAGTTTACATCATTTCAAAATTCAAAACATAAATGCCACTTTTTAGTGATTCAACTTTAAAAGTTGGATTAGCGTTGGCCGTTTCCTTTATAAAGTGTGACACAGCTTTGTGCTTTTACCCCATAGGTTGGGAGGATGCTAGCAAAGGTTGTAGAATTTGACTTTAGAACTGTCAATTGCATTTGCTTGAAAGTTTTGAAAGCCCTTTCAATAAATCCATTTTGTGAATATCCTGCAATTATTGCATTCCATGAGATTACATCTCTTTGAGGCATTCTGTCAAACAATTCACGAGTTTTTTCTATGCTTCCACATTTACATATCTACCATAGAACATCCTCCACAACTAATAATGCAACATCAGATTCAGATAACTCCTCAAATAACAAACAAGCCCAACTAAATAATGCACCTATCATGGCTAGAGTTATGTTGCATGGACTTTCAATTATTGTTTTATTTCTTGAAATTGTGTGTTGTATTCCTTCAATCTTTGTTTGCACTGAATAGCTAGTCTTTATTTTAGCAAACTTCAAAGTGTCAAATGTTGTGTGTTTCTTTCCCTCAATATCTAAAAATCTTATTTACAAGGCATGGTTGTTAATAGTTTGGTGTATGTATTTGAGTCAAAATCATAGGCACATAATCATTTTCATTTATGCAAAACCCCCCTTAGTGAATCTTATATAGTGTGCATATTGTATAACTTGTCTATAGTTTTTGGTCTAGGGTTAGTTTAACTTATCTTTTTTTATGATTATGTCTATCAAGTCCAACAATTGTTAGTTTTTTATTGATAATGTTCTATAGATTTTTCATTATGGTATAACTAGGAAAACTTTTAAAAAATCATTGATCAAGTACTGAAAACTATATTTTTGCTTTGCAAGTCCTCTCTTTGTTGTTTGCAATAATCCTTTGTATCACGGTTTCACCCACAAGGAATGATTATGAGAGTGATATGACTATAAAAGAATAAGAGGGCCTTCTCAAAAGGCAGTGATAGTCATTTGAGGCTAAGCAACACTTAAATACCCATGGATGATAGGGTTACATTGAGAGCCATAAGTAGAAGGCACTAGGACATTTGAAACAATATAGTGAGAAGAGTGTGAAGAGATTGGATAGTTTCAATCTAACTTGGAAACACAAAGTGAAGGTCTTGATCAAATGGCATAATGGCAATGACAGTGTTTCCAAAATAATTATGACCATGGTAGAAGCACTTCTCAAACTTGAGTGAATATGTTTGCAAATGAGCATGTATGACAGTGAGGATTGAAAGGATAGTCTGTGAAAGAGCTTCCAGCTATGCATGAAGAAAACCTACAAGTGACTGTCAAGGGATAGAGATTCATGCAAAAGATAGTGCATGCAAACATTAAAATATAATCTTAGAGTCAATGAGAAGAACTATGCAAAGGTTACAATCTTGTCAGTGTCTCAAGAGGAATTTAAAGGGGTAAGGAGACAACCTTCTAGTATGCATTTAACAGTGCCAAATCTCATGATAGTCAAGAGTCTTCATGTTAGATGCATGAACACTTAGGACAATACCATAGAGTTGATACAAGTGAGTAGCAACAAGGTTGAGGGTTATCATGAGCTATCTGCTAAGACACATATATTTTGCAATAGTAGTGTTATGCCTTGCATAACCACCCCATTTTGTTTTTGGTCAAAATGGGTCCCCCTTTGTTTGATTTTTCCTTGGTGTTCTTGTTTGGGGTCTTGGGAGTTGTTCTTTTCCTCCCAAGTCTTTGTTTTCTCTACTTTTTGGGTTTGAGTTTCGGGAAGGAACATGCACTTGTTACTTTTCAAACGTTAAAGTCCTTGTTTGTGTCCTGATCCCAACCTCATATTTTTCCTTGTGTCTTTTCTTTGTTTCAGGTTCGGGTTGTGGACCGATACTAGCACTTGTTGCTTTACGAAGTATAAGTTTATGTGCATGTCCCGATCCTAGGTCCCCGTGCTTTGTCTTGTCTTTTTTTTCTTTGTGTGTTGGAGTCGGGTTTCGGATCAAAACCATTACCTTGCACCCTTCAAGGTGTAAGTTCCTGCTTTTGACCCAATCCCAACCTTCACTTGTTTCCCCCTTGTGCGTTTTGCTTGTGTCGAAGTTGGGTTTCAGACCATAACCATCACCAAGAACTTTTTTAAGTTCTTGTTCCTGTTTCCGACCGGATCCCAACTTTCGACTCCATTTGTGTGTTTCAGGATCAGACTTCAGACCATGACTTGAACTTCGCACCTTTTGAAAGTTTTGGTTTTGTCCTAAGTCCCCATCCCAGTTCCTACTTTCTTTGTGTGTTTTAGGATCATATTTTGGACCGTGACTTGCACTTTGAACTTTTTGAAGTTATGGGTTCATCTCTCAACCCAATTATGATTCCCGTTTTGTGTTGTCTGTTTGTTGGGTTTTATACCACGGGCCATCAACTAAACTTTGTACTTTTTGAAAGCTCAGTCTTGGACCATGTCCTGATCCTGACTCCCACTTGTCTTCATTCTTGCAACCTCACATTTATGATGTCTTCCCCAATCCCAAGGCCCAATCAACCCACAATTAATGTCATAACCACTCGCATGCATGAATAGGTTTTTACTCCGCCACTCCTTGATTTCTGTCCATTCTGCTTTGAAGAGTTTGGTGAAGTGGACGAGAGCGACACTGAGCTAGGGTTTTAAGGAGTTTGCTTCAATTTTTTGTCATGTTTTCAGAATTCTTATTTGTGTTTGAAGGTAGGTGTTTTTCTTGTGTTTCTTTTCTTCATTTTGTTCTTGCTTTCCATTTTCTTTTCTTGTTTATTTTGTTTCATTTGTCTGTGTTTTTCTTCGCACCCTTTGGTGCATTTTTTTTCTCTCGAATCCTTTGGTTCACTGGGTGTTTTTCTTTCCTTACTTTCACTTCTGTCTTTCTGTGTTTGGGGTTTCCCCTCCCATTGTTTGGGTTGTGTTTTGTTCACGGGATTATCTATCTCGTTGTGCTCTAGCTTTCTAGGGTTTTTTCTCTAAGTTCAGGTCAGAGTGTGTCTGAAATTGTATAATTTGAAGTTCCAACCATTTCAAAACAAAAATCATGATCCCTACATGAACCCGATCCTGAAGGCGTGGTTTGGAGATAGTGTTACATGAATTATTTCCTTCATTATTGTCTCCCTTCAATTCTCGATTCTCACATATATATCGGGGTCAGGAATCAAAACTCCACTTGGGTTTTTTCCACTGCTTGGTCTAGGTTCCTTCACTTGCCCAATCCCCACATTACCATCAGGATCAGATGTCATATTGACACCATGAGCATGTTATAAACTTTTGACAAAGTGTTATCCCAATTCCATCTTTCGATCCCTGCATTACCATTGGGATTAGAAGTTGATTTGACACTGAATCATTGGTTTATTGTTAAATACATTGACCTGGTGTCACCTCGATCCCGACTCCCAATATCTTATTAGGATTGGAACTTGTAGTTGACCCCTTCCCAATATGCATACTTAAGGTCAAGTTCACGATGGATTCCTAACCCCGATTCCCAATATCCTATCAAGATCAGGACTCGGGAAGCTACTTACACTTGTCCATTATTATGGGTATGGTTTTGAATGATAACCCGATCCCGACTTTCGATTCAACATTGGGATCGAAACTCTGCAAGACCCCTTCATTGATTGCATTTGCTAACTACCACTACCTAGTCATGACCTGATCCTGACTCTTGACCACATTGAGGGATCAGACCATGGATTGATATTCAACTCATTTACCATAATACATGTAGGTGCCTGGCAAAGACCCGAACTTGATCCCGATTCCCAAACACTACAGGGTCGGACTATGGAATTGCACTTAACTTCTTCGTTAACATAGGTATGGTGCCTAGTCATGACTCGATCTTGACTCCCAATAGAATTCAATTTATGCTTAAAATGGTTAAGTTCTTGGTTCTATCTTGAACCCGAAACCCGAGGATGATGAACTAACTTGTTGAATTGGATTTTTTTAGCTTGAATTGATATTGATCTAATATGAATTCTTGTGTTTAAATTGCTCCTCATATATCTTTCCTTTTTCCTAATAACTATTAGCATTGCAGCATAACTAACAAATGTCTAACTTCGAAGAGGAAGTTCCTACTGAGGGAACATTTGAAGGAACATCAAAGAGAGAAAAAGATAAGAGGTTAAAGCTAGAACAAGTGCCTCTTACTATGAAGTATAAGTTCCAAGGGAACCTAGTTCCATCTAAGTTTGAATATGAGGTCATGAACATCACTAACACATTGGTGGGACATATGGATTTGGAGCAATTCCACACATATACCTTTTCAGAGGATGTTGCCCTAAGAGAAAAGATAATTATGGAGTCAGGGCTAGCTCATGTGGCCAATTTTCCTATTGTTGTGTAGTGTCCTGAGTTTATTCTAACTGTTGCACAAACGTGCAATCCTACTCAAAGGCAATGCATTGATGATCAAGGTAATGTAATCATTGATTTAACCCCGAAAATGATCAAACATATTTTTGACCCTCCTTACCCCAATCTTAAGATTATGACAGAAGCTAAAGCACTTGAACTATGGGACACGAATGTGAAAGGAAACAAAAAGCTTGTCAACAAAGAGTGGTTGAAGAAAGAGAAGAAGTCAGTGAAGAAAGTTCCTCCTAATCCCAAGAGGTCAGATTTTTTCGAAGACATAGGGGATATGATCACATTGATGACCAGAGTATTTGGAAAACCAAATTCTCATGTCTTTGAGCACTGGATGTTTCCTTTCATTCAATTGATTCTTGATGGAAAGAAATACTTAGATTGGAGGTAGATTATCTCAAATAAAATTCATGATCAACTCCTTAAAGTAACACAAACTAATACATTTTATATGTCTTCTTATGTCATTTACTGTGCAGTAAGGATTGTGGTGCAGGTGTACCCTTGGAAGAATATGCCTCTATGAGGCAATCTTAGGATTTTGAATTAGAATTGGTAATATCATGTTCTAAAAAGGTCTAAATGGCCACTTTAAGCATGTAATAGGTCCTTGTTAGTTAATTTGGGTTAATTTTTGCATAAAGGTAAAAGTTGCAAAATTTGACAAAATGTTGTCAAGACAATTTTGTAAAAATGCAAAATATGCCAAATAGAGGAAGGTGAATAGTCAAGTAGTTAAGGAGTCAATTTGAGAGGTTGATTTTGGTTTATAAAATAAATTTTATGCCTCACAAACTTTGAGGCAAGTTGAGGGGTGATGTATGATTGAAGAAATCAATAAAATACTTTGTTATTTTGTTATTTGTTAGCAATTTTTTAGTTTTAGGCCATTGTACAGCCATATGTTGTGTGATAAACCTCTCCTCCTCCATTGGTAATGATAACCATGTGAATATTCTTTGATTTTTTTCTAGTTTCATGTAATTTGATGAGTTTTTGGGTGAGATATTGAAGTTTTTGTGAAAGCAGGTAGAAACCCTATTCTAGGGTATCAGTATGCATTCAAAATTGCATATCTCTCATTATAACTGTTGGAAATTGCTATAAACTTGTGTGTAGTAAGTTTTATATGTGATCTAAAGGAACTCCAAGTTGCAGAGCCTAAAATATTGGTTTGGGGAAGTTTCAATCGAGCCCTAGGTCTGTATTGTGGGCAAAATCTGGAAAAGTGATTGTGTACAGAGTTATTTTGAGAAATTTGATTATGGTGAGTGAGTTTTCTTGAATCTCATTATTTCTAAAGGGGGTTTTTTTTTTATTGTGAATCATGTCTAGTGGGGGTTGGCGAATTTATTTGTTTGATGCCTTTGATTCTTCACTGTCCAGAGATGACAGTCTTATGATAGTCACAATTGTGGAATCAAAATGAAGGGTTTGAATGAGTGCTTGAAGAAATAACATGAATAAGGAATGAGGAATCATTTACATAGTGTGTGAAGGAATATTTGTATTTTTTTGTAACATTTGAAAGAGGGAATGGCTTGGGAATTGTGGAGTTGTTTGTTAATGGGGTCTAAAATGGCCTAAATGTTGATTAGGATAGTTAATTTTGAAATTTGTCAAGGTTGGGAATTGAGTTTGAGTTTGTTATTCTAATGATGCTTAAAGTTTTTTTGATGAATCTACAAGAATTTTATGCCTTTATCTTAGTTTGGTGCCTTGAAACCAATAGTTTTATGAATGGAGGATGAGTCATTATGACAGTCTATTTTGGAAAAGTCTCATGTTTGAGATGTTTGTGTTGAAGAAAGGGTATGAGTCCATCATTTGATGTTGTATAATGTGTTTTGAGGAATAAATAAGTGATTTATTTCCTTTTTCTCAGTTTGGGAACTTTGAAACAAGATTTTTGTGAAGGGAAAATGAATCCTAACTGTTAGGACAACAAACAAATTGGTTGATATTTTGTCAAGTTGAGTTGTGAATCCTCTGTTATTGCATCAGTTTGGTATTAGAGCTCAGCAAAATATCTGGGCTAGAGAAAGTTTGTGGTTTTTTGTTTGTGTTGTGGTTGGTGCAGGTTGAGAAGATAACTTGGTTGCTGCTAAGAGAAGGCAGAGATAGTTGAGAGAAGTTGAAGCAAGGAGAGAATTGCTTGAAAAGAGGAAAAGATGGAAGTGTTAAGAAGACATTTGCAGGAAGAGGAAGAAAGAAAAAAGACAAAGAGGTAAGAGAAGTTAGACAAAGAGATAGAAGCATTGAAGCAAGAGATGAGAAGGTTCGATGCAAAGTTACAGGAGTCCACGATAAAGATGGAATAGTGGATCAGAAAAGCAACAAGTTGGAATTTGAAAATGAAAAGGAAAGTGGTATGGCCCATCAAAAAGATAGTCAAAAGAAGAAGAATGCAGATGAAGATAAAAGAGGAAGAAGAGGAATTTGAGGATGTTGAAGAAGAATTCAAGGATGACGACAAATGTATTGTAGCCATTCCCAAGAATGGAGATGAAGGAGAAATAGAGATGAAGTACCTGATTTTAGAGGAAGGAGATATTGTGTTGGTGTCAAGATTGGATGAAAAAATGATCAAAGATGAATCACTTTTGGAAACTTGCAAAGAGTTGAAGAAAGATGGAGGTATTGTGATAGACATAATGTATCATTTCTTTATTGTACTAATGTTTTGGACAGGGAACCATTTGAAGATCAAGGTGTAGTAGATTAAAGAGGGACAAAAGGAGATTGGAACTTTTCAGGGCATGAATGAGCAGATTCACAGAGACAAGACAAGATGGAAGCATGTTGGCATTGACCAACTCAAACCAAAATTGAAGATGAAGGTTGCAAGGCATAAGAGACTACAAGGAGGAGCATTTTATTATCCAAGAGGACTTGGAAGGTTTTATTTGGTTAGGAGAATGGTGTAGGTGCACCTTGGAAGAATATGCCTCCATGAGGCAATCTTAGGATTTTGAATTAGAATTGGTAATCTCATGTTCTAATAAGGTCTAAATGGCCACTTTAAGCATGTAATAGGTCCTTGTTAGTTAATTTGGGTTAATTTGGACATAATGGTAAAAGTTGCAAAATTTGACAAAATGTTGTCAAAATAATTTTGTAAAAATGCAAAATATGCCAAATAGAGGAAGATGAACAGTCAAGTAGTTAAGGAGTTAGTTTGAGAGGTTGATTTTGGTTTATAAAAGCAATTTTATGCCTCACAAACTTTGAGGCAAGTTGAGGGGTGATGTATGATTGAAGAAATCAATAAAATACTTTGTTATTTGTCAACAATTTTTGAGTTTTAGGCCATTGTACGACCATATATTGTGTAATAATCATCTCCTCCTCTATTGTTAATGATAGCCCTATGAATATTCTTTGATTTTCTTCTGGTTTCATGTAATTTGATGAGTTTTTGGGTGAGATATTGAAGTTTTTTGTGAAAACGGGTAGAAACCCTATTCTAGGGTATTAGTATGCATTCAAAATTGCATCTCTCATTATAACTATTGGAAATTGCTATAACATTGTGTGTAGTAATTTTTATATGTGTTCTAAAGGAACTCAAAGTTGTAGATCCTGAAATCTTGGTTTGGGGAAGTTTCAATCGATCCCTAGGTCTGTATTTTGGGCAAAATCTGGAAAAGTGACTATGTATAGATTTGTTTTGAGAAATTTGATTATGGTGAGTGAGTTTTCTTGAATCTCATTGTTTCTAAAGGGGGGTTTAAGTATATTTTGAGTCATCTCTAGTGGGGGTTGGTGAATTTATTTGTTTGAGGTCTTTGATTCTTGATTGTCCAGAGATGATAGTTTTATGACAGTCACAATTGTGGAATCAAAATGAAGGGTTTGAATGAGTGCTTGAAGAAATACCATGAATAAGGAATGTGGAATGGTTTACATAGTGTGTGTAGGAATATTTTTATTTTTTTATAACATTTGAAAGAGGGAATGGCTTGGGAATTGTGGAGTTGTTTGTTAATGGGGTCTAAAATGGCCTAAATGCTGATTAGGATAGTCAATTTTGAAATTTCTCTCATTTATGATGTTAAGGTTGGGAATTGAGTTTGAGTCTATTATTCTAATGATTTTTAAAGATTTTTTGATGAATCTACAAGAATTTAATTCCTTTATCTTAGTTTGGTGCCTTGAAACCAATAGTTTTGTGAATGGAGGATGAGTCGTTATGACAGTCTATTTTGGAAAAGTCTCATGTTTGAGATGTTTGTGTTGAATAAAGGGTATGCGTCCATCATTTGATGTTTTCTAATGTCTTTTGAGGAATCAATAAGTGATTTATTTCCTTTTTCTCAGTTTGGGCACTTTGAAACAAGAGTTTTGTGAAGGGAAAATGAATCCTAATTGTTAGGACAACAAAAAAATTGGTTGGGATTTTGTCAAGTCGAGTTGTGAATCCTCTGTCATTGCATCAGATTAGACGGTTTCTTGGGTTGAACACTAAAGGTTCAATGGATGATGGCCCATATCAAAAGAAGTTTTAGCAACATTATGACCAACTAGAGCTTAAGGAGTCAGAGAAACACGTTAACAGAGTTAATGATGCTTTTCTATATGTTGTTATAAATCAGCTCACATGTGACATTGGGTTTAGATTCTCACGGGAAGCTATGGAGTTCATTCGGGAATGGGGGTATTGGTTTATTCAATACCCCAAGTCTACTTATTTCAGGTTATTTGGTTTTGACAGTCACCCTTTTAAGTTGCCAAGGTGTTGTGGTGATAGGTGGATTTTAATGGAGTTTTCTCAACAAGTTGCAAAAGTAAATGCTTAATTTTCCACACAGCATAAGACTGTTGCTCACTCTTTCCCCTTGCAATTGGTATTCTATTCTTGTTCTTCTTCAGTAATGGCTAAGTTAGTTGTTAACTCTGCAAATTTGCACCCCTTCCAAGTTGTGGAAACTCAGCAAATTTGGAGCAACATGGGAACACTCCTAGGTTGTGGGTCACCTAAGCTTGGAGTGGACCTCTAGATAAGGTTGGCTCCTAATTGGTGTCACCTAAACTACTACTAAACTAATAATTTCCTAAGGAAAGAGTAAGAGGTTTACACAAATTGAAATTAACTAAAAAAATTTAAAGGGTGATGCACTAGATACTAACTAAGACCTGCAAACAACTTGCACATAGTTCAAACAATGACAAATCCCGGGTTACACAACTCTATTCTATATGCATTCTTGCATAAGTATTTTATAAGGAGGTTTTAAAGCTAAACTCCTAGAAGGAAAGAAATTTCAGAACTAAAAGCATTTTTGCATTCCTAACACAACTTATAACCTACAACAACACATTTTTCTGCAAAATAGGTCCTTAACATGAGACAAAATTACAAGGAAAAGCTAAATTTCACAAGTAATTTGATCAACCACTAGATGCACATAATAAAGCATGAAATGAGAAGGTAAAATATTTAATATCATTGATCCAAGGTACTCATTGGTTTACAAATCTATCCTTGAGTTACAATACTGCTCTTGCTGAAAAGATAACTCCAGAAAATAAGCTATCAGACTGTTGGAAATAAAGAATTAACTCCAAAAACTTAGTGTGAAGTTACTTATGCAAAAATTCAAACAACTTCCTCACACATGTCCATCTAGAAGATTCTAGTCAGATGCAGTTGAAAGGCCAAAAAAGAACCTTCTAAACCTCCTCCAAAATGCCTCCAAAATGTAGAAAGTCAAGCCAAGACCCAAGTCATACTAAAAGCATGACAAAATTGCCTCTGAATGGCCCATTCCCTCCAAAATCAGTCAAATACAAAACTCTCACACCTTTCCCATATTGGCCAGTCATCATTATATCTCCAAGAGCTTTGACTCATGCTCCTTGTGTGTTTGCAAAAGCAATATAAGACCTTATTTTTTATTTATGATAACAATTTGATTAAGTGACTTATAATAACATCACTTAATCAAATTGTTTTTACATTTCAAAATAAAATTTTGAATAAAAGGCCCCACCATTTCTTGAACTTTAATGTAGCAAACACACACATCAAAATTGGCATTATGAATAACATCAAATAACATGATTTATAAACACATCACTTAAATAATGTTTTACAATTCAAAATAAATGCAAAATAATAACTGTTTCAACCACTCCTAAAGGCTTGCAGAATCATCAACCTATCTCAATCTCCCCTAAGGCATCACTCACCATTATTCTTCATTTGAAATGACATCCATAATTAAGTGATTTATACTTAATTAAAATGTCACACATTTTGAAACCTATAGAAAACAAGGGTTGGCCTAATGCAAAGCATAAGTCTTGAAAGACTTTGCAATTTTTAAGGGGACATGACATCACAAGACATAAGTCTTGACCATGCCACTACATTAGTTTGCATATGTTTGTAAAAGAATAGGCAAAAATGCCTTCATTAATTCAGCCTCCTTAGGGTAAGAAACCCTAAATCAAAACAAGGAAAACTAAGCAAAATCATCTCATTCTTAACATCAAATTTTCCAAAAGCTCCTCTTGGCTGCCAACAAGGGTTTCAACTAGGGAATTTTTTGGTTTCTCATGGCGGATTTTGAATGATTTCTTGAAGATTTAAAACTGGAAAATCTGGGTGACATTCTTGACATAAATCTAGCTTTTCCTCCATTTTGAAAGCTATTTAAGCTTTTCAAGGCTGCGGCTTCTCTAATTTTTCTTATGCATTCTTTATACTTGGTTCTCTGTGGAATATTTGCTTGCTTTTGGCCACCATGGAAGTTTGACTATGAGCTTTCTAGAAGAAGAAAAAAGGAAAACAAACCCACTGCATTTTGTGCATTTTACCTT
Organism: Sequoia sempervirens; assembly: GCA_007258455.2. NCBI lineage: Eukaryota > Viridiplantae > Streptophyta > Pinopsida > Cupressales > Cupressaceae > Sequoia > Sequoia sempervirens. The sequence goes on from VDFB02000003.1 coordinate 106,459,286, forward strand.
CAACAAATCAAAAGAGGGTAAGCTTTCATCGAACCTCTGCATTATTACTCTATTTTATGAGAATAAAATCTTGATTTGAGCTTTTTAATTGCAAAGAATGAATACATTTTACATATTCAATGCATTTCTAGTTGTTTTCAGTATTTTCTCAAGCTCAAATCCCCCTATTTCATTCTATATTTGGTGATTTTCAGACAACCCCAGATGGGGTTTTTTGCATTTTATGAAGAAAATTATTTCTTCAGGTTGTGCCATGAAGAAATAAACTAGGTTCTTCACCCCTTTGCAAAGCTCACTAGGTTTTATTTCATTCTGTACACCTCTATTTTCTTTTGTGTATATCATGCATTTTTCATAAGAGAAAATGAATTTCCTTGTGTAAACAAAAAAAGTGTATGCTCTTTCATGGCTGCGGGTAATGATCTTTTACAAGTTCCAAAGGTAGTTATTGGGTTACAAAAACTTGAGCCCTTACCGTTTCACTCTTGCAAATTCTTTTCATTTTCTTAGGTCTCTGTATGACTACTATAATGTTACCTGTAACCCTTATGGTGATTGTGCTCTCAATGTTGGATTGTTAACACTTCTCTTAGAGAGATTTCACTATCATTTGACTCCATTTTGCATTATTTACCAACATTTGACACAAAATACCCTTGTATATCATTGTCTTCTTCATCAGCGAGCATCACTGTCATTCATAAATCACTTGACTCTCATGGTGTTCTCAAGACATTATTCTCTACATGACTTAGACATTTGATAACAACAATAGACAGGTTTACATGTTTCATGACTATCCTCTTCTCTTTTTAACTATATGTTGTCATCTCATGGGTTGTCAAGCATGAGTTGACTGTGTTGTTGATAATAAATAATAATGCTACTCTTACCATGATCTGAAACTAGCTCTTCATTCTCAATTGGTCTTTTTCCACTGTCCTAACATTCCTATAGGTTGTTCCTCTATCTTTGCTTAGCTTCAATGTTTGCTAACTCCTTTATAGGATTGATCACATGATATCTTTTATGTCCATCAAACACTTTCATTGTATTCTTCTTCTAAGCTCATCACCATAGCATGAGAACTACTAGAAAATTGTCTTGTCTTTTGTTCTTCTATAGGACTGTCACCTTTTTCAAGCTTCTTTTGTTCTCCATGTCACTTCACATGACTATCATAATGAAGATGATTGTTCATGTATAAGATTGTCCTTCTACTCATGTATATATTGTCCTCTTATTGTATGTTGTAACTATCAACTTGTGAGACTACTGCCTAATGTCCTCTTGAAGTTTGTTACTTAGTTTTCACAATCATTTAGGTCCTTTTTGATATTCTTTTTCCTTTGATATTGTGAAACAAACTAAAACATCACACTCTCCTTACTGCACTTTTAATGCATGTTATTTCTACCACTTTCTTTGATTGTCACTCTTCATTTTATGACTTCTTACTTTCACAGTAGGCCTGAACATTGTTAGTCTTTTAGTATCATAGACTTCTTCTTTTGTTAAATTTAAGACCCCTTGTCTAATTTGCTCTTGTGTTGGTATTGTCTTTCACACATCACAGGTCTACATTTTCACACATGGTTGTGTGATTGTCCTTTTAAGGACTATGATCTACAACACATATACCAAATAGGTGCTCTCCAAGCAATATATAGTATTGAAAGCAAGTTGCAGCCATTTACAAACCTTATGCCATCCAATAAACTCAGATTTGGTCATTTCAATGCTTCGCAAGATTTCCTTTGCATAGGATGATCCACTGTCAATATCATAACTCTGTCCACTTTTGATAACATTAACTTTGTCCATTGTTAGTTATGTTTGACTGCCATGACACTAAAAATGCTCATGTTTGTTGATATTGCCTCTTACTATCATGTTTTCTTTCAATGTCCTCTAGACTATCATCACTCACAAACCCTATCCTTATAAATATTGTCACACTGTGATAGACACAGTCCTTATATCATTTTCAACAGGCCTACAATCTTCAGTTTCCCTTTGTCATGTCTTTTCCTTTTTCCATGAAACCTTATCATTATGCACTTTTCCACTATCATCCCTTGCTAGTGTCACCTCTGAGAGGACTACCATCTATAACTTGACTTCCATTGTTCAATATCTACTATAATGATTAGAGAATAGGAACTAGGTGTATGATTTCTTCCATACATGACTATGAACTATGTTATGAGTTCACCACACTCTATCATTATGCCAAATGAACACTGTCATTAAGGTTTTGAGTTTTCTTTTGGATGGCATTGACTGCCCTTGACATGATTACCAACAAAGCCTTATCAAAGGCTGCCCTTCATAACTATCCTACATTTATTTGTAGGATCATTGGTATCTCCTCAAACCATCATGCATTGATTGTTTATCAGAGTGTGCATTGTAGTTGTTTGTGAAAACTCATTGTATCAGTAGGAAGATGATTACCAATGCATGTTAGTTACTCATCTGCATCAATGTGCTTTCCTTTTTCATGCATTTCTCTTTGGGGAAACATACTGTCATGATGGATTTGGCCTTGCATTCAATAACTCACCTTATATTGCTCTATATAACTCATGATAGCTCCTATATTATGTGATTATCCATAATTGAACTTGATGCATCTATCTTCATATTATCACATAAATCATTTGTTTCTTGCGAAGAGACAAACTGTTTCATCTTTGAATGATTGTTGTCCCTATTCTTGTTCCCTTCTTTACTAGTTCCTTGAAAATGATGACAATGAAATCCAACTCATATGATTATTAAAATGGAATTTGGATCCACTTAAGAAGATTAAAAGACATATCCAACAGAGCAATATCTCCAAGAAGAGATGACTTCCCCTTTGATTTGCATGATGGTGGCCTATTGTTTGATTCATTGTGAAAAGATGAAGTATAACTTTCTTGATAATTCACACCATTTTGTTGCATATTTTGAATCTAATAATGAAAGTTGATCAACTGGTATGATTCAATATTGATTTAATACATCAAGAATAGTTTTATCATTGATTTGATCAAGTTGCTCAATTTCCTATCCCTCCTAAAACACAACAGGGTAGCATGTTGGGCTCAACCCTTGTGGGATCCACATTTTATTCCACATGTTGTAATCAGCTGAATCAAAACAGTAACAAAGATTTTTCCTATATCTACACAAGGAGTAAACATGTTAGATAAACAAAGCATATGATAGGTGTGTTTGATAACTCTTTTGTTTTTCTGGACACCTATGGTATGTTGTCTATTTTAATATTTATGGAGATTAGATTATATGTTTAGGGATGTTTTTCACTTATTTTGATTGGTGACCTTTCATTGCTCAAACAACACTCTTCTTCTAGAAGTAGGGAACCTAGGAGCAACAGGGAGAGCGTCAACTGGAAGCAGGACAAGTGGGAGAGACTAAAGATGATACAGGACAAGGCAACCGGGATTCGTCATCTACGCAATGACGGGTTCCCCTTCATTTTATGTGCATTTCTTTTTTGTATCTATAATTGTATAGTGTTTTCTTTATATGCATTAAAATGGTCAGTCCCTCGGCTTGTGAGGGACACTATACACTTATCGTTATCAATAAAGACTACATTTTGGAAAGATTGTGCACTTTTTCCTATGTTATGTTATATGCATCTGCATGAGGCAGTGTAGTATTGCATTCTTCTAATATTTTTCTATGCATGTGAATGTAACATACAAAAGTTAAAAATGAACCTTCTTTTACTTGCAAAACATAAACAACATCACCTGTTTGGGCTAGTAGCAAAAATAGGTAACATTTTTGGCAACGTTTGCTATATGTTTGCCTGCTAAACATCCTGACCATTTGTGTGAAGCCTATCCATTGGGTACTAAGTCACTTAAACACTGACACAACTTAAAAACAGCCTTGTATGTTGTTGTAACTCACTAGATCAATACATTATACCTTGGAAACTTATTCAAAACACACCAGAACACCCAAAGCAAACTAACTAACTATGCAGAACAACACTTAGAGGAACTAAAAAATTGCATTTAAACTAATGTGAAACAACACTTAGAGGAAATAAAAATCTAATCTAACATGTACAAGGTAGATCATACCTCAAAATAGATTTTGAGGTGTATCCCATTTACTGGGATAGGCAGAGCTTCTCCATCCATTGTTGACAATTGAAAAGCATTGTGCTCCTTGCACTCAATAATGGCAAACATACCACTCCACATACTTTCAAACTTAGTGTGCTTTCCTGGCCTTCTCTTTAACTCATCCCACTTAAGTACAACATCTCCTTCTTTAAACACCCTGGGTGTTGCTCTTTTATCAAAAACTCTCTTTGTTTGGAGTTGATGCAACTCCATTTTTTTCATGGCCTTATCCCTTGTTTCTTCTAGCTCCATGAGTTGTGCATATCTAATAGCCATTGGATCTTCTTCCTCAAACATTTCAAGCTGATTCATTATATCAAGAGCAGGAAGCTCAACAAATAAAGGCAACCTTGCCTCTTTACCATACACTAGCATATAAGGGGATTTTCCAATGGATCTTTTTGGAGTTATTCTATCTACCCACAAGGAAGATTTCAACTTGTTGTGCTAGGTTCTCTAGTTATCCTCCAAAATCCTTTTGATGATTTTGATCAGATTCTTGTTAGTTGATTTTTCCAAACCATTACCTTGAGGGTAATAATTTGATGATGTAGTCCAGTGGATACCATTCTTGACAACCCAATCACTTACTCTTAATCCAACAAATTCTAAAGCATTATCTAAAATGATTGATTCAGGTACTCCAAATTTGGTTACCAAATCATCATAAAAATTTAACACAACACTTTCATTGGCTTCTTTCAAAGCAACAACTTTAGTCCATCTTGTAAAGTAATTGATTGTAGTAAGTACCCACATGTGACCTACACTTGAAGGTGGGTTAATGGCACCTATTAAATCAATGCTCCATCTCATGAAGGGTTGTTCCACTTGAATGGGTTGCTTGGTTATGAGCTTGGTTGTAGGGAAAGCACCACTCATATTTTTCCACAAGGTTATTTTGGACAGGTACAAGGTCTCTAGCTGCACTGATTGGAACTGGATTGTATAGCTGAAAAGGCCTTTGATTAAAATTTTTCATTGCACCTTGGTAATTTCCTTTATATGGCTGCTTGTTAGCTTGATATGGCTGACTTTGACCTTGGTTTTGAGGCTGGTAAGGATTAAAATCTTGGAATTTCTGCTTTTTGATGCTAACAAGTTCATTGCCAAAAGTCTGAAGTATGCTCTCAATTTTTTGTTGACTGTTCTTTATCTCTTGTAATTCCTAAGATGGGCTTGGGACAATAATTTATTGGCTAACAATAGCTGGTAAAGGGGAAATTTGAGGCATTGGCAAGGTCATAGGAGGTTGTATATTAGGGAATATGCTCATCGGAGGCCTAGGAGCAATTCTTCCAACCTGTATGAGGTTATTTTCAACCCTTATGGCTATATCATAAGATAATGATAATGTGGTTCGACCCATTGACTGTAGCATAACAGTAATTTCACTATTTAAAGCCCTTAAAAAATAAATAAATACATACTCAGCTAGGGGCCTTGTGGTTTATGGAATTATGTCCCATGTTCTTTGGAAATGGAAGTTGAAGTCTATCATCCATTCATGGGGCGCTCTCTTGATATGGGTAAGTTGCTCCACTAATGACAAGTTATCATAATTATCTTCAAACTGCTTGCACAACACTTCACCCAACTCATCCCATGTTCTAATGGAGTTAACTTTTGAACCCATGAACCATTGAAGTGCTCTCCCCTTAAAAGATGTTGTTAGCAACCTCAAAGAAACATTCTCTTGTGTTATATGATGCACCGAACATAGATTTGATACATCTTTGATGTGATCAAATGGTGTGGTTTGATCCTCACCTGAAAAATATGGAACACTCTTAAGGGAATCCATGGGAATATTATCATGTTGGACTATTTGCAACGAGTTGCCTCCATTAAAAGTAACAAAAACTTGATTCCTTGGAACTGCCATTGGTGGCACCAAAGTTTGCTACCTCACAGGAGGACTTGAAACTCTCACTGTAGGTGGAGTTGAAACTATTTTTCTTGATGAAACAAGAACTCTCTTTGTTGGTCTGCCTCTTCTCCTAGGTGGTGACAACTGAAAGTAATCAAAAGGAACAAAACTTCCTCTTGTTTGAATTTTTTTCATAAGCTATTTGCAGCACTAGTTTTCTGCTAATTTCCACACTCAAAGTTGCCAAATATGTTGATTTGATTTCTCAAAGGCTTAAAAAATACTACTTGCATATAAAAACCAACAAAACACATGTATTTTCTAATCTGTCTTGATTAGAACAGTCCCACCAGGTGTGCAAAACTGTTAACCCTTCAAATATGCACCCCTGCCAAGTTGTGGAAACTCAACAAATTTGGAGCAATATGGGAACACTCCTAGGATGTGGGTCAGCAAAGCTTGGAGTGGACCTCCTGATAAGGCTGGCTCCTAATTGGTGTCACCTAAACTACTGCTAAACTAATGATTTCCTAAGGAAAGAGTAAGAGGTTTACATAAATTGAAATTAACTAAACACTTTTAAAAAGTGATGCACCAGATACTAACTAAGACCTGCAAACAACTTGCACATAGTTCAAACGATGACAAATACTAGCTTAAACAACTCATTATGTATGCATTCTTGCATAAGTATTTTATAAGGAGGTTTTAAATCTAAACTCCTAGAAGGAAATAAATTTCACAACTAAAAGCACTTTTGCATTCCTAACACAGCTTATAACCTACAACAACATAATTTTCTAAAAAATAGGTGCTTAACATGAGACAAAATTACAAGGAAAAGTTAAATTTCACAAGTAATTTGATCAACCAGTAGATGCACATAATAAAGCATGAAATGAGAAGGTAAAATATTTAATATCATTGATCCAACGTACTCACTGGTTTACAAATCTATCCCTGAGTTACAATACTACTCTTGCTAAAAAGATAACTCCAGGAAATAAGCTATCACACTGCTGGAAAGAAAGAACTAACTCCAAAAACTCAGTTTGAAGTTACTTATGCAAAAATTCAAACAATTGTCTCACACATGTCCATCTAGAATATTCCAGTCAGATGCAGTTGAAAGGCAAAAAAAGAACCTTCTAAACCTCATCCAAAATGCCTCTAAAATGCAGAAAAGACAATCCAAGACGCAAGTCACACTAAAAGCATGACAAAACTACCTCCAAATGGCCCATTCCTTCAAAAATCAGTCAAAGAAAAAACTCACACACCTTTCCCATGTTGGACAGTCATCATTATGTCTCCAAGAGCTTTTCCTCATGCTCCTTGTGTGTTTGCAAAAGCATAAGACCTTATTTTGCATTTAAGATAACAATTTGATTAAGTGACTTATAATAACATCACTTAATCAAATTGTTTTTACATTTCAAAATAAAATTCTGAATAAAAGGCCCCACCATTTCTTGAACTTTAATGTAGCAAACACACACATCAAAATTTCACATTATGACTAACACCAAATAAAGTGATTTATAGACACATTAGTTAAATAATACTTTACAATTCAAAATAAATGCAAAATAACAACAATTGTTTCAAACACTCCTAAAGGCTTGTAGAATCATCATCCTATCTCAATCTCCCCTAAGGCATCACTCACCTTTATTTTACATTTGAAATGACATCCATAATTAAGTGATTTATACTTAATTAAAATGTCACACATTTTGAAACCCATAGAAAACAAGGGTCAGCCTAAAGCAAAACATAAGTCTTGAAAGACTTTGCAATTTTTAAGGGGACAAGAAATCACAAGACATAAGTCTTGACCACGCCACTACATTAGTTTTCATATGTTTGTAAAAGAATAGGCAAAAATGCCTTCATTAATTTGGCCTCCCTAGGGTAAGAAACCCTAAAACAAAACAAGGAAAACTAAGCAAAATCATCTCTTTCTTACCATCGAATTTTCTTGAAGCTCCTCTTGGCCGCCAACAAGGGTTTCAACCAGGGCATTTTTTGGTTTCTCATGGCATATTCTGAATGATTTCTTGAAGATTTATAACTGGAAAATATGTGTAAGTATCATTCTTGACATAAATCTATCTTTTCCTCCATTTTGAAATTTATTTAAGCTTTTCAAGGCCACGACCTCTCTAATTTTTCTGATGCATTCTTTATGCCTTGTTCTCTATGGAATATTTACTTGCTTTTGGCCGCCATGGAAGCTTGACTATGAGCTTTTTGGAAGAAGAAAAAAGGAGAAAAAACGCACCGCCTTTCATGCATTTTACCTTCAACAAATCAAAAGAGGGTAAGCTTCCATCGAGCCTTTGCATTATTACTCTATTTTCTCAAAATAAAAGCTTCATTTGAGCTCTGCAATTGTAGAGAATGAATACATTTTACATATTAAGTGCATTTCTAGTTGTTTGCAACATTTTCTCAAGCTTGAATCCCCCTATTTCATTCTATATTTGGTGATTTTGAGACAACCCCAAATGGGTTTTTTTGCATTTTATGAAGAAAATTATTTCTTCAGGCTATGGCCATGAAGAAATAAACTGGGTTCTTTAACCCTTTGCAAAGTTCACTGGGTTTTATTTCATTTTGTACGCCTCTATTTTCTTTTATGTATATCATAAATTTTTCATAAGAGAAAATGAATTTCCTTCTGTAAACACAAAATGTGTATGCTCTTTCATGGCCACGGGTAATAATCTTTTACAAGTTCCAAAGGTAGTTATTGAGTTACCAAAACCTGAGCCCTTACTTTTTCACTCCTGCAATTTCTTTTCATTTGCTTATCTCTCTATATGACTACTATAATGTTACCTGTAACCCTTATGGTGATCGTGTTCTCAATGTTGGATTGTTAACACTTCTCTTAGAGAGAATTCATTTCTATTTGACTCCTTTTTGCATTATCTACCAACATTTGACACAAAAGACCCTTGTAGATCATTTTCTTCTTCATCAGTGAGCATCACTATCATTCATAAATCACTTGACTCTCATGGTGTTCTCAAGACATTATTCTCTACATGACTTAGACATTTGATAACAACAATAGATAGGTTTACATGTTACATGACTATCCTCTTCTCTTTTTAACTATATGTTGTCATTTAAACATTGTCATCTCATGGGTTTTCAAGCATGAGTTGACTGTGTTGTTGTTGATAATAAAAAATAATGCTACTCTTGCCATGATCTGAAACTAGCTCTTCATTCTCAATTGGTCTTTTTCCACTGTCCTAACATGCCTATAGGTTGTTCCTCTATCTTTTCTTAGCTTCAATGTTTGCTAACTCCTTTATAGGATTGATCACATGATACCTTTTATGTCCATCAAACACTTTCATTGTATTCTTCTTCTAAGCTCATCACCATAGCATGAGAACTACTAGAAAATTGTCTTGTCTTATATTCTTCTATATGACTGTCACCTTTTTCAAGCTTCTTTTATTCTCCATGCCACTTCACATGACTATAATAATGAATATGATTGTTCATGTATAAGATTGTCCTTCTACTCATGTCTATATTGTCCTCTTATTGTATGCTATAACTGTCCACTTGTGAGACTACTTCCCACTATCCTCTTCAAGTCTGTTACTTATTTTTCACAATCATTTAGGTCCCTTGTGATCTTCTTTGTCTTTTGATCTTCTTGCAACAAACTAAAACATCATACTTTCCTTACTATACTTTTAATGCATTCTATTTCTACCACTTTCTTTCATTGTCACCCTTCATTGTATAACTTCTTGCTTTCATAGTAGGCTTGAATATTGTTGGTCTTTTAGTATCATAGACTTCTTCTTTTTTTAACTTTAAGACCCCTTGTCTAATTTTCTCTTGTGCTGGTACTATCTTTCACACATCACAGGTCTGTATTTTCACACATGGTTGTGTGGTTGTCCTTTTAAGGACTGTGATCTACAACACATATACCAAATGGGTGCTCTCCAAGCAATATATAGTATTGAAATCAAGTTGCATCCATTTATAAACCTTATGCCATCTGATAAACTCAGATTTGGTCGTTTCAATGCTTTGCAAGATTTCGTTTGCATAGGCTAATCCACTGTCAATATCATAACTCTGTCTACTTTTGATAGCATTAACTTTGTCCACTGTCAGTTATGTTTGACTGTCATGACACTGAAAATGATCATGTTTTTTGAAATTGCCTCTTATTTTCATGTTTTCTTTCAATGGCCTCTAGAATATCATCATTCACAGACATATCCTCACAAAGATTGTCACACTGCGATAGGCATAGTCCTTATATCATTTTCAACAGGACTACAATCTTTAGTTTCCCTTTGTCATGTATTTTCCTTTTGGAATGAAACCTTATCATTATGCACTTCTCCATTGTCATCCCTTGCTAGTGTCACTTTTGAGAGGACTGCCATCTGTACCTTGTCTTCCATTGTTCAATGTCTACTATAATGATTAGAGAATAGGCTCTAGGTGTACGATGTCTTCCATACATGACTGTGAACTATGTTATGAGTTCACCACACTTTATCATTATGCCAAATGACCACTATCATTAAGGTTTTGAGTTTTCGTTTGCATGGCATTGACTGCCCTTGACATGATTACCAAAAAAGCCTTTGTTAGTGTAATTAATTAATTAATTATTACACTAGCATAAGTTAACTTAGGTCATAAATCATTTAGTCCTAGGTTGCATCATTTAATAAATGGGATAATATTCCCTTCCTAGTTTGTGGGATAAGATTCCTTCTAGAATTTATCTCATCATTTAATGATCATCTACATAGGGTTCACATGTTGTCACATGTTGTTAGATTATAACACTTGGCAACATCTCATGCATATTAGGTTTTACTTCTTGCCTATATAATCAGGCATTTTGTTCATTTGTAATATATCATTTTCATCATATCAATAGAATCTTTAATCAACATTCCATTGTTGCAACACTTCTCTTTGTGGTTGATTATCTTTCATGGCTAAAGTCCTTCATTGAAGATTCTAGAGCTTTAGGGGCTGTGCATCCATAATCCCAACATGGTATCTGAGCTAGTCCATTGAAACATCAACCCTTGATCTAGGAAGTTGCAGTGCAAGATTCTTACAGGCTTGGAGTTTTATGTTGTAGGCTAGTTGGTTCTACCCGGGAGCCAAGCTGATTTCTAGTGTAGATCAGGCTCTCTCTGATCTCTCCATTGCATCCAGAAGGCCTCAAAACCCATAGATCGCCTATTCATTTGTCAAAATCGGAGTAGATTCAACCAGGAGCCTTGAGGTACAATCTAGGGTTTACATTTTTTGTACAAATCCGTACATGTTTGCAGAAAAAAATCTTCCCTCTCAGTCCTCCATTAAGGCAATTTTTTTTAGAAAAAAAAAAAAAATTCTAGCTATTATTGGGCATTTTTTTCTATAGTTCTCGCATAAATTTCAATCTGCAGAGTTTAAACTGCAATTATATTACTCCGTCAGTAGAAAAATTTATTTTGCAGGCTATAGTTTTTTCGTCGGTCAGCATTCAATATATTGGCATTTATTTTTAAATTTTTGAGTTGCAAAATAACTTGCAATATTCAAAAATTAGAGGTCTCGTCGTCGGTCTGCAGACTCCGACCGGCCTGCATCACTTTTCGTCGGCATCGCCCACCTCACTGGCTGTTGACTTCCTGGCGACCACCGTTCACCATCGCCCACCAATCTTCGACCTCCCGACCACTGTCTCTGCCCTATCCCCAGTCCCATCAGTAACCAGGGGCTCCGCCGATCTCCGTAGCTGAGCATCCTCCTGGCCGCGCCACCGACGAGCCACCACCTCCTACCATCGGACTGCCCCTCCGACGCCGCCTACGGGGTGGTGTTTTTTTTAAACTGTGAGTGTTGCCCGAGGTCATATCAGCAACCAAGGGCCCTGGATTTTTCGGCCCCCAGGTGCTTATTTTTTGCACCTTGTTAGCCAATGCATCACCAATCAGGCAGAATTCTTCCAGGAGGCATAACTTCTACATACCATATCAAAAATTCAGAAATGATATATCGTTGGAAAGGTATTTCTGTCTAATTTCCAGAGGTGTGCTCTGTTTTTCTAGATTATTCTTCTATCACATTTTATTCTTAGTTGAAGTGAAAACCCTAATTTTTTGGGTTTAGAGGTGATTTCTCGCTTTTTAATTTGTTTCAAAAGCTTCACTTCAGTTGGTAATTCATCATATATCAACATTCAGATTTTTTGTCAGAAATATATATCTTGGATTTTTGTTCTTCTCCAATGGCTGAAACAGGATTTGAGATTCTTACTCCTCATAACTATCACACATGGAAGGTCAGTATGCAGAGACTTCTTTGGTCTAAGGGACTTTGGTCCACCTTGAATGAGAATCAGCCTAATCTCACCAGAGAATATGAGAAATTCCAGCATCAGACTAAATGTGAAGAGGCAATGGGGTTCATTGCTCTACATGTATCTACCTCTTTATTCTTCCATATTGAGGGGTGCCAGACTCCCAAGGAGGTTTGGGATAAGCTCAAGGATCTTTTTGGTTCTGTTAGTGATGTTCAAGCTTTGCAATTGGAGGTTGAACTTGCCTCACTTGTTGTTGATCAATTTCCTTCCATTGAAGACTACCTGGTAAGGTTTAAGTCTTTAAGAACTCAACTTTCAGGTTGTGGCAAAGATAAGTTTGACAATGAGTGCATATTCATGATTTTATCTAAGTTGAGAGGTTCCTTTTCCTATTTTGCTACATCTTTCTATTCCACTATGGATGGTCTTGGTAATAGCTTTGTTATGCCATCATTTGAGACTTTTTGTGAAAGGCTAACGAGAGAGCAGTCCAAGCTCAATGAGGCTGATACATCCACAAAGTCACATGCATTGGCGGCAGGACCGTCAAAAGGAAAGGGTAAGCATAAGGGAAAATCAAAGACAGGAGCTTCTTCTGAATCATCTTTTCAGCCTAAGGAAGACAAGCCAAAGAGGGAGAGGCCCAAGTGTAACTTCTGCAATGGGCTTGGTCACATTGAGGATATTTGTTTCAAGAGAGAGATACATGAGCTTTGGAAAATACTTAGAGATCACAATATCACTCTCCCACCTACTACAGTCAAATCTCCTCACTCCCCCTCTCATGAAGAGTCATCAACAGGTATTGCTGGCATTGCTAATATTGACAATCTTGGCATGGGAAATGCTTTGATAACTACCTTGGTTGATAATAGAGATGGATGGGTACTTGACTCCAGTGCTTCCCGCCATGTAACTTCTTCTCAACAACATATTTTGTGGGACACTCTGAGGCCTGTTGACTTTGATCGAATTTTCACAGAAAATGTAGATATTGTCTATGTTGTTGGTCTCTGTGATGTTGATCTTGATGGAAGGAGGTTGGAAGATGTTGTCTACATTCCTCAGATTGCTCATAATTTGTTGTCTATTTATCAACTTGCTTGGGAGGGATTGAAAATTGAGTTCACTTCAGAACTTTCTATCATCAGAGATGGATTTGATGTCCTTATTGCCTATGGTCAAGAAGATCATCATTCCAAGGTATACAAGTTCACAAAATTTTGGGATTGAGATCCTCCTGTTCTTGACTCTCCAGATTCAAGGGTAGGAAGCACATCATCCCCTCCTCCTTGCTAGGGTTGTGGAGGCTGGATTGATTTAGCTCTTTGCATGGCACCATCTTCTTCCTTACACACCTCTCAGTTGAGATTTGCTTCAGCAGGGATGGATACATTCACTTCTTCAGACTTGTGGTACATGGATGGGTTCTCTTCAGGTCTATCTGACTTGGCTGCTCAGTTTCACACTGGTCTTGAGGACATTCTAGAGGGGACTACTCTCCTTTATGGGGGGGCTATCTAGTCCACATCTTTTTGATCTTTTTGTATATATGTGATGGTTGTAGTCCTTGGGGGGATAATGTTGAGTCCTCCAAACATCACTCTTCCATCTTTCTTGCTTTTTATCTCCTTTTTGGAGAGGGGTTTTGTTCCCACTGGGTTTTCCCCTTTTCTCCGGTTGTGGGAGATTTTCTGCATCTTCATGTACATGGGTACCTAACATGGCCTCGTAGCCAGGACCCATCATCATCTTGCATAATCATTGCATTTTCCTCCCTAAGTTGAACTTATGGGGGGGTGTTAGTGTAATTAATTAATTATTACACTAGCATAAGTTAACTTAGGTCATAAATCATTTAGTCCTAGGTTGCATCATTTAATAAATGGGATAATATTCCCTTCCTAGTTTGTGGGATAAGATTCCTTCTAGAACTTATCTCATCATTTAATGATCATCTACATAGGGTTCACATGTTGTCACATGTCAGATTATAACACTTGGCAACATCTCATGCATATTAGGTTTTACTTCTTGCCTATATAATCAGGCATTTTGTTCATTTGTAATATATCATTTTCATCATATCAATAGAATCTTTAATCAGCATTCCATTGTTGCAACACTTCTCTTTGTGGTTGATTATCTTTCATGGCTAAAGTCCTTCATTGAAGATTCTAGAGTTTCAGGGGTTGTGCATCCATAATCCCAACAACCTTATCAAAGGCTTCCCTTCATAACTATCCTACATTCATTTGTAGGATCATTGGTATCTCCTCAAACCATCATGCATTGATTGTTTATCAGAGTGTGCATTGTAGTTGTTTGTCTAAACTCATTGTATTAGTAGCAAGATGATTACCGATGCATGTTAGTTACTCATCTGCATCAATGTGCTTTCCTTTCTCATGCATTTCTCTTCGAGACAATATACTGTCATATTGGCTTTGGCCTTGCATTCAATTACTCACCTCGTACTACTCCATGTAACTCATGATAGCTCTCGATAGGACTTGATAGCTCCTGTATTATGTGATTATCCATAATTGAACCTGATGCATCTCCATAATTGAACTTGATGCATTTTTCTTCATATTATCACAGAAATCATATGTTTCTTAGGAAGAGAAAGACTATTTCATCTTTGAATGATTGATGTCCCTGTTCTTGTTCCTTTCTTTACTAGTTCCTTGAAAATGATGACAATGAAATCCAGCTCATATCATTATTAAAATGGAATTTGGGTCAACTTAAGAAGATTGAAAGATATATGCAGTAGAGTGAGATCTCCATGAAGAGATGATTTCCCCTTTGATTAGCATGATGGTGGCCTATTGTTTGATTCATTGTGAAAAGATGAAGTGTAACTTTCTTGATAATTCACACTGTTTCATTGCATCTTTTGAATATAATAATGAAATTTGATCAATTGGTATGATTTGATATTGATTTAATGCATCAAGAATAGGTTTATCATTGATTTGATCAAGTTGCTCAATTTCTAATCCCTCCTAAAACACAAGAGGGCAGCATGTTGGGCTCAACCCTCATGGGAGCCACATTTTACTCCACATGTTGTAATTAGCTGAATCAAAATAACAAAAAATGTTTGTCTTGTATTTGCACAAAGAGAAAACATGTTAGATAAACAAAGCATATGATAGATGTGTTTGATAACTCTTTTGTTTTCCTAGAAACCTATGGTATATTGTCTATTTTAATGTTTATGGAGATCAAATTATATGTTTATGGATGTTTTGCACATATTTTGATTGGTGATCTTTCATTGCTCTAACAAAACTCTTCTTCCAAATGCAGGGAACCTAGGAGCAGCAGGGAGAGCATCAACTAGAAGTAGGACAAGCATGATAGAAAGAAGACAATGCAGAACAAGGCAACTGGGATTCGTCATTCAGGCAATGACGGGTCCCCCTTCATTTTATGTGCATTCATTTTTTGTATATGTAAATGTATAGTGTTTTCTTTATATTCATTAAAATGGTTTGTCCCTCGGCTTGTGAGGGACACTATACACTTATCATTATCAATAAAGACTACATTTTGGAAAGATTGTGCACTTTTTCCTATGTTATGTTATATGCATCTACATGAGGCTGTGTAGTATTGTAGTCTTCTGATATTTTTTTATGCACGTGAATGTAACATAGAAAAGTTAAAAATGTACCTTCTTTTACTTGTAAAACATAAACATCACCTATTTGGGCTAGTAGCAAAAATAGGTAACATTAGCAATAGAGGAATTTAATTTCAAGCTCTGAATTTACAACATACTTTTAGAAAATCCTTTGATCCAAAGAGAAAAATGTATGTGTTGTACCCTTCTAAGTTTCCTCATCAGCAACCACTTCTCAAGGATTTTTGGGCCAACCTTTAGGATCAATTGAAAGTAAGGAAAAGGGGGTATGAGAGATTAACAATTGCCCAGATGAGAGATTTTGGTGTTAAATAAAATATTCCTGAAGGAACTAATGATGATGGGATCACACTTGATTCTAGGTATGATATGGATAAAGTGGCCACAAAGAGTTTGGAGTCCATCAATTGGGTGGAAAAAGAAGAAACTAATATCCTGAAAATATCACGGGGAGTGGTGAATAGAAGCTTGAAATGGATTGAACTCTGGTTAAAGCAACCAAGAGTTGGGGTTTTAAAGAAAAGAGGTTCTAATAGTGAACCTATTTCTTCTATGAAAACCAAACAATACAAAAGATTAAAGAAGGGTATTACAATAGGGGAAACAACCACAGAAGAGCATGCCTCAATAGAAGAGGGAGAGGATATTTCATTACAGAAGATTGATGATGCTTTGCATAAAGAAAATTTTAGTTATGATGTGACTGTTGTTGGGGTTACTTCAGGTTTTGGTGCCACACCCTTAGCTATGGTCCATTCTAGTAAAGAAATTCTCGAAGAAAGTTTTTTTGTTGTCCCTCCACAAATTGAAGATACCACTCTTGTTGTGTCATCAACATCAGGAGCAACAACTGTTGAAGAGGAAAGGCCCCCTATAATTGATGTAGTAGAATCACCTATTTCTTTAGATTCTGAAAGAAATCTGTCTCAGGAAGGAGAAGGACCCAAATGGGAGGAATATCTGAGGAAGGTTGAAGAGGAACCAGGAGAAGAGGGAACTGGGTTTGAAACTTAAAGCTTGTATAGTGAAGAATTTGAGTTGAATGAAGTATTGACTAAAAAAGAACAAGAGGAACTACTGGAAAATTACCAAAGCTTAGCTACTGAATAGGCTACTCAAGAAGAAGAAGCACATAAAAGAAAAATTAAAGAGCTATCCCAATAGAAGGAAGTTGTTGAGGCAGCGAAGAAGGAAGAAGATGAGGCTCTTGAATGAGAATTGGAGCAACAAAATGAGAAAGTTGCACAAGAAAAGGTTGTAGAGGAAGTACTCTAGGCTAAAAAATTAGAACAATAGAGGTTGAAAGATTAAGAGGAGGTTGCAAGGAAAGAGGAAGAAATGAAAAAGATAGAAGAAATAAGAGCCCAGAATGAGAGAGTGGAGCAAGAACAGATACATAAAGAACATGAAGATCAAAAAAAGGCTTCTTCTCAGCAAACTGTTGAGACAATTTCTTCTACACCTCCATCCTCAACACCTCCTAATGTTTAACAAGTAACCACTCGGCCACCTGCACCCACTTGGGTCAAATTGAATTTAGAGAATAGACAACAAGTGCAAGCTCAGCCAATGATGTTGGATGAGAATCTAAGAGTAGAAATAGATAAAGTGAAGTCAAGGAAAAAGCCTCGTGTTGTGCATTCAACCAAGTTGGCTTATGAAGGAGATATGGTAGCAGATGTTTCTACCCCCATTGCTAATAAATATGATAGAGAATTGCAAACTGAGGATTATTAGATAAGTATTGTTAATCTAGGGAAGCATACTAAGAATTAGTAATTAAACCTGATAGATATTGTTGCTACCACCACCAAGTTGAGGTTAATTAAAGATAAGCAAGCCAAAGATGAGCTTAAGGATCAAGTGGGAAAGATGAAGGATTTTCTGAAGGAGTTAATTTCATCTACTCTTGAACAACCCACACCATCAGAGGTACCTATTTTGATGCACTAGAAAGAGGTGGATGGTTTGAGTGAAATGAAAAAGATGGCTACATCATTTGATAATTGGTTCAATGTTTTCAAGTTTGACATGGATGAGAATTTGAATGAAGGCTTTAAGCATTATTATGTAGGACATAAATTGGTTAAAACAATAGAATAATCTATAAGAAAATGGTGGGAGGAGGAAGAGAAGCTTAGGCAGTACTTGGGAAAGTTGAAGGTGATTGCCAAAATTTCTAATGAAGAATTGGTCCAGTCATAGATTTTAGGTGATGAGGGTGTTGAAAATGAAGGTGAAATTGTAGCTTTGAACTTGTAAAACTATGAGACTGTAGATTTAATTAATTTTTCTTTGTTAACAATTCTTTGTGTATGATTAATTTTTTTAGATCAATTTTACCAATTGTAGAAAGAGACAAAAGATTGTAGAAGAATGAGACAAGAAGATAGAAGTGACACAACATATACGTGGAGAAACCCTTTCGAGGAAAAAAATCCACTAGAATCAATAGTGCTTGTATTATTTAACCTTAGAACAAGATTACAATAATACTATATCAATCCTTGATTGATATGCTTCCTTTTCCTTCAACAATCCTTCTTCACAACCTACACAAAACTCTCATATAACTCTCATACACTTGCTGAAATTACAAGCTATCCATGCATTCCATGTGACCAAGCATGAATCCACACATCCCATGCCATGCTTCAAACCCTCACACATGCACAAGCTCAACTTGCTAACCTGTTGCCTTTCTCTACAAAATCTAATGCAATTTCTTCAATAAATAGACAGTTAATGAGCATGTAAACTCATAAGAGTTATCAAATACAAGAGCATAAAGCTACTCTCAAAAATATGTGCCTAGATTGTGCAAGTAGAGTTCCAATGTGTAATCTGAGTTCAAACTAAAGTCTTCCTCAATTTAGGTGCCCCAAACTGAACACTTAATTGAACATTGGTCAAGAAAATATCTTGCAAGCTTCACCTCAAAGTTGGCGCCCAAGAATGGGCCCACTTAACTAAGCCTTGTAAATATTTTCTCATGCAAAAGGTGTCAACTCCAAGATGCCAACTTGGGCGCCCAAGGTGGGTCCAAGTCAATCTTAGTTAATTGAAACATATCTCTCCACCAATTCATACAAACATTATGCATGATTGATTATTCCCACTTAAATGAATGTATCAACCTATTATCTTTCATGCAACTAAATTCATTAGTCATGCAACTCAAGTCAACTTAATTCAACTAGCATTCAACTCAAACTAACTAAATGCAACTAAAGATAACTGAACTAAACTAAACTAAACTAAACTAAACTCCACTCATGTAAATATCAATCCCTAACTTGTAGGATATAAACATGCATTACTAAAGTGTTATCAATCCTCCAAACAGTTAACTTAAGCAAGGAGGGTTACACTTTCCATGTGGGTGCCCCATGTGCTCCTATCTTGTAGGAGCTCCTCTTGGACACCCCCACATGTTCCTATCATTTAGGAATAATTACAAATGTCAATTTACATGTTCATTTCATTTGAATTTAATCTCTTTCTAATACTAGTGTTGGGGAACACTTTCCAAGGACTTAGGAGATACATGAAATATGTTTAGGATTGCAATTAAATGGCATCCTATTCCATACATTGGGCCCTGAATTTATTTCAAAGTCTATTAATGTATCTATTTTCAAAACATAGAATCTTCTTAAATAAAGAATAGCCATGCTTAAAATCATTCATAAAATATGGGAACAGGCAGGCATCTTTGAGGATATTATTTCAAAACTTATTGATAAAACTTTACCTCCAGATTAGAGACTTGAATCATTAGAAGACATAAAAGATGCTTCAAAGGAAAGATTTGATAAAATAATGAAGGAAGGAGATACTGTTGAGTTGACACTCATGGATAGGCTGCTAGATATCAGATGTGACATGCGGTGGGCAGTCATGGACATTAGTCACCTGAGAGACATTGTTGCTACAGTGGAGAAGAAATTTGAGGATTCAAAGTTTAAAGTTGATTGGGTCAATGGACCTAATGATGATACGTTGAAGAAAATTTTCTCTAATTATGATGAGTACCATGGAGCTTCCCACGTGGGTGATAAGTGAAAGAAATTGTTTCAATTATCTTTTTGGACAGCAATACTTTCATGACAGTTTTTGAGCAGGTGGACGACTTTGGATCAAGTGTTAGTAAGTCAGAGATAACACGTGGTGATTAGCAGAAGACTGAGTTGGGACTCATAGTTTGGATTTTGATTAAAGAAGTAGATGGCGTACCTTTTTCAGCTCCAATAATTGCAGTAGAGACAAACACTTGGAGTTAACTGGGCATCCCTGTAATGGTGGATCTGGGCCCCAAATTGTGGATCTTAATTTTTGATAGGAGGAATTGATGCTATTTTTGTCTATATTTTTAAATTCTCTCCTCATTGTAAAGGGTGGCTAATTGAAGTCAGATTGGCTACCTAAAAGAGAGATTAGATATAGTTTACTATTTTTATAACCTTTTTTTATGCAGGGATACTCAAACACATTTTACAGCTTTAATGCAATTAGTTTTATTTTAGAAGTTTGTTAGTTTAATGATGATGTTGATGAACAATGGTCATTTGTATGCCAGTGAGCTTTGTTGTGCATAAATGTTTCTTATTTGATGAAAATGAATAAAAGACTCTGAATCTGAAACCATTTTGTTGCATTATCTGTGGATGATATTTATTTATCTTTGTTGATCTGTTAATTTTGGTAATGAGCTTGTGATATTTTATTATTGAAAAAGGTTAAAAACAAAGTGATGATGAATGGTTGTATGCTTTAAATTTTCACTATAAATGGACACAATGGTATGGATTATTCTATAGATTGTGTTGCTCTATGGTTTTAGTTGGTTACGAAAATGCTCATTATGAAGTTTGCATGTTTGAATTAAAAGAAATATGTTTTCATGTGTTGTTGTCCTAAGTCTTGTTCTATCTTTTGTCATTTATTTATACCCCCCCAAATGCTATATTAGTTCATATTATCCAATTTGTATTCATTTACCAATAGGGCCCTTAGATATTATAGTTTCATAGGCCATTGAATGATGACAACATAGTTGAGAACCAACTATAGAGACCTTGGAAGATAGGTGGTTTTAGATCATTTGTCTTTTTCAGGAGAAATAGAGTAGAAATATTATTTTTTAACGTTGATGTGTTACTTTGACCATCAATAGAACTATCGCTAGAAGGAGGGACCAGAGGCACAAACTAGAGTGAATTGGGTCCTTTTCACCAAATCGGTTTGACAGAGTTCTCATATTTGCTAGAAATCCACCACCATTAGTCGAACTCCAAACCTCGATAAGACCTAGGGCCCGTAGAGTTTTGATCCTGCCACCACTAACACCACCACTCAATCCACCTGGATTTCCACCAATACCCCAACTGGTACAACCAAATCCAATAGTACCACACCTGGCACAACCAAACCCATCGCCACCCATGGCATTCTTTTCAAATAATCCTTCGCCACTGGGAACTATTCCTGGTGGCATACATAATATTCCTAAGAATCTAGAGAATTTTTTCCCCAGATACACCCATGGAGAGTCACGAAGTGTTGAAGAGCACATACATGCATTCAAAGATGCTTGTACTCAGGCTCAAATAGCCCATCATGATGTTGCATGTAGACTATTCCCCTACTCACTAGGAGATATGGCCTACAATTGGTATCTAAACTTGCCTACCAGATCCATTCTGAGTTGGACAAATTTGGAAGATGTGTTTATGTCTATGTCAACCCTGCCATCTTATACCACCAATTTTCTACAATAAGGAAGGAACCACATGAATCATTTCCTCTATTTAACACATGTTTCCAAAGGATGTATAAACAGTTACAAGAACCTTACTTGGTGGCTGAAAACATCGCCATCCAGGGATATCTAAAATCCATAGACCCACTGATTGGTTTATTTCTGCAAAGAACCTACCTTCCACCAAACATTGATTCCCTATCTAAGGTGTATCACTTGGCCATTAAATTGTACTAGCAGATAAGTTCATAAGCAGGGGGTTTAGGTGGGGTTTTTCCTTCCTTAGGATATCAGATGCCTAATCCAACCCCTCTGTTCAATACCGTCCTGAGGATGTCCCACTCTGCATATGGACCCTTAGTTGAGTTACAACCCCCACCCCCACAACCATTATTTAATGTTGGGACTCTCTATTCTTCCCAACAAACTCAAAATTCTCATAATCATGCTAGAGGGTCTAACCCCATGATACATTCATCAACTATAAAGACCGTGAAAAGTGAGCACACTGCTCACCTGACAACAGAGTTGGAAACTCTAAAGAAAAATTTATCACAAGTAACTAATGAGATGGCACAAATCAAACTCAACCCCTTGTAGAATCAGAATCATAATTATCAGAATCGGGGAGGGTATTCCAACCAAGGTAATTATTTCAACCAGAATGCCAACCAAAATCAAAGGAATTCTCAAAGTTAGAATTTCCCCAACCAAAACTATCAAAACCAAAATAGGGGATATAACCAGAGACCCAATAAAAATAAGAAATGGAACATTGGACCAAACAATGGGGGAGTTCCCCACAATTATCTGCAAATTTTGCAGATTTGAACCCTATGACAAACTGATGCAGGTTGCATGAAACTGCCACACATTCTAAAATTAATTGCCCTGAGATGGAAAAGGTTGTCAAAATATCACAAGCTGACTCCTAATCACCACAAGGAAATCCCAACAAAGGTAGTGGGTTAGTTGATATAGCCATGGCTTATGAAACCATTGATGAATGACACTAGTTCCCCATGTAATGATATAATGAACCATAAGAAGATACCTATGATACCCAAGATTTGCAAACCAAAGGAGGTCATTTTCTAAGAAATCGGAATAAGGAGCCATTCACCACATCTACCCCTCCTAACACTACACTTCACCACCACCCTAGCTTTGCCACCAGGGCTTCACCCACTGGGGGGGCGGGAGGCTATAGAGTTGGAAAATAGGTTGGTCATGAAGTGCAGGTCGGTCCCAAGGGGTGGGTGGGAGAAAATAAGTTTCAAGGGGGTGGTAGATAGGTAGGGCTCTAAGGAATATATGGTAGGTGAGAAAAGCTCGGTCAGTGGCGGAGCAACTCTATAGCCTCCCACCCCCCATGGTGGATGCCTTGGTCGGTGGGGTTTTTTCCTCTATAGGGTGGTGGTAGATGCCTTGGTCGGTGGGGTTTTTTCCTCTGTAGGGTGGTGGCAGATGCATTAGTTGATGGGGTTGGTGCCCCAGGTGGTGGGGTTGGTAGGGTGGGAACTGTAGTTCACCCCCCACCCATTCCCACACAGAGAGGCTCTATCTAGGTTGTTTCTGACATTGAGACAGGGCACCATAGAGTGAGGTATAGAATCTATAGTCAAGGCATAGAATCTCGTCTATATCTTTATTTTTGGGTGGATAGATCTATAGGGGCATACTCATATCACATATAGAATCTAGGTTGCTTCCATATCACACATGTAGACAATACGCTATACATAGTAGGTCAGAGAAAGGAAAGCTCCTCTCACTCATAGAATGAGAGGATCACTATATAGTAAAGAATAGGATTCATCATTTTCAGAGATGGATGAATAGAATTCCCCCCCCAAAAAAAAAAAAATTGACCCCTTTCTAGACTCTATATGGGGTTCCAATTCAACTCCATATTGCACTCCCCCACCCATTACATAGATCTAGATCTATTGCCCACCCCCATATAAAAGCTATATATAGTCAGGTCGACACTCAACCCCATCTATATGTTGAGGGACTCCCCCTCTATAGCCTCTACCTCTATAGCCAATGGAGATGGACTAAGATAAAACCCTTACCATACACCATATCTATCTAGAGGGGGAAAGGAAGGGGTCAAATCCATTTGTTTGAGCATCATCCGACATCATCTATTATAGTAGCCATTGTGATACGACTGATGACTGGACTGGTTGTATCATATCTACTATAATGGTAGATAGACGGATGCATCCATTCCTATATATCTAATCTATAGTAGAGTAGGCATTGAATCTCAAATCGATCTCCTAAATCCTCTACCCCCTAATTCACTGAAGGGCAGGGAGGGTAGAGAAGAGGGGTACCAAATGAGATACTATCAAGCGGGCACCCTCCACACTATTGGCTATATGGGCATGGGCCTCAATCGGTAAGCCCATGCCTATATCCATTGACAAAGGCCATTTCTTTCTACTCCCACTCGGTTGGAATAGAGTGATATCTATCTATATTCTATATGCCCCCTATATATATTCAATAGATTGAGATCTCTATTCCATATGGTTGTACATTTCCAGGAAATGTATGGATTTAAGAATCCACCAGATTAGATTGGTATGTATAGATCTACATTCCTTCCCCGATCAAAGAGGAGAGGATAGTCAAGGATCAAAGAGAATAGTATCATTCGATATAGGCTAGACTAGAATAGTATCGTTCAATATAGATGAGCATGCTTCATTAACTAAACGACGAGGTAGGATTCATTAACTCTCATTCGGTATAGACTACGTTTAGTATAGTAATCTAGAGTAGAGTTCGGAGCATAGATCTAGATCTATATCTATATGGTATGGCAAGTGACGGTTTGGTCTCTATCAAAGCGATGTCGCCACCATATATATAGAAGTGGGGTTGGTTGCCCTATAGATATATATGGGATGGGACTTGTATTATGTAACATAGATAGACGTAGATATCCCCATATATATATGAGTCGATGTCCTTGATTGTTACTTATTCCCACCCAGGGCCTATCTCTATATCTAAGGGTTCTAGGTAAAGCCTCAAAAATCATAGTTCACTAACCATATATTCATTTTTCCCAGGGGGAATTTATGTGCTACTCCATATATACGGGGTCGAGGGACTTGACCGAACCCTATCATCTATATGGGGTCCATCCTTCGGACCCCCTAGAAACTGATAGGCGATAGGGAGTACCCTATACATCTATCTAGAGGTCCCTATATATCCCTATCTAAACAAAGGGGGGAAATGACCCTGAACTATATAACTGACTCGCCCAACCACCCCATATAGATAGAGGGCCCCATCTATCCAGAGGGGGGACCCACCCGGTCAAGTGCTATCGTGAGAACCAATGCAATATATAGATAGGGGGACTGCCATATAGAACTATAGGGGTGTATTTATAGATCTAGTCATCGATTGAGTCAAAAAAAATTGTATGCACCTGACTGCCCCTATGGATCTATGGGGGTCAATTAAGTGATTCTGGCCAGAAAGTTGTGTAACATTTTGAATTCGAGAGCAAATGACCAACCTATATATAGGGCCCACCCCTCCCCTAAAGCTCGAGCTCATCAGAAGAGTGGGAGAAGAGAGGGGGGCCTTGATTCATTCCTCAAAGGCAAGGTTCGAGCAGTTGCTCCAACCAAAGAGCGACTGCCCTATCCCTATATAGATATAGATATAGATAGCTAACAATCATTGTCATTATCATTGGTCAGCCGAGACCCTACTTTTGAGGAGAATCTCTGATGACTCTTAATCAGTTGTATGGATTGACAACTGCAACTGGAACATAGATCTTATCCTATCCTCTAGATTCTAGATTAGTTGCCCATGAGATATATCTATAGGTAGTGCCTATGAGCTATATCTTCTCTATATCTATAGGAAGTAGGCTCTTCACCAAGCTATATCTCTCTAGGGGTTGAGGAGGCTGAGGGACCAATGGGAGAGGTAGTTCTAGGGGCTCGTCCCTCTATATATAGCCCAGGTAAGCTGGCGTATCTCTCCATATAGCTCCTAACTAGAATCCTGATAACAATCCACCTCCATCGAAAGGCCCACCTAAATTTCAAAGCAAAGGCAACTCTACTTTTGTTCCTAAATATCAGATGAATAATGACATGGAATTTGACTTCATTTCATAAATGTAGAAGCAAAAGACCTCTTTGTCATTCTTTGACATCCTAAAGTGGTGCCTTGCCCAACGTGACATCGTGTTGAAGGCTTTGGAAGAGGTAGATCAATCGTAAGGAAAGAATAAGGCAACTCCAACTTCTGACATGAACATGGTCCTATACAGAGGTAAGACGAGGACTCCCTCATTCCTTTTAAGTCTGAGAATTTTTAGAAAGAATCTACATAATTTCCTTTTGGATTCTGGAGCCTCGGGTAATGTTATGCCTTTCACTATTTGCAAAAAGTTGGGTTTAAGTCTCGTTCAGACTCATAAGAAAGTAATACAGTTAGAAAAAATTGAGGTTAATGTGGTAGGGGAAGTAAAAAATGTACATGTGCAGATTGGATCATACCTATGGATCCAAACATATATGGATGTTCAGGTAGCTGATATCCCTGAGACATATGGAATGTGTTTGATCTGGGATTTGATGAAAAGCATTGGAGGTTATCTCTCCTTGGATTTCTCACACATGTAGCTGCCATGGAAAGGGGTAGCAACTCAGATTAGGATCAAAATTGAGCCTCGTCTGAAACATATGATCACGAAATATGATTGTCCTAACAAAGTAGCCTACTTTGAAACTGAGATAGGAGTGTATAGGAGGGAAGAAATCATGACCTTTTCAATGTTTAATCCTAATAACCTACAACCTTTAGAGCATCATGACCCTATGACCACTATCAACCATCAAGTTTTAATCAAAAAATTGCAACAAGATAGGATGGTTTTGGGAGAAGAGGTTGATTTATGGAGTTTGTTACTCCTGAACTAGTGTAGGGTCCATTACCAAAACCATTCTGAGCTGACGTACCAACCCTGAATAGATATTTGAACCATGTTTATTTGTTAGGAGAGACTATTTTGAACCTATGAGTCAGTTTCCATTTCATGGTAGAAATGCGACTATTTTGACAAGGACCAATGACCTTCAGGAAGAAATCTCCCCCCAAACTAGATAGACTCAGATCCTATTTTATGATCTACGAGATAAGACTAAGAAATCTTAGAAATTTTTTGGCACACCTGCACCTATTAACCTTCCATTGCCTAAGGAGTTTCTCAAAAACATAACCCACTCTCAAATTATTTGAGATGAGGTGTAGGAAGCAATTTTTGCACATGATTTAAATCCGAGTGAAATTTATGATGATCATCACTTACAACAATCTCCCAATATCAATATTTTGACTAGTCTGAGCCACCACCTATCTCGCACAAGCAAACACCCGTAGCCAACTTGAAGAAATAAATTCCAGCCCAAGATCAATTGTGGATCCTCAAATTTGATGGTTCCAAGTCTAAAATTGGGAGTGGAACTAGAATTGAACTAACAAACCCGAAAGGGAAAACCTACTTTTCTTCTTACAAGTTACAGTTCAGTTATACTAATAATATGGCAGAGTACAAAGCACTTTCTAGGGAACTGATGTTTGTGCATCAAAATAAGGTTACAGTTCTAATAGTCATGGGAGATTTTGAGGTGATTGTCAACCAGGTTCGCAGCCAATACACATGCCATAAAAAGAGGTTGGCTGCATACAGGAATAGGATATAGAATTTGATCGAATAGTTTGATGCTTTTGGAATCAAATTGATTCCCAGAGAAGATAACCATATTGTTGATGCACTCGTTGTTGCTGCTAGCACCTTGGAACCCATGCAGGATTCCAAGTTGAAGAGATTCTCAATGGAATTAGTCTCAATCCCAGCCAAGCCCGGATAACATCCATAATTTCTAGGTCTTTGATGATGATCAACATATACTTTCCTTCTTGGAAAGTTTAAATGTCTTTCAAGGACAAATCATCAATGAATCAAATAGAGATCAGGGAGACTGGAGTCCAAAAAATTGTGACACAAAGGGAATAATTAATTTGAAAACCAAAAAAAATCCCAAGGGAATGGTAGCATTAGAAAGGATCTTTGATTTTGATCCTAGAGCATGTGAAAGACTACCTACAAATAGTGATGGAGGGAAGTATGAATTAGTTAACTTGGAATATTTAGGCCCAAAGAAAAATATATACATCGACAAAACTTGTCCTAAGGAAATTAGAGATAAAAAATTGAAAGTACTGAAAGCGGATATTGCAGCGATTGCTTGGGGGTATGAAGATTTGAAACTTTTGATACTTAGGTAATAACACATACTATCCCCTTGAAACCTAAAGCAAAGCCCTTTCATCAAAAGAAGTTCCTAGTGAATGCCTTAATTGAACCTCTAATTCTTAAGGAGGTATAGAAGTTGTTGTCAGCATGAATAATTTTTCCAGTAAGGCATTCAATCTAGGTTTCCAATCTGGTTCACGTTCGTAAAAAGAGTGGGGAAATCAAATTATGTGCTGACTTTAGGAACCTTAACAAAGCCTCAAAGAAGGATAACCACCTGCTTCCTTCTCTTGATGAGGTGCTATAGATAGTTAACGACTCCCAGGTGATGTCATTCCTAGATGGCTATTCTGGATACAATCAGGTACTTTTTAATTATGAAGATAGAATGAAGACCGCCTTCACTACTAAGTGGGGGACATTTGCTTATCAGAGGATGTCGTTTGGTCTTATCAACACTGGAGTGACCTGTTAGCGCGCAATGAATGTGGCATTTAAGGACCTGGTAGGTAAATGTATTATCATTTACATGGATGATCTAATTGTATTTTATTAGAATAGGGAAGACCATGCTATAGATTTATCAAAGGTTCTCAGAAAATGTATAAGTTATGGTGTATCCCTCAACCCCAAGAAGTGTGTGTTCGGAGTTTTAGAGGGGAAACTTTTGGGTCACATAATATTAGAAAGAGGGATATCCATTGACCCAGACATAGTGGAGTCCATTCTAAAGCTAACCATCCCAGGCAACAAAAAGGAGATGAGATCTTTCTTTGGGAAGATAAATTTTGTAAGAAAGTTTATAACTGGGTTTGTAGAGATCATCAAACCCCTCAATGAAATGATGAAGAAGGACGGGAAGATTGATTGGAGCAATGAGGCTAAGTTTTCCTTCTCGCAGATCAAACAGTTTATTTTAGAGGCACTAGTTCTAACCAGTCCTAATTATTTGATGCCTTTTTATATTTATTCCTTCACATCTGATCATTCATGTGTTGCAGTTTTAACACAGCTGAAAGGCAAGGGTGATGAGAGGCTGATAGCATTTATGAGTTCTCTGTTCAAGAATGCTGAAATCAGATATCCACCCTTGGAGAAACAGACCTTCGCACTAGTACGAGTAGTTAAAAAGTTATGGAATTATATCCTCCGTAGTCATATTACCGCCATAGTTCCTGACCTTGCAGTGAAGTCTCTTCTTATGCAGAGTGAGTTGGGAGAAAGGCGAGGAAAGTGGATGGAAATTCTACAATAATTCAACCTTGAAATCCACCTGATGAAGCTAGTCCAAGGAAAAGGCTTCTCTAAGGCTATGGCAGATGTTGATACAAAGATTACTTGCCAACAATACACTATACAGTCATTCATGAGTGATCCTTGGTATGTAGATTTGATCTTCTTGTTGTTGAATAACAAATGTCTAGATGGAATGAATACCACTCAGAGGAGAGAATTGAGATTGAATATTTCCCATTATATGCTCAAAGGGGGAGCTTTATATAGAAGAAATTTTGAAGGTGTCTATCTACGTTTCCTTGACCAACAGTAAGCAAAATAGGCCATTACCAAATTTCATGGCAGACATGGTACTAGGCATGGTTGTGCCGATTCAATGACACACCAAATTCTGAGATTGGGTTATTATTTTCCCCATGTGTTCCACAATTCTCACCAACATGTTAGGACATGTCATACATGTCAGACTTCAACATCTAGGGAATGCAATCTGGCAATGCCCCTATAACCAGTATATGAGGTACGACCAGTTTCCCAATGGGAATTAGATTTTGTCGGGGTGATTAATCTGAATTCATTTGTAGGTCACAAGTTTATTTTTATGGCAACAAATTATTGTACACATTGGACCGAAGCTTAGCCTTGCAAGCACAACACCACATAAGTCATCAATAAGTTTTTAAATGAATACATTGTTACTAGGTTTGGAGTACCGTTCGCCTTGGTATGTGATAATGGCCTTGCCTTTTCTTCTGCAAAATTTATTTAGTGGGTGTATGAACATAAAATTGTGTTAAAATACTCTTCTAATTACTATCCATAGGGTAATGGCGTAGTAGAGTCTACTAATAAATTTTTTTTGGAGGTGATTAAGAAGTTATTGGAGAGTAATCCTAGGGATTGGCACACACAACTAAGATTTTCCTTATAGGCAGATAGAACTAGAATCAAAGGCGCCTTAGGAAACTCACTGTTTAAGTTAGTCTATGGCCAAGACCCAGTCTTCCCTATTCATCTACAGATACCTGTTCTTCGGTTCATGCAAGATTTTTACTCTAATTATGATAGGATAGAGGTCTTATTGACCATTTTACTCAATTTGGAAGAACAGAGAGATGTTGCTCTCTAGCATTTTTCCAAACATCAGGTTGTTGTCAAACACTAGTTTGACAAAAGAGCCAAAATTAAATCCTTTAGAATATCATACCTTGTGTTGTTATGGGACAAATCCAAGGAAAGGAAGGGCGATCACCAAAAGTTTGACCAACTTTGGTTGGGTCCATATCAAATCGCCAAGATCCTTGGTTAGAATTCCTTTCGTTTGAGCACCTTAACAGGAGAACCTATCCCATTGCCTATCAATGGAGAGTTTCTCAAAAATTATTTTGGCCCATGAAGTTGTATATATGTAATTATTTGTTTTCTCATTTTTGGTTTGCTTGTTTGTTTGTCCATGTTTCCATTGTCTATTTTTTCTATTGTTGTTTTGTTTTCTTTCATTTCTGGGACCTTCATTTTCTCCATTTCGGAGTGAAGGGGTAGTTATTCAAATTATACTAAAGGTACTAGGAGATAAATTGGTTTAGGTATTTTCAGGTATTTCTATTGAAATCTTTTGTTGCAAGACTTGTGTTTTGTGTTAATTTTTAATAATAGTCTGAAAGGTTAAGAACAAATAGGTACATTGTAAGTGATCTCATAAACCACGTCTGAATTTGTCACAAAATAGATAGAAAAAATTGTTTACATAAATTCCTATTTTTCTTAGGGTGACTATATTCATGATTCAGGTGAAAAATCCGAGTCCTAACACTGTCATGAGGTCCATTGTAGTTCTCAACCCGAATTTTAGGTTATTACATCTAAGTATTGAGAAAAGATAAGAAAATAATTTCTTCACGTAAAGCCTATCCAAAAGAAAAGAAAAGAAAAGCATAAATGATGGCAAACTCAATATGAGAAGGGTAATTCAATTATCTCTATCAGGGCTATGGACGCCTGGTTGGTAGTAGAGCAATGCTTTGAGAGAACTAGAGATATCTCTATCGAGGCTATAGATGCTTGGCTATCAGCAGAGCAATTCCCAGGATATCATTGCACGACAGTTAAAACGGCTCAACTCATGTACCTTGAATCTTAACATAGTTGTTCAAGGATATGTAGAGTCTTTAGGAAAAGAGATGCACCATGCATGCACACACTTAGATTCAAAGTTGTTATTGCCAATTTATGTTTGAGATTCTAGCTCAACCTTGTTTGTTGTGATTGATCATACTTGAGTTCAAATGTTCATGAACCAGAGGTTCTGGGTGACTAAAAATTTTCAGTATCTTGAAAATGGGTAAACCATTTTCCTAGCTGAGTCGCCAATTGTTATGCCTTGCATAACCACCCCATTTTTTTGGTCAAAATGGGTCCCCCTTTGTTTGTTTTGTCCGTGGGGTCTTGGGAGTTGTTCTTTTCCTCCTAAGTATTTGTTTTCTCTATTTTTCGGGTTCGGGTTTTAGGAAGGAACATGCACTTGTTACTTTTCAAAGGTTCAATTCCTTGTTCATGTCTCAATCCCAACCTCATCTTTTTCCTTGTATCTTTCTTTGTTTCAAGTTCAGGTTGCGGACCGGCACTAACACTTGTTGCTTTGCGAAGTATAATTTTTTGTGCATGTCCTAATCCCAATCCCGCGCTTTGTCTTGTCTTTTTATTCTTTGTGTGTCAGAGTCGGGTTTCAAATTGGAACCATTACCTTGCACCCTTCATGGTGTAATTTCCTACTTTTGAGCCGATCTTGACCTCCACTTGTTTCCCCCTTGTACATTTTTCTTGTGTCAGATGTTGGCATGTGGCGATTGATCATGCTATACTGTACACCCCAACATGTATCCTTGCTGGGGTCCGAGGCTGGGCTGGGCCCCGGGTGGGGGTGGCAGCCCCCTAGGAAAATTTCCCTCCTACTTTTTCGCGTCGTCACCGAAAAAGGGAAAAATCAACGAAAAAAGAAAAAAACTTGAATTTGTAGAACCCTAATTTAGAAGCTTCTAAGCTTGTTAAAAAGGGGTTCGGATGGGGGTTACAGTATGATGAAAAATGTGATTATTCGCAAGATTGTAATAGGTTTTTGCACTGGATAATAAAATCATTGGATGGTTGTGGTTTGGTGGATGTAGCCCGAATTGGGTGAACCACATTAAATTCTCTGTGTTATAATTTATTCTATGTGTGTTTTAGTTTCTCTGTTTATTAATTAAATCTGCCTTTAATTGTTAGATATCTACCATTTCTAACCCTAACATCAGAGTCAAGTTTCGGACCAGAACCATCACCAAGAACTTTTCTAAGTTCTTGTTCCTATTTCCGACCCAATCCTGACTTTTGAATCCCTTTGTGTGTTTTGAGATCGGACTTCAGACCATGATTTGAACTTCTCACATTTTGAAAGTTCTGGTTTTTTCTTGAGTCTGATCCTAGTTCCCACTTTCTTTGTGTGTTTTGGGATCAAACTTCAGACCATGACTTTCACTTTGAACTTTTTGAAATTTTGGGTTCATCTCTCAACCTAATTTTGATTCCCACTTTGTGTTGTTTGTTTTTTGGGTTTCAGATTTTGGGACATCGGTTGAACTTTGCATTTTTTGAAAGCTCAGTCTCGGTCCATGTCTTGATCATGACTCCCATTTGTCTTCATTCTTGTAACCTCGCATTTATGACGTCCACCCCAATCCTGAGGCCCAAACAACCCACAATTAATGTCATAACTGCTCACAGGCGCGAATGGGTTTTTACTCTGCCGCTCCTTGATTTATGTCCATTCTGCTTTGAAGAGTTTGGTGAAGTGGACAAGAGCGATGCAAAGCTAAGGTTTTGAGGAGTTTTCTTCAATTTGTCATCGTGCTATCAAAATTATTGGTTGCATTTGAAGGTAGGTGTTTTTCTTGTGTTTCTTTTCTTTATTTTATTCTTGCTTTCCATTTTCTTTTCTTGTTTTTTTTGTTTCATCTGTCTACGTTTTCCTTCACACCCTTTGGTGCATTTTCTTCACTATCGAATCCTTTGGTTCACTGGGCATTTTACTTTATTTTCTTTCTCTTCTGGCTTTTTGTGTTTGGGGTTTTCCCTCCCATTGTTTGGGTTGTGTTTTGTTTGCAGGATTGTCCATCTCACTGTGCCCTAGCTTTCTAGGGTTTTTGCTCTAAGTTCAGGTAAGAGTGTGTCTAAAATTATCAAATTTGAAGTTTCGACTATTTCAAAACAAAAATCTTGATCCCTACACGAACCCGATCTTGAAGGCATGCTTTGGAGATAGTGTTACATGAATTTTTGCCTTCATTATTGTTTTCCTTCGATTCTCGATTCTCGCATGTATATCAGGGTCAAGAATTGAAACTCCACTTGGGGTTTTTCCACTGCTTGGTATAGGTTCCTTCACTTGCCCGATCCTTGCATTACCATCAGGATTGGATGTCAGATTGACATCATGAGCATGTTATAAACTTTTGACAAAGTGTTGTTCCAAGTCCAACTTCCAATCACCGCATTACCATTGGGATTGAAAGTTGATTTGACACCAAATCATTGGTATATCGATAAATACATTGACCTGGTGTCACCCCAATCCCAACTCCCGATATCTTATTGGGATTGAAACTTGGATTTAACCCCTTCCCAATATGCGTACTTAAGGTCAAGTTCACAACAGAGTCCCAACCTTGATTCCCGATATCCTAGCAGAACCTTGACTTGGGAAGCTATGTACACTTGTCCATTATTATGTGTCTAGTTCCAAATGATAACCTGACCCTAACTTCTGATTCAACATCAAGATTGAAACTCTACAAGAATCCTTCATTGATTTCATTTGATAACTACCACTACCTATTCATGACCTTATCCCGACTCCTGACCACATTGCGGGATCAGACCAGAGATTGATACTTAACTCATTTACCATCATACATGTAGGTGCCTGGAAAAGACCTAAATCCGATCCTGATTCCCGAACACTATGGGGTCGGACTATGAAATTGCACTTAACTTCTTCATTAACATAGGTATGGTGCCTAGTCATGACACGTTCCCGACTCCAGACAGAATTCAGTTTATGCTTAAAATGGTTAATTTCTTGGTTTTGTCCTGAACCCGAAACCTAAGGATGCTGAACTAACTTGTTGAATTGGATTTCTTAGCTCGAATTTATGTTGATCTAATATGAATGCTTGTGGTTAAATTGCTCCTCACATATCTTTCCTTTTGCCTAATAACTGTCAGCATTGTAGGATAACTAACAAATGTCTGACTCTGAAGAGGAAGTGCCTACTGAGGGAACATCTAAAGGAACATCAAAGAGAGAAAAAGCTAAGAGGTTAAAGCCAAAACAAGTCCCTCTTACTGTGAAGTATAAGTTCTAGGGGAACCCAATTCCATCTAAGTTTGAGTCTAAGGTCATGAACATCACTGACACATTGGTGGGACATATGGATTTGGAGTAGTTTCACATAGATACTTTTTCAGAGGATGCTACCCCAAGAGAAAAGAGAATTGCGGAGTCAGGGCTAGCTCATGTGCCAATTTTCCTATTGTTGTGCAGTGTCTTGAGTTTATTCTAACTGCTACACAAATGTACAATCCTACTTAGAGGCAATGCATTGATGCTCAGGGTAATGTAATCATTGATTTAAACCTGACAATGATCAGACACAATTTTTACCCTCCTCCTTACCCCAATCTTAAGATTTTGACTGAAGCTAAAGCACTTGAACTATGGGAAAAGTATGTCGAAGGAAACAAAAATCTTATCAACAAACGGTGGATGAAGAAAGAGAACAAGTCAGTGAAGAATGTGTCATCTAATCCCAAGAGGTCATACTTTCTGAAGACATAGGGTATATGATCACATTATTGGCCAAAGTATTTGGAAAACCAAATTCTCATGTCTTTGAGCACTAAATGTTTCCTTTCATTCAATTGACTATTGATGGAAAGCAATACTTAGATTGGGGGAAAATTATCTTAGATAACATTCATGATCAACTCCTTAAAGTAACACAAACTAAGACATTTTATATGTCTTCTTATGTCATTTACTGTGCAACAAGGATTGGACGGTTTCCTAGGTTGAACACTAAAGGGTCAATGGATGATGGCTCAAATCAAAAGAAGGTTTGGGAACATTATGACCAACTAGAGCTTAAGGAGTTAGAGAAAAACTTTAAAAGAGTTAATGATGCCTTTCTATATGTTGTTATAAATCATCTCACAGGTGACATTGGGTTCAAATTGTCACAAGAAGCTATGGAGTTCATTCAAGAATGGGGGTATTGGTTTATTCAATACCCCAAGTCTACTTATTTCAGGTTATTTGGTTTTGATGGTCACCCTTTTAAGCTGCCAAGGTGTTGTGGTGATAGGTGGATTTTAATGGAGTTTGCTCAACAAGTTGCAAAAGTAAATACTAAATTTTCCTCACAACATAAGAATGTTTCTCATTCTTTCCCCTTGCAATTGGGATTCTATTCTTGTTCTTCTTCAGTAATGGCTAAGTCAACAACAAAGGAATTTCAAGCTCTGAATTTACAACATACTTTCAGAAAATCCTTTGATCCAAAAAGAAAAATGTATGCATTGTACCCTTCTCAGTTTCCTCATCATCAACCACTTCTCGAGGATTTTTGGGCCAACCCTCAGGATTAGTTTGAAGTAAGGAAAAGGGGGTATGAGAGATTAAAAATTCCCTAGATGAGAGATTTTGATGTTAAAAAAGATATTCCTGAGGGAACTACTGATGATGGGATCACACTTGATCCTAGGTATGATATGGATAAAGTGGCCACAAAGAGTTTGGAGCCCATCAATTGGGCAGAAAAAGAAGAAACTAAGATCCAAAAAATATCATGGGGAGTGGTGAACAAAAGCTTGAAATGGATTGAACTCTAGTTAAAGCAACCAAGAGTTGGGGTTTCAAAGAAAAGAGGTTCTAGCAGTGAACCTACTTCTTCTACGGAAACCCAACAATACAAAGATTAAAGAAGGGTGTTACAACAGGGGAAACAACCATAGAAGAGCCTTCCTCAATAGAAGAGGAAGATGATATTTCATTACAACATATTGATGATGCTTTGTGTAAAGTAAAGGCTACTTGTGAGGTGGCTGTTGCTGGAGTTACTTCAGGTTTTGGTGCCACACCCTTAGCTGTGGTCCATCCTGGTGAAGAAATTTATGAAGAAGGTTTTTCTGTTGTCCCTCAATGAACTGAAGATACCACTCCTGTTGTGCCATCAACATCAGGAGCAGCAATTGTTGAAGAGGAAAGGCCCCCTATAATTGATGTAGTAGAATCACCTATTTCTTCAGATTCTGAAATAACTCTGTCTCAAGAAGGAGAAGGACCTGAATGGGAAGAATATTTGGGGAAGGTTGAAGAGAGAACTGGGTTTGAAACCGGAAGCTTGTATAGTGAAGAATTGGAGTTGAATGAAGTATTGACAAAAAAAGAACAAGAGGAACTACTGGAAAATGCCCAAAGGTTAGCTATTGAATAGGCTACTCAAGAAGAAGAAGCACGAAAAAGGAAAACTGAAGAGCTAGCCCAAGAGAAGGAAGTTAGTGAGGCACTAAAAAAGGCAGAAGAAGAGACTCTTGAACAAGAATTGGAGCAACAAAAGGAGAAAGATGTACAAGAAAAGGCTGCAGAGGAAGAACTCTAAGCTAAAGAATTGGAGCAGCAGAGGTTGAAAGATGAAGAGGAGGTTGTAAGGAAAGAGGAAGAAATGAAAAAGATAGAAGAAATAAGAGCCCAAAATGAGAGAATGAAGCAATAACATATACAAAAAGAATAGGAAGATCAACAAAAGGATTCTTCTCAGCAAACTGTTGAGACAATTTCTTCTACACCTCCATCCTCAACACTTTTGAATGTTCAGTAAGTAACCACTCAGCCACCTGCACCCACTTGGATCAAATTGAATTTAGAGAAGATACAACAAGTGCAAGCTCAACCAGTGACGTGGGATGAGATGAGAGAAAAAATAGATAAAGTGAAGTGAAGGAAAAAGCCTCATTCTGTGCATTCAACCAAGTTGACTGATGAAGGAGATCTAGTAGCAGAAGTTGCTACCCCCATTGCTGATAAAGATGATAGAGAACTGCAGCTTGAGGATTATCATATAAGTACTGTTAATCTAGGGAAGCATACTAGGAATCAGTAATTAAACCTGATAGATATTGTTGATACCACCACCAAGTCGAGGTTAATTAAAGACAAGCAAGCCAAAGATGAGTTTAAGGCTCAAGTGGGAAAGATGAAGGATTTTCTGAAGGAGTAAATTTCATCTACTCCTGAATAGCCCACACCATCGGAGGTACCTATTTTGATAAGCCAAAAAGAGGTGGATGATTTGAGTGAAATGAAAAAGAAGGCTACATGGTTTGATAATTGGTTCAATGATTTCAAGTCTGACATGGATGAGAATCTGCATAAAGGCTTTAAGCATTATTATGTAGGCCTTAAATTGGTTAAAACAATAGAAGAATCTGTAAGAAAATGGTGGGAGGAGGAAGAGAAGCTCAGGCAGTACTTGGGAAAGCTGAAGGTGATTGCCAAAATTTCTGATGAAGAATTGGTCTAGTCACAAATTTTCAGTGATGAGGACTCTGAATTTATTTCAAATTCTATTAATGTTTCTATTTTCAAAACATAAAATCTTCTTGAATAAAGAATAGCCATACTTAAAGGGTATGTGCAGGATCATGGTGAGCCAAAAAGTAGCGATATGATGGGTATGTGTAGGGTATGTGGTTGATGACTTTTTTTTAACCCAAAATTGATGAAACGAAAAGGGTTTTTAAAGGAGATTCTCAGCTTTCCACCAATATAAATTATGCTTTACTTTGAATTTAATAAATAATTATTATTCATTATCTATTTGAATTACGACTAAAGTCTTAATTGATAGGTTGATTGAAAAACATCTATAACTTTCAAATGGTATCACATTTTTTGAATCTGAAACATGCGTCACATTCTATGTTTCACATACTATAGGATTAAAAAAAAATGAATTTCATGAAGTTTTGACCAAGTTAAGGTGGTTATACATACAAGTTTTTATATTTTTTAAAAGTTGTAATAAAAATTCATAATTAATTATTTACTTGGAAAAAATTACAAAAAATATGCATCACATCGAGACATGAGTCCTCTACTTATATCTAAAATCTTATAAAAAAATATTATCATTTTATTGTAGTTAGGGTGATCAAACAAACACCTACTTATTTTTTCCCTGAAATTTAAGTACTACTGCATTGAAATTTCAAATTTTCACCAAATAGATTTTTTTTTTAAATAAACCTAGTAGTTTAGAAACTACATCAATTTGCTACAAATTCTATTCTTACATAGTTTTCAAATAATATAGATAACTTATTCAAATTTTTACGTCAAGTTGCCTAACTCTGATTTTTCTGAATTTTTTGCCACTTAAGGGCCTGTTTTTTCCATGATGATCTTGCACATACCTTAAAAGCATTCATGAAATATGGGAATAGGTAGGCATCTTTAAGGATATTATTTTAAAACTTATTTGATAAAACTTTACCTCCGAATTAGAGACTTGAATCATTGGGAGGCATAAAAGATGCTTGGGAGGAAAGACTTGATAAAATAATGAAGGAAGGAGATACTGTTGAGTTGACACTCATGGATAGGCTGCTAGATGTCAGATGTGACATGTGGTGGGCAGTCACAAACATTAGTCACCTAAGAGACCTTGTTGCTACAATGGAGAAGAAATTTGAGGATTCAAAGTTTAAAGTTGATTGGGTCGATGGACTTGATGATGATATGTTGAAGCAAATTTTATCCAATTATGATGAGTAACATGGAGCTTCCAATGAGGGTGACAAGTGAAAGAAATTTTTTCAATTATCTTTTTGGATAGAAATACTTTCATGACGGTTTTTTAGCAGGTGGACGACTTTGGATCAAGTGTTAGTAAGTCAAAGATAACACGTGGCGATTAGTAGAAGACTGAGTTGGGACTCACAATTTGAATTTTGGTTAAAGAAGCAGATGGTGTACCTTTTTCAGCTCCAACAATTGCAGTAGAGACAAACGCTTGGAGTTAACTAGGCATTCCTATAATGGTGGATATGGGCCCTAGATTGTGGATTTTAATTTTTGATAGGAGGAATTGATGCTATTTTTGTCTATATTTTTAAATTATCTCCTCATTGTAAAGGGTAGCTAATTGAAGTTAGATTGGCTACCTAAAAGAGAGATTAGATATAGTTTACTTTTTTTACTTTTTTTTTTTATCACTTTTTACAGCTTTAATGCAATTAGTTTTATTTCACTAGTTTGTTAGTTTAACGATTATGTTGATGAACAATGGTCATTTGTATTCCAGTGAGATTTGTTGTGCATAAATGTTTCTTATTTGATGAAAATCAATAGAAGACTCTGAATCTGAAACCATTCCATTGTATTATTTGTGGATGATATTTCTTTATGTTTGTTGATCTGTTAATTTTGGTAATGCACTTGTGATATTTTGTTATTGAAAAAGGTGAAAAAAAAGTGATGATGAATGGATGCAATGGTATGGATTATTCTATAGATTGTGTTGTTCTATGGTTTTAGTTGGTTAATAAATCGCTCATTATGAAGTTTTCATGTCTGAATTGAAAGAAATCTATTTTCATGTGTTGTTGTCCTAATCCTTGTTCTATCTTTTTCCGTTAATTTATACCCCCCCAAACGTTAGATTAGTTCATATTATCCAATTTGTAGTCATTTACTAGCATGCCCCTTGAATATTACAGTTTCATAGGCCACTGAATGACGACAACATAGTTGAGAACCAACTACAGAGACCTTGGAAGATAGGTGGTTTTAGATCATTTGTCTTTTTCAAGAGAAATAGAGTAGAAATATTTTGTTTTAACGTTATTGTGTTACTTTGACCATCAACAAGTAGTATCATAATGAGATGTTGATTTCTATATTAGAGATAAGGACAGTTTATTGCTACAGGTAACAATTCACAGTGGCAGCTTATGAACTAGAGCAAGTTGGGTGCATGAGAAAGGATCTCGACAGAGATGACAGTTTGATCTTGAACTAGGATAGTGAGCTTCATGGGACAGTCATGGATTTGTGAAGAAGACATCTACGAATGTCTTTGTGGTTCTATGCTCGGTGATACTCAGAAAATTAGTTTCTTTCTCATTCTTTGAGCTATGTATTGTAACCATGAAGGTTTTTTAGCAAAGAGGACGCATTGTAACTTATTTTCAAATCTGTATGTTGTTTGTAAGCATTTTTTATCAATAAAACAAGTTATTTTTACCTTCTCAAAGTTGTTTCATTGTGCAAGCTTCAAAATATACTACTAAATATACTGACTAAATGCAAGCTTCAAAATGACTAAATATACTACTAATTGACGTCAATTAATAATTAAATTGACTAAATATACTATCAATTGACAAGAAACCAGTGAACAATGAATAAATATGACTAAATATATGACTAGTGTTAAATCAGTGAATAAAAATGACTAAATATACTACCAAATTGATCAAAATGATGATTAAAATTAATGACTAAATACACTACCAATGGATAGAAATTAGTGAATAAAAATGACTAAATAAGTGATTAGATTACAACAATCAATGACTAAATATATCAGTGGAAAAAAGTGACTAAATAAGTGACCAGATCACAACAATGAATGACTAAATCAACAACTAAATATACTACCAAATTGATCAATCAAAACAACCAATAAATGACTAAAAATGGTTTAGTCATCAATATGGCACGTTATATATGATTGGAAATAAACTACTAATGGTCATGTGACCAAATGTAGTAATTTATAAGCAGTTTTTAGTAGCTTTTTCAGTAGTTTATTGTTGTTTCTGTACTACTGAGAAGATCAAGCCTAGAGAATTCTTCATTGGAGATTTGGTTAAGGAAAATTAGTGAAACTTGCAGGAACAAGAAAAGAAGGACAAGTTTGAACCTAATTGGCTAGGCCTGTACATTATTACAACAAAATGTGGATCAGGGGAATATCAGCTAGCCACCATGGAAGGAGAGCCCCTTGAAGAGCCCATGAATATCATCCATCTCAAAAACTTATTCGCATAAGAAGAACCAAAAAAATAAATACAAAAAATACAAAAATTAGAAAATTACAAAAAAAATAAAATTAAAAAAAATAGTAAAGAGAAATAATTCATCCAATGGTGAAAACCAGTTTGTGGTGCCTTGGGAAAGTACCATGGTGAAAACCTAGCAAAAAAGTGCCATGTGTAGAGACATGTCCACCATCTATTAGGTCACCCTTTTCTCCATCCATAATAAATATGTCTGCTCATGATAACTCTATTCATAATAAATCCACTCATTCACCTCTCAACTATAGCTCGGAATACACCCATTCACCCTCCTTTGTGTCACTGGGCTACACACTTCCATAATAAATAGATAGCTTACACGATCATCATCAGCAGATGTAGTAGGAAGCGATCTTTAGTATACCTAGTTGCTCATCCATCCATAACATAATAAAATCCCATAATAAAAATACCACCCATAACAAACACTTCACCATCCCAAATGTACCACTCACATCATTCTAAGACAAATAACAAACGTTACTACATGGACCTTGGCACTAAAACATCATAATCCTCAAACTTATCCTGCCGCTTCACTTTCCTCCCATCATAACCCACCCCATCTTTGCCTAATAGGATGTATCCTTCCTTATTCCGACAACCTATATCAGTCTTACCTTTTGGCCAAAGATTTGGCTTTTTCTTCTTTTTTTGGATTTATTATTGTGATCTACGAATTCACCAAGTCGAGATCACCTAGATCTTTTCATATCTTGGTGTGTCAACAACAAGGTACAAAGTAGATATGGGTCACCTTGTATGGCATGTTTGTGATTAGCCTGATTTACTAATGATTTCTCATACCTCAGCTAGAGGGGTTCAAAACATTTTGGTCCGTTATATAATCCCCTTTATGATCCACTATGGTGTCAGGAATTATTTAGTGATTAGGTATAATCTTTCATTTGCACTTGTTTGTGAGTCTCAAAGTCCATGGAAGACACATGATCGTGCCTTTGGTCATTTATACCATTGGGGAATAATGTTTCTTGCTATATCAAATTAATAATTGCTCACCACATTTTCCCAGCATAATCAACCCTCCCCATCCACTCCATCCTTCTCTTAGCTAACCACCCCCCCATCTTTTCTATTTTATTAATCCCCCCATTGCACACCTAGACTGGGGTACATGTATCATGACAAAAACAAACACTCACACCTACATCTCACATGATTTTGATAAGGGAATTTTGAGTACAAAACTAAAAAAATTCCATTGACATGACATCAAATTCATGGATGCACTAATGACTAAGAGAGGGAAAACTATCAAAAGGAACCTGTCATCCCCCTGATCCCTTCTAATTATTTTACCATGATGCAAATCAGTCGTTGCCAATTACCTGCAAAAACTACCATAAGAGACAAAGTAAATGTAAACAAGCTGACATCTAAGTTACAAATTAGGTATTATCAATGGCATGACATTCATACACATCCCATCAAAACATCATAAAGGAAATATGCACAAGAAAAATTTCTCACATCATTAGCACAATATAGATACATAAACATCAACATTTTTACATTCATTCATCATATGCATAAAAATCCATTTCCACAGAAGCATTTACGATGAATTTTATAACATTTTAGACTGCATACTCTACAAATAAAACCATCTACCCATCACAGTAAAAGGTGAAGAAAACATATGGTATTTATTGTATTGTCATCATAGGATTGAAAGCTAAATCATAAAAAAACCATCAAAGGAAAAATTTAGTATACCTAATACCATACAATCTATTAATGGACTAGGGCTTATATCAAATAATGAACTTCAAATGAGTAGCTGCCTACCACCACTATCATCCATCCATCAAGTAATGAACACACACGTCCTTCGCTATCAAAATTGTATCACAAAGTTTTGGTGAATGCTTCAAATATCATCAATTGCATATATCCATCATACCCCATGCATATCATAATAAACATCATAACATCCACATATAATCCATCATATTATCATCATAAAGAACAGATAAATGCACATAATCTAACATCATAAACCTAAACCATATCACATGCATAATTAATCCACATCACATAATAAAAAACCATATATAGTACATCTGCATAAACCATATAGGACCAAATCCATCATATCATATATATCAAAATATAATGTCATGCTACAAAATGTATGATGGTCTCTCATGTGTACAAAATCCGAACCCATCTTGGGGAAAAAATCCAAAAAGTCATCATCAACATGCACTAGCCTATGATCCCCACATCTGATTTCTTGTCAGGTGATCTCTATGGTGGATCCCTTTGTGGTGCTTGTGGTGGACCCATAGTAACTAACGGTCCTGAGTAAGCTTACCCATGAGATCTTCTACTCACTGTAACATTGGCAATCCTCCGCTTTGGTGGCATTGCCTCCTAATAAGCCATCCTCCACCGCTTTGCCTCTTGGGTGGCCCGACCATACTCTACAAACCCAATAGCCAATCCACCCTCACCTAACATATCGTAGGCTACATCTTTCTCCGCCGTATTCTATTTGTCTCTCTCCGCCTTTGATCTCACTCTACTATGATCACTACTAACTGCCCATTATCCCCTCCACCACACCAACTTCCCCCATCTAATAGACCTTGCAATCTAGTTTCCTCTGCCCTAGCTGTGTATCTCTCACCCCTCAAAGTAACCACCTCTTCCCTAGCCACATCCCTCTCTGTAGTAAGTGTACCAACCTACCCATCCATCTATCCTTGTAAACGGACCACATTGGCACATGCCATATCCCTCTCACCCAAAT
This sequence comes from Sequoia sempervirens, assembly GCA_007258455.2. NCBI lineage: Eukaryota > Viridiplantae > Streptophyta > Pinopsida > Cupressales > Cupressaceae > Sequoia > Sequoia sempervirens. Next base: position 106,503,586 of record VDFB02000003.1, read on the forward strand.
GATCCTACCAAGCTTGATCATGCTCCTATTGGAGCCGGTCACTCTACAGCATCATAACATCTAACTAAGCCTATGGGCATCCACCCCTCTACCACATGTGGCAACCCTCCTCATCTCCACCTACTCCAATATCCTCCCCTCCAACACCCTGATCTCCATCCTCTCCATCATCATCACCATTGTCATTTTCCTCACTCCCATCACTGTTGTCATCATTAGAGCTGCTACTATCCTTTGACCTACTATTGCTGCTCTCATCCCCACTTCCCTCTACTACCACTGGTTGATCACGAGGTATGGTAAGTTGAAGAGGTTTGTGCCTCTCCCACCAGGTGTTATACTCTGTCGTAGTACCAATATTTGACACCCCTTGTCTCAGATCCCACACCACTATTGGTGTATCTCTCCAACTCTAATAGGTTGTGTCGTACTCAACAAAACCACCCCACTTCCACCTCCCATGGGCCACCCATCAAAAAAATGCCTCTACTAGAGGAACTCCCTGTCGTTGCCCAAATTGTCGCAATACCCACATAGGAAGATACCTCTCAATAATAGTTGAAATTTTCCCTATCAAATAATGAACCCTCTAGATATATGGCATATAGCAATCATCATCCTCCCACTCCTCGCAGTCAATATACGACCACCAAATGAATGAATCTATCTCATCAATAATCTTGTGCCAGTGGTCCAACTCACCCAGATGTCGCTACCCCAAAACCTTGCATACATAAAAACATAAGGGATGCCTGACCCCCATCGTTTGTCACAAATTTGACGTAATATGACAATGTGCTCAAAGGCCCAAACATGTAATAGAGTCACCCCTACAACTAAGCTTCATCCTCCTCTATACACATCATAATGAATCTCTCTATACAGATCTCCCAACATAGCTGCCCCCATGCATATACCGTCCCCTCGTCAAACATGCTCTCCATCACTCCTACCTAGCCTATCACAAATCCCTACAACCTCCTATTCAGCATCAAAGTACCCATAATCAATGTAATTACAAAAAGGTAGAGATCCAACCACTCATACAACCTTGCATCTAGGTCTAAATCCACACCTTTGAATGGTAAATCCCAACATACAAATATCCTCTATAGGGCATCCCTTGCCCCTGCAGATGGTATGCCACTAACACTCCTCAGATCAGTATCTAAAGAATCCACCACACATCCTCTAATGTGATTGTAGCCTCGCCTTTGGGAAAGTGAAAACTGCTCGTCTCACTATGCCACCACTCCACTAGTGTTGTCATCAAAGCTCTGTGTGCTCAGATCCAAGGCATACGGGAAACAAAATATAATCCTGTTAGGTGTAACCAATCATGTCTGAGCTGGAGTTAGTCTTTGTCACAATTTCCCCATAACAACCATCTATCGCTCCCTTGACTGTAGGACCTTCAAGTCCTCCTGAATCATTCCACACACTAACATCAACCTTTTTATCCAAAACATGAACCTACTTCTAACCTAACTAGCCCACCCTTACAGTTTCTATGAAACTACACTTCTGTTTTGGCACAAGTATCATTTTATACAATGCAAGTGCATCAATTTTGCACCCAAGCATCGTTTTACACAAGCACATTAATCTTTCACCCAGGCATGCCAATTTTGGATGCAAGCAGGCCACATTGCGCAAGTGTTGTTTTCCCTTCCCCAATCCCCCTATTGGTGTGCATTAAACACATGCGCGCGTCAAACGCATGCGTGCTAAACACGAGTGCTATGTTTTTCAACATGGGCATTGAAGTCAACCACAAGCACCACAGAAATGCAAGCGCCATTTCTTTTCACATAGGCAATACAATCATGCCCTTAGGCACCATTTCATAAAACAACACTTTTGTTTCCTAAACTTCATCTCCTAATTAAATGTACCTTGGACCCCCATAACCTAGCCTAAACCTAAAGGATAGACTACATACCGGCTTGCCTACGTCCTCCGGTCACTGATACTCCTGAACTCACTCTGCACGGTGTGTATGTCGAGGAATCTCCATCATTGCTCCGCTCTACCACCTAAGCTCCAATTCACCAATCAAATGTTGAAAATGACTTTTTGAGCCCCTCAAAGCCTATTTATAGGCTTTTTAACCCTAATCACCTCCTCTAAACCCTAATTTCTTCTATACTAGACACATCAAATGTCTCGTTCTCCCTCCCCGTTCTGCCTAATCTCTTTGTTTATTCTCCCATTGTTTGCTAACATTTTCTTCTACACCATCCCACATCATTTTAACTTTCCTTTTTTGAGATCCTGACCAAAAATATTTTTTCTAAATTTTTCTAGTCAACCTCTCAAGGGGGCATCACCTCATGTAGCTAACTTTTCAATCCACTAGGGCAAAATTTTAAACTTCTTTGACACAATATCACTTTGAACACTACATCAAAGAGGGGCAAAATGTAGTCACCTCAAATCTGACATCACTTCCTCGTAATTAATTAAATAGCTTTATTTAATTAATTTACCCATTCCCCCCCTTTTAAATAATCAAATACATTTATTTAATTAATTAATCCATTTTCCCCTTATAATTAGTGAAATATTTTATTTAATTAATTATATCACTCTCTAAAACTATAGTTCTTCTAACCAATTAAATAATTTTATTATTGAATTGATCCCATTAAAATCCCCTATGCTTCTAATCCCAATTGTGTTAATTAATCCTTGATTAATTAACCCACTAACCCTCATTATCCTATTCTCCAACTATTAACTCCACCTAAGAACTAATAAACTCATGGTTTATTAACTCCATTTATCCTATTAAGCTGATTGATCACTAATTAGCCATCCTAATCCCCATCATTATCATTATTTCCCAATTTAAAATTCACTCTCAACCCCTGCATCTTGTCTCATTAATGGGATAAATCTCACCTACCTCCACTATCTTACAAATAGCCTCCAAAATTAAATTGGTTGTCATCACATGTGTGAGCACATCCCAGCTCTCTCCTTGTACCTAATTGTGACACTTGTCACAATGCTAATGAGCCACACCCTTGATCCATGAATCACATTCTCAAGCAATCCTAGCCCTTCATCAACTTTCAATCTTGGCCCTCCATTTCCCCCTCCAATTTTCTATAAATTGAGCCTTCATCCTCTCATTTCTCCATCTTGAATTTGGGCTAATATCATGCTGGTGCAATCTTGTGAGAAATCCACATCCATACTTGAGCAAATCCAACAAGAGTAGGGTGCCTCTTGAGCTCAATCTTAAGGGCCACCAAAGGTATAAGGTTGTGTTTTCAATTTGATTTCATTTCCTTGCTATTTTATGCTTTTGGTGTTATGTTTTTACCCCTCTATAGTTATCACACTATTATGAATGGATTGAATTGGAAGCATAAGATCGATTGATTGTTGTGATTTAAAATTGAGATCGACGATCTCATATCAAAGGAGAGGATGAAATCTCTATCTTATTAATGTACAAACTATAGAGCCTTTGATTCCTAAAAAGGAATATGTAGGCAAGGCCATTACAAATGAACCCTTGAAGTATAGGTTTGTATATTAAAAATAATATATTAACCAAGGTGGTTATTACAATTTTTTTATTTCTCATCTATCTAAGTTGTCATGTGTCTATCTTATAAATCATTCTCTAGATATTGTAGGGCCACCTTCCTAGGCCTCATAAAGCTCAAAAAGTAGGAGAGATAGCCCTCTCTTGTCATTAGGTCTTTCATTCAACATATTTTTTAAATTTGCTTCATGTTTGACAAATATTCTTATATATTTAAAGTAAAATTATTCAATAAGCTTCCTAAAAGATGTTTGTTAGAGAACAAAAAAAATCTCTAATAGACGTCACTAAAGAGTTTTTGATCATGCCATTGGCTAATCTTGACTCCTCCTAGAATTTCTTGTTGCATGAATTCATTCAACTTCTTTGCCCACCATTGTTTGATTTTTGTGAGCATAATATTCAAGTCATGCCTATTGAGCAATGCATGGCATTTAAAGGGGTCCTAGAAATGGATCCGAAATGTGCAATTACTTGATCATGTGCAAAATCATAGGCTGAGAACTTAGACTACTAACTCATTGGCATATCTTCAAGTCTCACCCAAAACACATTAAATCCTTTACCCTCTACTCTAATCTACCTGCTACTTGCTTCAAAGCCTAAGCATACCTACATATACTTAGGAATCATACATAGATGTATTGGATAAGTCATTAAACAAAACACATTGTAACAAAAAATACATTTATTTCTATTTTTTTAATTTATTCTCTAATTTTTCTCTATTCCAACATTAGAGGTATGTATAAACAACTTCTAACATTGACTAAACTAAACATATATAAATATATAATTAAACACCTTCACTTACATATACTACATAAAATAAATGTGATCCTTAAATATAATCTCGTACATATTTATATTTTTTCTATACACTTTTATATATTATGAAAACCATATATGCTATATCTAAATATTAACATTAATCTTTTATCTATTACAAAATTATTACATTTGGATAGTATTACTTTTCCTTAGCTTCACTATTGACAAACTTTGTTAATATTAGATTTCATGCAAGAAGCCGAGACCACCACTGCAATATAAATATTTGCAGAAATTTGATTTCATGCAAGGGTCGTGGATTTTGTAATTTCCATCTTCTGGAAAAAAAAAAGAGCAAAGATATCACATGCCTTTACTTTTTTCTTTTGTTCAATGGAATCACTTCTAAAGATGTTCTCCTTGTTGGGAAAAATTGTGACAAAACTATTATGAAAAGTAGTATTATTTTTATTAATTTATGATTTTTAATTATTTGGTAAAGTAGTTTTTTGATTAATTATTATTTTTTGTTATTTCATAAAATGAATTTTTGAAAAGGTAATACTTATTTAATATTGAGAATGTATATTTGACTGTATTTATTAATTAATTGAAATTCAAAATTATGTTATATTTTAAATTTCAATTAATAAACTTAATCAAATATATGTTCGGAATGTTTTAGTTTTGAAAGGGTTTAAATATTTTTATAAAAATATTTGAAATCTTTACTGATACTTACCATACATCAATAAAGATTAACAATGAGAACAGTAAGAAATGAACAGTTAAACAATAGCAATCATACTACATCACAAAATTAAAATCAAACCCAAACAATATAAAACTGACAATCTGTCACCTAAAAAAGCACATATATAACTAAGATAGAAATGGGAAATCAACAAATCAAAATGATTTAAAGCCAAAATATTTCAAAGAACATTAAATTCTATCTACTATCCACGGGACAAAATCTGGAGCATTTCTTATGAACTAAACTATTGTTAGATTTCATAATTTAGGGTTTTCTCATCTTTGATCAATGGAGAATTAGGATTAAAAATGGCCTAAAAGAGATGAAGAGGAAGAATCAGAGTAATCAAAAAGCAATGTTCCCTTATACAAATAAAAATAATAATAATAACCATCCACCCAGCCTGACAAGCTATGGCAGCATTAGACATGAGATCAAAGCAGCTTCATTGCATAATTGTGAATTTTGTAGTCCCAAAAACCATGATTCTGTATCACACGTCAGTTAATTGATGGTAGCTAACCATACACAACTAGAGAAAGATATGGCTAACAGATTATTGCCTTTATAATCAATGGAAAATGAGTAAAAAGTCCAACTGCTGGAGTGCAATTTTAAACCTCCCTATAAAATGATACCCACAATTATGGATTCTTCCATATTGTCTTTTTCAATTGCCAAGGCATTCGTTCTTTGTGGGTCATTGGAGAAAAATAGATAATAGCTTTCTATGTAAGGCTGCTTCAGTGGTAGGAAAATAATTTTTTGGTTACCTGATATTAAACTCTGGCCTATGAATAATTGCAGAAAATCATGAACCCTAAGAAATTTAAGTATACCAGTGTAATGGCTTACATCACTGTTTGTGGCATACTGAATGCATTGGATCAGATTTATGACCTCAGGTTGCATTAAAGTGAACTGAAAGGCATTGACTAATGTGTTTGCTTGGATGTGCAGATCATTATATCCTACTGTTATCCACTAGAATGATGAAGCAATTCGTAAGTAACAAACTGATTCATGATGAGTACTGCTCTGGTACCTTATATTCACAGCATTTAATCTCTCTATTGTATTAAGGAAAATTATAACTACAGTATAGACTAAAATATTATCTGTATGTGAAATGATGGATAGCTTCAGGAGAAATCTACTGATTGTGGCTTCTGCTATTGTTATAGCTTTGATCTCAACACGATTGGTGCCTCCATCGAATGTGGGTGGTACAGTTCATGCCAGTCAAATTAGCTATATAAGCAATAAAGTGATAGAAGCTTTGGAATCCATTGTAGGTTCTGCCCCTTTTGATTTTGCAAGGAGTATAGTAAGAAAACACCACAGGAAGAAGAAATATAAGAATAAATGTGATGAAAAACTTCCACCCTATTATGTTTTGGATGAGGATTATAGCCAAGTTGTGATAGTGGATCAGGATGGGTGTGGGGATTATACAAGTGTGCAGAAGGCTGTAGATGCAGTTCCAGAACAGAGTCCCAACAGGACCATAATTATCCTCCATTCGGGTGTCTACAAGTAAGTTGATTTCCTTGCTTGGATCAATAAGGTCTAATAGCTTCAGATCTATAACACATATTTAGTCAACAAAAAGGAGAATAAATTCTTGTAATTCTGTGACATGTTTAAACTCTTAAATCTGTAATGTATGTTTGCTGTCAACTCATTATATGCTGCAAGAAAATGTGTAGCATGACCCACATATCAAAATTGTTCAAACAGAGAAAAGATTTCAGTTGCAGAATCAAAAGGCAGCATCACACTCCAAGGGCAAGGTTACCTCAACACCTTAATCCAATGGAATGATACAGCCAATTCTTCTCATGGGACATTCTTCAGTGCATCGGTCACAGTTTTTGCACAAAATTTCATAGCCCGAAATATAAGTTTCCAGGTTAAAGATCAAATGTATATGTTACATTGTTTCTGTAAATCTTTTTTCCCTCTTGTATTAACAATGTATTTCTTCCAAACAGAACACTGCTCCTCCAGCAAATCCAGGTGATGTTGGGGGACAAGCAGTTGCTTTGAGAATAGCAGGTGATCAAGCAGCTTTCTATGGATGCGGATTCTTTGGTGCTCAGGATACCCTTCACGATGATAAAGGAAGACACTACTTCAAGGAATGCTTTATACAAGGCTCTATAGATTTTATATTTGGCAATGCAAGATCTCTCTATGAGGTGATCCCATGAACTTTATTGCTTTAGAATATAAAATAAAAGTGTACATAGCATTGTAAATCAAAAGAAAAAAAATACCACCATGGTTATAAATCAGATAGTCTCTGTAATTTTCTGTTCAGAATGAAGAATATTGTATGGTAACATAGTCTCATTTCTGCAGGATTGCCGATTAAAATCTATTGCAAATCCAGTGCCAAGTGGAGCTACAACCATAACTGGATGCATCACAGCACAAGAAAGACAGTCAGCTGAAGAAAACACAGGTTTCTCCTTTGTGAGTTGCAGCATTGAAGGAAGTGGAAGAATTTGGCTAGGCAGAGCATGGGGTCCCTACTCTCTGGTGGTTTTCTCTAACACTTACATGTCCGACATCATTGCTCCAGAAGGATGGAATGACTGGAATGACCCCAAAAGAGATCAGTACGACTTCATTACATTCTTGTTTTCTTCTCATCATTACTCTGTTTCTTCCTCAATGTTGTAATAGTTTGTCTTCATTTTTTGTGACACACAGGACTGTATTCTATGGACAATATAGATGCAATGGGCCTGGTGCAAACCAGAGCTTGAGAGTACCCTACTCACAAGAGCTTACTCAATACAAGCAGCTCCATTTCTCAGCATCTGCTATATAGATGGAAATCAATGGCTTAAACAAAAGGACAATACTCCTCCTCCTCCTCCTCCCAAACAGAAGACCATAGACACCATAAAGACCATCACAGTAAAGAACAACATGTCCCGAACGGCATGAATTAGATTATTTTATAAGGGCTTTCTAACCATATTTATCATACGAAATGACAAAGAAATGTTTACTTGAGTCAATAACATTGGATTTCATCCTCTTGTCCAAGCAATGACTGGTTTATAAGGCAAAAGAAATTACGGTGTGTAAAAGTTGGAAAAGCACATATGTACCTTTCTTTTCCAGTCCTAAAAAACTATATCCACCATTGTCTTGAATTGCAATCCAAGCTATATATATAAAAAAACTGTCGAATCATTTTATGTGTTATGTTGTAGCCTTTTTTCTTATGTGAGAATTCATCTTGACTCTTTCCTAGCATGTTTCTTTGAATTGACCATAAATGAGTATTGTTGATCAAAGCAAGATATTTATAATCTTTGGGTGATGGAACATATGTTAATGTCTCGAAGGAAAAGAAAAGAGAAGAACCAAAAGGCATTGGTAAGTATTAAGTAATAAAAGGAAAGCCTTTGTTCAGCGGTCATGTGCATATGTATGGGAGGCCGAAAGTTTATTTTAAGTCATAACATGTTCATATTCAAGAAAACACAATATATGTATGTTATAATGCACTCATGTTAATGTTCAACTATGTTTCTCTTGATGTAAGTGTATTATAATACATACAGATTCTAATTTAAATTAATGAAATCACACCCTTAAGCTTGGAAAAAGTTTGAATTTACAAATCCTAAGGGTTGGACATGCAATTTGGGTTCCCAACTATATGTTTTAAAAGCAACATGTAAAATAATAAATGAAATCATTTTATTTATCAAGTTCATGTATCTTAGGACAAGATTCTACAAAAACACCACTACAATATCAAGCTCTATCTTAGTATTCTAACTATGTATTTTGTTCTAAAATATAAATATATTAAGGCTTTGTTCTTTAATTACTTTTAGCGATGTCTTTAGTTTCTAAAAACATGTGTATTACTTTTTTGTGTCATTTTTAATCTATCCATCCAAAATTTTAAAAAATTACATTTTCATTGTTCAATTTTTTGTTCTTTATGATGTATCTACTAAAAAAATTAGTAAAAAGTAATATTTTCATTTAAAAATTAGAAAATAAAATTCTAAATCACTACATAATCTTAGCTAACTTTCTAACAAATGGATCTATGAAACACTTAGTGAAATGAAGAAATGGGAGGTGGGATGTTGAGAGCACACCCAACACTAATATATTTTGTGATAAAAATAAGACTATATTACTTAGTGAAATGAAGAAATGGGAGGTGGGGTGTTGAGAGCACACCCAACACTAATATATTTTGTGATAAAAATAAGACCATATTTTGTGCTCTTAGAGTTTGAACCTCTTAATCATTATCATTTTAAAAAGTCATTTAGAAACTAGATTCTAAAAATTGGTATTATTGTTTTTATCACATCTTCATATTTTGAGTGTAGACATCTTGAATTACTCATCAAACTTTATTTTTTGCTAATTTTAAGGAAAATATAGCCACTGAAGACCCTCTTATGGACTCCATTTCAATGCCTTGCCCCTAGTTCTTCCAATCTTATAGACACTAAAAGAGGTAAAAATTTAGTCAAAAACAAAAGAAGTACAATTCTTCCAATCTTATATTAAATCAGCAAGATTAAGAATTTTTCTTCATAAACTTTATGATAATCAAGCTAAAATATTTCAAGAACTAAATTCATGAGTGAGTGCATATGAAGCCCTCTAAACAATTTGAATTCTAGTTTTTAGAGAGGAAAAAGGAATCACTATTATCAAAAGAGAAATTCAAAATATAGATTGCATAAAGAAAGGTAGGACATTCATTTCCAAGTTCTAAATTATATTATGCATGAGTGAGTACAATATATTTGTTTATTTTAGGTATTTAGGGAATAATTGAAACCTTGATAAAAATTTCACAAATCTATTCTTAAAAATTTCAACTTGATAAAATCATCAATTTTATGTATCTCAAGATGACTGGCAAGAGAATTATAAGATAATATATTGGAAAATTCACCAGCAGCAATTCATCGCATTGACATTTTTTGAATTGCTGACAGTGAATTTGCTTGATACCATATTTTAGAGGTCATCAAATGGGTAGGAATAAAGTAAAAATCAAATGGGTAGGAATAAAGTAAATATTTCTATTGAAGGTTTTTTCAAGGTTAGGAATAAAGTAAAAATCAAATGGGTAGGAATAAAGTAAAAATTTCTATTGAAGGTTTTTTCAAGGAATCTAAGAGTGAAATTAGAGATCCAATCAATTAGATATTACAGCATCTATTTGAGAATTTATAAGACAAAGGGGTTAAAATAAAATCTAATATGTAACACTTGGGTCTTCAACCTGGACAACGTTGCAGTGCATAGCAGTATAGACTAAAATATTATCTGTATGAGAAATGATGGATAGCTTCAGGAGAAATCTACTGATTGTGGCTTCTGTTATTGTTATAGCTTTGATCTCAACTCGATTGGTGCCTCCATCGAATGTGGGTGGTGCAGTTCAAGCCAGTCAAATTAGCTATACAAGCGATAAAGTTATAGAAGCTTTGGAATCCATCATAGGTTCTGCCCCTTTTGATTTTGCAAGGAGTATAGTAAGAAAACACCAAAGGAATAAGAACAAATGTGAAGAAAAACTTCCACCCTATTATGTTTTGGATGAGGATTATAGCCAAGTTGTGATAGTGGATCAGGATGGGTGTGGGAATTATACAAGTGTGCAGAAGGCTGTAGATGCAGTTCCAGAACAGAGTCCCAACAGGACCATAATTGTCCTCCATTCGGGTGTCTACAAGTAAGTTGATTTCCTTGCTTGGATCAATAAGCCCTAATAGCTTAAGATCTATAACACATATTTAGTTAACAAAGAAGGAGAACAAATTCTTGTAATTCTGTGACACGTTTAAACTCTTAAATCTGTAATGTAAGTTTGATATCAACTCATTATATGTTGCAAGAAAATGTGTAGCATGACCCACATATCAAAATTGTTCAAACAGAGAAAAAGTTTCAGTTGCAGAATCAAAAGGCAGCATCACATTCCAAGGACAAGGTTACCTCAACACCGCAATCCAATGGAATGATACAGCCAATTCTTCTCATGGGACATTCTTCAGTGCATCGGTCACAGTTTTTGCACAAAATTTCATAGCCAGGAATATAAGTTTCCAGGTTAAAGATCAAATGTATATGTTACATTGTTTCTGTAAATATTTTTTCCCTCTTGTATTAACAATGTATTTCTTCCAAACAGAACACTGCTCCTCCAGCAAATCCAGGTGAAGTTGGGGGACAAGCAGTTGCTTTGAGAATAGCAGGTGATCAAGCAGCTTTTTATGGATGTGGATTCTTTAGTGCTCAGGATACCCTTCTGGATGATGAAGGAAGACACTACTTCAAGGAATGCTTTATACAAGGCTCCATAGATTTTATATTTGGCAATGCAAGATCTCTCTATGAGGTGATCCCATGAACTTTATTGCTTTAGAATATAAAATAAAAGTGTACATAGCATGATAAATCGAAGGACAAGAAAAAGACCACCATGGTTATAAATCACAGTCTCTGTAATTTTCTGTTCAGAATGAAGAATGTTTTGAAAAAATTGTGTATGGTAACTATGACTTACATAGTCTCATTTCTGCAGGATTGCCAATTAAAATCTATTGCAAATCTAGTACCAAGTGGAACTACAACCATAACTGGGTGCATCACAGCACAAGCAAGACAGTCAGCTGAAGAAAACACAGGTTTCTCCTTTGTGAGTTGCAGCATTGAAGGAAGCGGAAGAATTTTGCTAGGCAGAGCAAGGGGTCCCTACTCTCTGGTGGTTTTCTCTAACACTTACATGTCCGACATCATTGCTCCAGAAGGATGGAATGGCTGGAATGACCCCAAAAGAGATCAGTATGACCTCATTAAATACTTGTTTTCTTCGGCTTCAGGCAAATTCATCATCAACAATTCACCACCAGAAAATTCACCACCATAAATTGTTGGTGGTGAATTTTCAGCGGTGAATTGCTGGTGATGAATTTTCCTAGAGCCATTTTCTTCTCATCATTACTCTGTTTCTTCCTGTAATAATTACTCTGTTTCTTCCTGAATGTTGTAATAGTTTGTCTTATTTTTTTGTGATACACAGGACTGTATTCTATGCACAATATAGATGCAATGGCCCTGGTGCAAACCAGAGCTTGAGAGTACCCTACTCACAAGAGCTTAATCAATCACAAGCAGCTCCATTTCTCAGCATCTTCTATATAGATGGAAATCAATGGCTTAAACATAAGGACAATTCTCCTCCTCCTCCTCCCAAACATAAGACCATAAACACCATAAAGACCATCACAGTAAAGAACAACATGTCCCGATCAGCATGAATTAAATTACTTTATCAGGGCTTTCTAACCATATTTATCATACGGAATGACAGAAATGTTTACTTGAATCAATACACTGGCATTCTACCTTTTCTAAGTTACTTAAACATGAGGATTTCATCCTCTCGTCGAAGCAATGGCAGGTTTTTAAGGGAAAAGAAATTGTAAACTTTGGATGTACCTTTCTTTTCCAGTCCTAATAAACTATATCCATCATTGCCTAGAATTCCAATCCAAGCTATATAAATAAAATTGTGTGGAATCATTTTATGTGTTATGTTGTATTCTCTTTTTTCATGTGAGAATTCATTTTCACTCTTTGGAGAGATATCCACACTCCTAGCATGTTTCTTTGAAGGGGGGACAACGAGAATTTAATGTTATAATATCATTTTATTTTTTAATTGAGAAATTGAAGTTATATGTAAGAGGTAAGATGAGTGGTGGAAGATTCTTCATTCTTTGGGAGAAATTATTTCGGCTAAGTGTGACTTGGCTGAGGGTGTGGATCTTGGAGAGGTTGCCTGTTGCACTTGTTTCAATCTCCCTCTTTAGAGGGGTGCTGCTCAAAGTGCTGGTGTGTTGAAGATCAACTCAGATAGTTCTTCTTGTGGAAATCCTGGTCATGTTGGTATTGGAGGTGTTGGGCAGACTAGTTCTGGGACTGTTGAGTTTATCTTTTCTGTTTATAAGGGTCGGTATATTAACAATGTAATGGAGGCTCTTGCCATTTTATGTGTTGTGGAGCATGGTTGTGCTCTTGGGTGGAGACGAATCATTTGTGAATTTGATTCTTAGGTGGTGGTGACTTTGCTGAAGAGGCAGCAGTTAGAGGATGTCAATTGGCACTTGGCTGTTATTATAAAACGGATTCTTAATCTATGTGCTTCCTTGGATTTTGTTTCTTTCTGTCATACTCTTCGAGAATGGAATGGGGTTGTGGATTGTTTGGCTAAATGGGCTTCTGATCATTTGCAAGATTAGAATATTGTGGAAAGGGGTCAATTACCCTAGGATTTGTCACAAAAGTTGGACCAATAAGTGGAGATAGATAGGGATGTGTAATGCCCTTGCTTTGTATTGCTCTATTTTGGATTGAATAAATTTTTACCCCTCTTTTAGTTGCAAGATGAATTTTACTATTTGTTTTCTAGATAATTATTTGTTAATTATTTGGTGCAAGTGTTCCTAGCTCATGAACCCCCTCTAATTCCAAATCTTCTTAAAATTCCACCATTTTAGAGAAGATGCTTTACTTTCTAATATAATTCCATTGAATCAACCACAAATCTGCATAGAAGAGAGGCATGATTGAGGTCTAGCAATGGAAGAGCCTCCTCCTCTTCCTCTTCTAGTCCATTTTTGTTTTCTTTCATTATTGTAGAAATTTGAATTAATGGAAGACACAACTAAATTTTAGCAAGTTTTCTGAATGCAGAGATTTAAATATTTTTAAAGAAACATGAATGAAGTGGGTGAATGGAATTTATTGGTTTTGAATCTACAAATACATAAGGGAAACATCCGATTGAAAGTAGGTTATGTTGTTTACTTTTATGCATATAGAAATGGTGGATTCAAGATATTTTGAGCTTGTTTTCTCTATTGCCAAGTGTCATCTTGTTATAGATGCACATAGTGTATTCATGTGGTTGAAGTTATAACAAGCTACCATGTGGGAATGTAAACTTGTTACATATTTTTTCAATATTGCTCGCAAGAATTATTTGTCTAAGGACATTGAAACTTGTCACATTTAATAATATTGTTAAGGGAATTTATGTCCAGTTGAACATTTTATAGAACATGTACATTATCAAACAAAGTATGTTACCTAAAAACTTGTGCCATCATCTCCTAGGTGAATGAGAGAAGAGGATCCCTTTAGATATTTTGCAAAGGGAAGATGACTTGAGAAGAGGATCCCATTGGAGCATCTTCTTGATATGATTTAATCCTACTACTATCATGAGACTCTATGATCCTAATTCACTATTAAACCTAAAAGAAAAGGAAAAATTCTTGAATAATATGTGTAGAATGAAGATCCTAGCACCTGCAAAACACAACAAACAAACACATTAGAAGATTCAAATGCGAGCCAAGATCAAAGTTCCCCATAAAATCCATTAGCAATGCTCAAGATAGGAATAAAAAAAAGAACACAATGAAAAAGCAAGAAGATAGATCAAATCCTATTAAAAACATGCAAACTCTTGATCTTATGGGGGAGTTGGTGCCAATTTGATGTGAAAATTGGCCCTTTCCCAACTCCTATGCAAGTTTTTGATGATTTGGTGATGATTGATCCACTTGGTGATTGCTTCAAATGAACTCGATGGAGAAAACCTGCAATAACCTAGCTATGCCTTGATGAAATTGATGAAAATGCTAATGCTTGAAGATGAAATTGAGCATAATAAGTTTGTTTAAATTGTCGATGATCAAATGAGGAGAGAAACCTCTTATTTATAGAAAGACAAGATGGAGAAATGCCCAAAATGAAGCAATGTGGGACTAACTTTCAACCAATTGCCAAATGCCACTTGTCAAGATGTGAATGGGCCAAGGATGTACACATCTTGATGAATGCGCCCATAAATGCAATTAGGTGGAATTTAAAAATAGTGAAATGACATGTAAGAGGCAAAAGGAATGTCTTAAATGCCACTTGGCTCAATGCATAAGATGAAATAAATGTCTTGTTGGAAGGACAAAGTCCACTTGGAAGAATATTCCCCTATGATGCCATTTTGAGAGAAAATAGGGATTTAATAAATGAATTAAATCTATTCTCATGTGCAAGTGGCAAAAACTAGAGGATGGGACATGAATTAGGATTAAATTAATCAAGGGTTAATTAATTTAATGAGGGATTAGATGATGTGACAAATTTGACTTAGATTTATGGGTTGATTTAAATCAAAAGATAAGAAGAATGTGACTTTAGATTTAATTAAATAAAGATTTTGTTTTATTTAACTAAAGAAGATGGTTGGTTAGATTAAATTAAACAAGGTTTAATTTATTTAATTTAATAGATAGACTTTAGAGATTAATTAAATAAAATTTATTTATTTATTTAAATAAAGAGCTAGGGTTAATTAGATCAGACTGATTGATTCAATTAACAAGAGAGAATGACTTAATCAAATAAATTATTTATTTAATTAAGGGAGGAAAATTGATGAATTTAATCAACTAAGGGTATTCGATTAAATGGCTAGACCGAGGAATGATTAAGGATGAAACGGTGTTAGTTAATCAAGATCAAGTGTGTAATGTCGATCAGTACATTTTACATATCTACATTTTTCCCCTCTTTGAAGTAGTGCACTTGCTACGCTGATTCAAAGAATAAACTGTCTCAATCCGAAGCCAAGAATTTTTTGATTTGAAAACTTGTGCCACTGTTGCCTCGGTGAGAGAAAACATGCCAATATACTACCCCTTCGAGAGGACGAAAATTCTGATTTTTGGGTGATCTCACGAAAAAGAGGGACAAGGTGTCCGACGGGTCCATAAAGGCTCTGGGAGGTCAAAAAATGAGATAAAATGCAAAAAACGGTGCAAAACAACCCTTAGTTGGGAAAAAACGGGATCAAGGGACCAAAACCCTGGCAGGATGGCTAAACAGGGTCATAAAACCCTAATTTTTAGGCTTAAATAGGCCTCGAGGGGCCACTTCCAATTCATTTTTACATTCAGCCTCTAGATATTTTGCAACTTTGAGCTTTGACACCTTCGCGAGTTGGTGCAACAACAACTTCCCATGCACATTTCCGACAGGGTACAGATGCATCAGAGGCTTCGTGGCACTAGGCCACTAGTGAGTCAACTTGACCCCAGCTTGTTTTTCGCTTTTCATGCACATTTAATGCCTTAGGAATCTTAGTTTTTAGGAGCGGTTCTATATCGCACCGCTACAAATTTTAAACAGTGCCGCCATCGCGAGTAGCGACGTCACGACGTAGTTTGGATTTTGGGGTCAAATTCCAAACTAAAGCACCTTTGCAAAGTGCACCACCGCGGTGCCCTTTAAGATTAGGGTTTCCTCTTAAACTGAATCCCCATCCCAAACTATGACGCCATGACGTAGTTTGGGAGTTTGAAGCTTCTAGCAACATAGTTTGGAGTTTGCAAACTGCATCGCCTTCATAGGCAACGATGTTGAGGTTGTTTTAGGATGTTGAGACAAACCAGGATCAAGATTTTTTTGATGAATTTTAACATGGTGACTTTCTTGATGCAAAGGAGGCGAGAGAGATCTACTCACACGAGCAGAGGTCCCGAGACCTTTTTGGAATTTTGGATGATCTGTCTGATCGACAGCAGGAGTACTTAGGACATATGAGACTTTGGTACATCACTTACACACCGCCTGTGTAGACACACCTAGGCATGATGACAGCACTCGCTGAGAGATGGCATAGCGAGACATCATCCTTCCACCTCCCAACAGGCGAGACTACAGTCACACTAGAGGATGTGTGGCAGATTCTGAGATTTCCCATCCATGGTGAGTGGGTGATATATGATACAGATGCCGAGAGGGAGGCCTACTATGGCATTATGGGCCTTGATCAACTTGTTTTCTGCGAGGGTCAGATTGAGTTAGAGTGTTATAGGCTCGTTGTGTCACCCTTTTGATTAGTTATTGCAGCCATCATATCAAGTCTTGTCACACTAGATCGGCGAGGCCGATATTTCAGTCCTGGATGGGGGCTCGCTTGGGAGCAGATGGTCTGGCGATGGACACTGTTTTCTTGGGGGATACTTCTTCTAGCCTCACTATATAGGGATCTGCATGAGTTTGTTTATCTAGATGGTAGAGCACTTGGGGCATGAGTCACACTCTTGCATATCTGGGCTTGGGAGCACATCTCTGTGCTTTGTCTGAGAGTTGTTCCAGTTACGATGGAGCCAGATGATTCGGTTGTTTGGCGATACAAAGGGGGTCTTTCTTCACCCACATCGGGTAGCACGGGATTCCTCATTGGAGGAGGATCCTCGATGATATATGAGTGTTCACATGACGGCTATATCTTGGATGGCCCGCATGGTTTGATGATGTACAACAGCTCTTCTTCTCCCACCAGGATAGATTGATGCAGGGCAGGGAGCATATGATGCTCGAGATGTACCAGTCGGACAGGGTTCAAAAACAGTTTGGAGAGGCACAGGATCAGCCAGATGATCAGTACATGGCCATTTTTGCGAGGACCACGAGCCAAAGCTCTTAGGGCTGCTATATACTTGCCCACGAGGCAGTTCAGAGTTTCATGCAATTGGTGGCCAGGCCATGGCCATATGACCAAGGTCAGGAAGATCCAGGGACCACGTAGGCCTACAGAGATTACTTTCGGCTGCCGCTTAGACTTACAGTTCTAGGGACACCATCTTCTCGATGGAGAGCCAGAGGCAGGGGAGTAGGATGGGGCCGGGAAAATGGAGATCAAGATCAGGGAGGCAGTGGGCCACCACCGGTTCATCAGGTTCAGGATCATGGACCTCAAGATTAGCCACGCCGAGATCCACAGGTGGGAGAGCAGAGACAGGATGCCCCTCGGTAGGACCAGGATCCAGGATGACAGGATAGGATCTCGACGCCACCCAATGACAGAGATCAAGATCAATCAGCCATACAGCCACCTCCCCAGCTAGAGCCCAGAGATGGCCAGATTTTGCAGTTACAGGCACAAGTGTAGGAATTGAGAGCCGAGAGAGATAAGTTATGGCTAGAGTGGGACCAGGCGGTCCAGCAGAGATAGGCTGTAGAGCTATAAGCGGCGGCTGAGATGGGTAGACGACAACAGCTAGAGAGCATGGTTGCATCCTCCTTCTGGAGCACAGTATCGCTTCGAGCATACAGGGAGGCCGTCTAAGAGGCTGATTATTACAAATTGTATTATTACTAGGCCGTTCCGTGAGCAACCCAAGTACCAGATTTTTCACAGAGGACAGGCCACAAACCTGCAAAGGACCATGGGGAGAGAGCAGGTGGCGAGGGCAGTAGCCAGCAGGGCTAGCCTTCATTTTGATCTTGAGACAAGATTATTTTTGCGCTCAATGGGCTAATTTTTGATAGCCCCATGGGCCTTTGTACTCATTGGCATACACATGCACATTGATCCAATTTTTTGTACCATGACAGTGTATTATTCTGATGATATATGAGATGATGATTATTCGATGATATGCGATATGCCCTATCTTTACTTTGATGCATGATGGATTTTAATTTCTATATGCTGTGCAATGATTCTATCTTATGATGCTATGATGTTTATGTGATGATGTACAGATGCATTTCTTTTTCAATACCTTTTCTTATGCATTTTTAATGATGTACGCAAAATGTTATGATGTGCAAATTCTTAGACTAACAAATCTATATTATGCAGTGATGGATTGTATGTATTTATGATGTTAAGATGATGAAATGATGTATGAAATGATAATGAAGATTAATGTAATAATGCATGTATGATGTGCATTTATGACGGTGTGTGATGAAAATGATATGTGTAATGATGTTCATGAATGTTATGACGATATTTATGATATGATATGATGGATGCAAATGATGCTTATGACATGGATACTTTGATATATGATATGTGATGGCGTAATGGATACTTATATGTGATATGGGATGATTATGCAATTTTATGATGTGGTGAATGTGAATGATGCTATGATGTTGCAGATGTTTATAATGCTATGGGATGAATTCTTTTATGTTTATGCAATGGATGCTTATGTAATGATATATGATTTATGAGATGATTTATGAAATGTTTATGCAAATGAATGTTAATGTAATGATTCATGAGATGCTTAAAATAACCAATCTATATTAAATATGAATGGGAATGCAATGCTATGATATGATTTAATGTTTTCTCTATGATATGCAATATGCAATATGCAATGTGTTGATGGTTTTCCAATGCAGGGTGAATGCAATGGTGATGATGATTTGTGATTAACTCTCATGGTACCATGTTAGTGCGAAAAGCAAGAGACAGAAGAAAGCAAGAAATTCCAACAAGACATGAGTTGATGATAATGATGATGATTACTTGCCGAGGAGTTGGGATTTTCAAAGGGCCAATTACCTTATGTTTGATTACACACATAAGTACGATGCATCAAGGTATAAAGAACCAGGATGGTGTTGTACCTAGTGTGATGGACTTTGAATCGACAATCAGATAGGAGTATTCTTGTTCATACCTAGCATACGAAACCTTATTCAAAATTCAGTTTAGATATTCCAACCATCTCAGACCAAAACATGGAAAAACAAGCCTTCCCATGTGGTCAACAAGATGCTTAAAACATCCTCCCTACACCTGAACAAAGCATGCATGACCAAGGTTATATTACAAAAATATCCAACAAGCACAACAGATGAAAGATAATGACCATTTCCCCATTCCTATCTCTCTAAATCCTTCATTTGGACATCATCGAGAGGTCATCAAAATGAGCGCAAAAAGATAAGTCAAAAGACAAAGATAAAGTAAACAAACAAGCTAATGTCTTCAATACCACTAGCCACTTCTAAACTATGGTGATGCCTGATGTTGATGTCCATTATAGGAAGGATGCATCTTAGGACATGACGATATCAAATGATTTGATATGGGACTGATTGGATGATAGGCTATTGACACAAAGAGTTGATCAACTTGTTTACCTATTGACCTAGACCTTAGACTTTGACATTTTGAGTTTTCACTTTTAAATTGACATACTTTTTTCTGACTATTTCTCCAAAGGTTGAGGATGACGATTGTTTATTATGAGCAATGTTTATTGTGGGTGAAAGTGAGATGAGACAGATGGATTTTTTCAAATATTTGGATGTTTTTGGAGTTTTCTAAACTGTTTTGAGGTTGTTTTTGGTATTTTCAAGATTTTACAAATGTTTTGATTTTTTGAATTTTCAAATGTTTTGGGGTTTTTTGAAATTTTGACCAAGAGACTAACCTAAAGACCTATCCTAGGGGCCTCGGGATCTATTCAACAGATTAGCCTTGCCTACGTTATACACACATAGACCACGTAGTTCGACTTAACTGACTCGATTATTGATGAGATATGAACAAGTGTATTGCCAGTGTCTCAGGGGGTGATCAAAGATCAACCTTGCCTACATTTAAGGCTCAAAGACCCATAGTTCAACAAAACGACTCTATTTTTTTTGAATTTTTGAATTTTTGACCTATCTTTTGGATTTGGATATGTTTTGAATGTTTTTGGATTTTCCTAGTTTTTCTGATGTTTTTGGATTTTTTTTTTTTTGATGTTTTTGGATTTTATGATTTAGGGACTTCAAGAATATACATGAAACTGATCCGATGAGAACATACCCCCAGCTTGATGCAATAGACTACTTTGATAGAGGCAAAACAAACTGACCTTAAGAATGGGTTGAGTAGTACTAGAAGGGATCATGACATGAACACAGGACCAAGCTATGATGCCGATGTTGAATGGATGATGGATGGTGATATGGAATGTGATGGATGATGGAAGCATAATGGATGGATGATGCAAAACAAGTTGTGAAGATCCTAGTGGATGGAAAGTGCTCATTTACACAAGGCGCCTATTTTCTAGGTTTTCACCAAGGTACTTGCCCAAAGCGCCACCGAAGTGGTTTTCACTAGAGGACGATTTTTTTTCTCTTTACTGTTTTTAATCCTTTTTCTTTTTTTTTGGATTTTTGCTTTTTTGATTTTTTTGTTGTCACCAAGATGCCTGTTTACCAGGTTTCATCAGGGTAACCATTTTTTCAAGACATTTATGATTTTATGATTTTTTGGTTTTATACATTGAAAGATTTATGCATAAAACTTTTTAAGATGGGAGTTGTTAATGGGATCTTGCAGAGGTTCCCCTTCTAGTGTTGATAGCTGATATGCTCCTGACTTATAGCTCACTGTGATAACAAATGGGCCCAACCAGTTGGGTTCAAATTTTCCTTTGTTGTTTGGATTTGGGATGTTCTTTTGATTCTCCTTTAGTACCAATTCTCCAACTTGGAATGTCTGACTCCTAATCTTTTTGTTATAGCTCCTCTTGAGTCTATTCTGATAGACTTGTAAATGATTTAATGCTTCCATATGGCACTCATCTAGTAGCTCCAACTCATTCAGTCTTGATACTCGGTATTCCTCATTTGTAATGAGGTTTTGCAGTGATATTCTCAGCGATGGAAGTTGAATCTCAATGGGTAATATGGCTTCTAATACATAGAACAGGGAGAATGAGGTGGAACTTTTGGGTGTGTGGATGTTGGTTTGATAGGCCTAGAGGGCGGGATTTAGCTGTAGATGTCAATCACGACCTGCATCATTGATTGTCTTTTTGAGGATCTTTAGAATGGTTTTGTTTGTGGCTTCTACTTGGCCATTGCCTTGATGATAGTATGGTTTGGAAAAGTGATGTTGGATTTTGAATTTGTTGCATAGGTTGTGGACCTTCTGATTTTTGAATGGTGTCCCATTATCTGAGATAATGGCTTGTGGGACACCATAGCAGCATATGAGATACTTCAGGATGAACTTTGATATCTGCTTCCCAGTTATATAGGTCATTGGTATGGCTTCCACCCACTTGGTGAAGTACTCAGTGGCAATAATGATAAACTTGTGGCCACTGAATTAGGTGGGAGTGATTTTTCTAATGAGATCGAGCCCCCACTACGAAAAGGGCCATGGTGTGATAATCAGATGGAGCTCTTGAGCTAGAGCATGGATGAGGTCCCCATGCTACTAGCATTGTAGACACCTTTTGATGTAGACATGTGCTTATCTTTCCATAGTAGGCCAATAATACCCCATCCTCAGCAATTTCTTGGCCAAGGTCATTTCACTCGAGTGTGAACCACAAATATTGTTATGCACCTTAGTTAAGGCAATCAATTCCTCCTCAACATTTAGGCAGCATAATAAGGTTCCTTCTATGCTCCTACGGTAAAGGGTGTTTCCTAGGATGACAAAACGAGATGATTTCTTGATAAAGGTTCTTTTTAGGCTTGAGGGTAAGCCAGTAGGTAGGACCCCTATTCGCAAGTAGGTATAAATGTCATAGTACCAGGGATCACCAAGACCAACGATTTCACACACAAATTCTGACTTTGGTACCTTGAATGTGGGTACAAGAAGCTGCTCTACCAAGAATTCATGTTTCGGGACATTGTGAGGGATATCCAATAAGGAACCAATAGTTGCCATGGCATCTGCTACTCTGTTGTTTTCTCTGGGAATCTGCTCAAATGTGATATCAATGAATGATTCTTTGAGGCTCTCTACCAATTTTTTGTATGGAGTTAGCTTATCATCCTTTGTTCGGTACTCTTCATTCACTCGATTTATTATCAGCTAGGAGTCTCCATATACTCTGAGGGCCATGATGTGCCACTGCACTACTATTCTAAGACCTATGGTTAAAGCCTCATATTCTGCAATGTTATTAGTGTAGGGGAATGCCCACTTGTATGATCTTGGTATGCAGTCTCCCTGTGGAGTGATGAAAAAGACCCCAACTCCTGATCCATGCTATGTGTAGGAGCCATCAAAGTAGACTTTCCAGTGGTCAACTATGCTAAGATTGAAGATGGATTCATCCAAAAACTCTGAGATGAGTGGATTCTCTTAATACATGGGTGCTTCTGCAAGCTGATCTATGATCACCTAGCCTTTGATTTTTTTTGTTCCATGTACTCGATGTCGTATTCAGATAGAATCATGATCCACTTAGTTATCCTTCTTGTGAGCATTGTCTTTGACAGTAGGTATTTTAGGGGGTCGATCTTGGCAATGAGTTTGATTTTGTGTGCCAACATGTAGTGTCTAAATTTTTGTGAAGCAAATACTACTGCTAGACATGATTTTTGATGAATGAGTAGTTTAACTCATGCCCAACCATTG
The DNA here is from genome assembly GCA_007258455.2 of Sequoia sempervirens. Classification (NCBI taxonomy): domain Eukaryota; kingdom Viridiplantae; phylum Streptophyta; class Pinopsida; order Cupressales; family Cupressaceae; genus Sequoia; species Sequoia sempervirens. Next base: position 106,526,947 of record VDFB02000003.1, read on the forward strand.
TGCGCGACTGATGTAATAGATGGCCCTTTCTGTCTCATTTTCATCATGTTGAGCTAGGAGAGCATCGAGAGTTGTTGTTGTTGCTGATACATAGAGGATTAGTGGCTTTTGTGGGATCAGTGGCATAAGGACCGGAGGTGGGAGTAGATATTCTTTCATTTTGTTGAAGGCTTCCTCACACTTGTCACCCCACTTGTACGCTACCCCCTTGTGGAGTAGGTGAGAATACAAGATTTGCTTGTCTGCCAGTTGTACTATTAATCTACAGATGGATTGAAGCCTGCCTTGGAGGCCTCTCAACTATTTCAATGTTTTGGGTGCTTCCATCTCGAGGATTTATTTTACCTTGGTGGGATCTATTTCAATGCCCCTCATTAACACTATGTATCCCAGTAGATTTCCCGATTGTACGCCGAAGATGCACTTCTTTGGATTTAAATGGACTTTGTATTCCTCCAGCCTATTGAAAATAACGCTCAAGGTTGCTATGTGATCTCTCCTCTTTCTGAATTTGTTTAGTATGTCATCAACGTAATCTTCAACAATTTTATGGATCATGTCATGAAAGATTAACGTCATGGCCCTTTGGTAGGTGGCACCAACATTCTTTAGGCCAAATGGCATCATGTTCTAGCAGTAGGTCCCCCATGGACAAGTGAAGGTTGTTTTGTGTTGGTCCTCTTTGGAAATCATTATTTGGTTGTACCTAGAGAAACCGTCCATGAGAGAAAGCATTTCATGTCTCGTTTTCATTTCTACAATCATTTCAATGTTAGGCAACAGGAAATCATCTTTCGGACATGCTTTGTTTAGGTCTTTGAAATCTGTGCAAATTCAGATGCCCCCATCAGGTTTTGAAATAGGAACCAGATTTGATACCCACTCGGGGTAGTCAATTGGTCATATGAACCCTGCATCAAGTAGCTTCTTCAATTCCATTTTAACCAACAAGGCTATCTAGGGATGCATCTTCCTGAGGTTTTGTCTAACAGGCTTTGCTTCAAGGTAGACTGCTAGATGGTGTACCACTATCTCTGGATCAAGTCTGAACATTTCAGCATAGCTCCATGCAAAGTTAACTTTCCATTCTTTCAAAAAGGTGGCTAGGAGCTCTTATTTATCTAACAGCAATGACTCTGCATAAAATGTGATGTGCGGTGTCTGCTCTATCCCTAAGTTGACTGGGTTGCACTTTTCGAATAGAACCGCTGATTTTTCTTGATGTAGAGCTCTAATAGGAAGATTGAATCCCCCATCCTTGGGTGCCTCAAAGAGGTTTTCACCATTGGATGCATCCTTTCTTTTTACTATTTTCGGGTCAGAGAGTGCCACAATGTGGTTTTCACTCAAGGACCTAGAGATTATTCTCAGTTTTTCGCTTTTGCAACTGAGGGATTCAATCATTTCCCCATAGTACGCATGTGTGTGTAGGTCAATGATAAATCTTGCTTTATGATCCCCACATGGAATATTATCCTGCAATCCCATGAATTCTGAGAGTGCTTCATCATTTTCGAATGTGTCAAGAATTTAAGGTCCTCATTGGTCATGATCGGTGAGTTGGGGGTAGACTAGCTTTATGTCATGGGATTGGTTTTCAAACTCATAGGATAGGGTGATGATCATAAAGAGGTTAGAGTCTTCAAATAGTATAGGTATACCTCTCTCAGGTTCGTCATCCTCACTACTACATACCTCAGTGATGTCGAAGGTGAAATTGTCTAAAGGCAGACCTGTGGATACAGGCAATTTGAGGGCGACTGTCATTTGCTGAGGAGTTTTGACCTTCTTAACCGGGGGATTTCGACCACGTATGGTTATACTCAGAGGGGTACATCCGAGGCCAATATTTTTCATTCGCGTCTCAGGAATGATGGGTATTAGAATCCCATTATCATTTTTCCCAATCTTTTTGTTTCTGTCATAGCCCATGGCGAGCATCATTTGCAAGCCTTTACTGCTATCATCCATAGGTAGATTGGTTGGCGGTCTATTGTCTTGGTGCAGGAGATGGGATAGGTCCTCCTCTATTACTTCTCGATCGAGATCTCCCCAACTTTTGAATTTGGAATATCTTGTAGTGGATGTTTGGGATGTGGAGGCTTCATTTGATTGCAGTCATCCTCGTGATCTGGGAGATTGTGGTAACTCTCCTACCATAAAAGCATTTTTTGGAATTGTATAGTTTCTATAACCATTGCTCTAGATGATGACTTTGATATCAGAGATGGTGGGGATGGCGAGTGTCTCTGTCGTAGAAGTGGAAGCGAGAGTGGTTGGGTCAATGTATGGAGTTGATGGACCTTCATCATTTTTAGGCACTTGGGGGATTTTATAATATTTTTCCTCTAGGTTCTTGTAGAAAGAGAATGGTTTAGGATCCCCATGGATGGTGACCTCTTGGCCATCATATGTGAATTTGACACATTTATGGAAGGTTGATGCTACTACTTGCATTGCATGAATCAACAGACACCCCAGAAGAATGTTATAAGGTATATCAAAGTCCAAGACCTGACAGGTAGTTTCCATAATTGCTTGCCTTACATGAATAGGGAGTTGGATTATTCCTTGGGACACTCTTTCTTGATCATCAAATGCCCTAATTGTGATGCCTTTTCCTTTGTCGATGGAATCCTCTAATATTTTCAAGTTCTTTATGAGCTTGAGGGAATAAATGTTTAAACCAACACCTCCATCCACCAAGACTTGCTTGACTTTGTTCTTATGTACTAGGACCTCCAAATGGAGTGCACGGTTGTGAGATGGTTGAGTGGGAAAGTATTGATCAGAGAATGTAAGGAGATTTGGGGTAATGATATTTCCGACCACAACTTGGAGTTGTTCTACATCAAGATCCATGGGGACGGTGGATGAAGCCAATGCTTCCTCAAGGATTTTTTGGTGGACAGATGAAATTTTTAGCAACTCCATGATGGAGATTTGTGTTGGGGTTCTTTTTAGCTAATCAAGGACATTACAGCCATTAGGAACGGATCTTGGGTTGGAATTGGGTGCTCTGTTTGGCTGAGATGATCCTACAATGGTAATTTTCCTACCTCTTATGGTGACTCCACAATCAACATGAGCTCCTTTGATGGTGATAGTAGCACAATATTCATCTAGGGATGCAATGACATGGTCATATACATGATTCACGCTCTTAAAAGTTCCCTTCCCCTTATCCGTGTTGTTGTTCTCTTTGTTATTATGATTAGGCATCAGATTCGTGTAGATTTTGATGTTCTAATTTCCTGTTGGCTGCTCGACATTTATGATTTTTTGATCAATGAGGTCTTGGATTAGGTTTTTCAACCTCATGAAACTATTAGTGGTATGCCCTTTGATTTTGTGAAAGTCACAGAGCTAGTTTTCGTTGTACCAGGGTGGTTTCACTTCTGGTTCCTAGTAATTCTCATAGGTGGGAGCCTTGATGAGGTTTTCGTTTATTAATTTCTTCATGATGACCTCGAGTGGTTCCCCAAGGGAAGTGCATTTTTGTTTGGTGGAATTTTTGTTTCGCGGGGGTGGTCCCCTTTGATTATTTAGGTTATTAAGCTAATTGTTGGTTGGTTGGTGTTGTGATACTGCATTGGTTTTAGTTTTTTTCTGATCATTATTTTGTGGTTGTTGGTAGGTTTAGGTGTTTTGCCTTGGAGCACTGATCACAACCTTAGCATCAACCACACCATCGTTTGTGACATTTTTGTTCCTTGCCCATGTGTGAGGTTTCTCATTATAGTTGTTGGATGGGTGATTGTTTTGTTGTTCAGGATATGTGGGTGATCCTCCTTGTGAAATAAGGGCTCGTTCAATGTTGAGCGCCTTGGAGATCAATTGGTCATATGTGGTGATACCTTGCACTTTAAGATGGAATGCCAAGGCTCTTCCTAGATTAGATATAATGGTGCAAAATTGTTGTTCTTCTGGCATGACCCATTTGCTTTGATTGGCCTTGGATCGCCATCATTGTAAGAAAGAAGCAAATGATTCATTCTTACCTTGTTTTAGAGATGATAGCTCCTCTAGACTGACATCCATACATATATTGAATGCGTAATTTTTAATGAATGCATCCACCATCTCTTGGAACTTCTTGATGCTAGGAGGGAGGCGAGAGAACCACTCCATGGCGTGGCCAACCAAAATTCTAGGAAATAGCCACATCAGATATGTATTGTCATATGCAACTTCCATGCAATGAACCTAGAATTCCCTGATGTGATCTTTAGGGTTTCCTGTCCCACGGTATTTATCAAATTTGGGGATCTCAAATCCCTTTTGGAATGGTTTCATTACAAGACTCCTGTCAAACGGATATGGGCACAAGTTGTTGGGTGTTTTCGTGGTTTTCCTTGATTGAAGATCAAACACTTGTTGCAAGAGAAACCTAATTTGTGTTGTGACATCATTTTGTAGATCAGGGGGTGGAGTGAAATTATTTTGTGGTGGTTCAATTGTCGGTGGGATGGGTGGATTGGTTGGTGTATTGATGGATGGTGCTTGCACATTTTGCTGAGCCAAGTATGCTTGCAATTGTTGTTGTACCAACAACGCTTGTTGTTGGTCCTGTTGTTGTTGTGCTAATAGTGCTTGTTGTTGAGCTTGTTGTTGTTATTGCACTAACAATGCTTGTTGTTGTGCTACTAATTAGGCTGCTTCTTGTTGTTCTTGGTATTTCTTTAGTGCTTGTTGATATGCTTGTTGTTGGGTTGCTTGTTGTGCAAGGTATTGTGCTTGTGTATATGCTTGCGCTTGCGCTTGTGCTTGTTGAGCCTTGTATTGGGCTTGAGCTTGTGCTTGTGCCTGAGCCTAGGCTTGTGCTTGTTGGGTAGCTTGTGAAATTTGTGTAGCTTGTGAGGCTTCTTCTTGTTGTTGTTGTTGTTGCAATAAGGCTTGGGATTGTGTAGCCTGTTGTGCTTGTTGCACTTGTAGTGCGGCTTGGGAAGCTTGAGCGATTTGTGTGGCTTGTGCTACTTGTTGTGTAGCTAATTGTGTTTGCATTTGTTGAACAACTAGTTGTGTAGCTTGTCAATTTTGGATTGGTTGAAGTGCCTTTCGATAGGAAACTTGTTGAGCAGCTTGTAATGCAATTCTATATTGGCTTGATGTATTTGTGTTGGGTGGTGGTGGTGGTGGAGGTGGTGGAAGATTTGGTATGGTACTTGTTGTGGTGATGATAGGCACCATTGTGTTGATGATTGAGATTTGGGTGGTGGATGGTACGATCGATATGCTTGGTCCTTGAGAGACCATGTTTTGAGGGATGGTTGATGATGTGGTAGTGGTTTGTGTTATCGGGATGGTTGCCATCTATTGTTGTGATATCAATGGAAAGATGGGAGGATTTGGTACGATGCTTTGATTGATGATCAAGATGTTGGTTTGATTTTGATTGATGTTTGGTAAAGGGGGAAGCCCTAAACCAAGAGGTGGTGTGGATATTGATGGTAAGGGTGGAAGTGGTGGAAATGTGAGTGGCATACTCCCTTGAGGAATTGATGAAGATGTAGGGTCAAAGATGCCCCCTGGTCCAAATAAGTTACCTTCTCCTTGCGAGGTTATGGGGAGAGAAGTTTGAGGTGTTGCATGAAATGATGATGATGGGTCATTTGGATCATGGAAGGTGAGGGGGACATATGGATGTGATGGATTTTGGGGTATGGATTGTCCTAAGATGGTGTTTGCGTCCAAATCTTGATTGTTTACGAGGGGATGTGTTTGTAGTGTATTTAGACATGTTCTTCCCTTGTTAACAATGGGTTGAGTTGGAGCAATGGATGATGTAATTTGGGGGATGGGTTGGGTGATTCTTTGGAATGGAGGTGTAGATGAAATTGAGAGTGTGGTTGAAGATGGTTCCACAATGGAACTCATATTGAAATCGAAAGGGAGTTTAGCCCCTTGTTTTGTTAATTCAAGCATGTATAGTGAGGGATTGAGTCTCATCATGATGTTGATAATTCTATGATTCTTGGGATTTTGGACCATCTCAGTGATCTCATCTTGTGTCATTTTGAAGGCATTATTGGTGATATCCTCTACTTGACATTCCTCTTGAGGATTTTGTGATGATGAAAGAAAGTTAGTTAGAGGATTGCTTGATCCAATGAGATTCATCTCAAGATTTTTTTGGCTTAGGTCACTTTAAGTGGATGTTTCTTTGTTGGTTTCCATGTTTCTCTTGTGTTGAGATCAAGTTTGCACCATAAAATAGGGATCAATTTTCAAGAATGTGGGAGATGAATCTCTAATTCTTTGGATTGATCTAAATTTAGGTACAAAAGAGAAAATTTAGGATGATTAAGGATCAAAGATGAAATGATGAAGTGTGTGAAAGATGAATGATATGGATGGTGAAAATCTTAGAAGATCTTGAGGGAATGCTAGACTTTTGGGACTTTTTTGGATTCTTGGATTTGTTTGGATTCTTGGATTTTTTTGGATTTTGATTGACCTTGATTTGGTTTTGGATTGCTTTTATTTTGGATTGCTTTGATTTTGGATAATGAACAAATAGATCCCAAGATGTATGGGATAGACTTTTTCACAAGATGATAATTTGACTAAGTTTAGGGAGAAGGATGAATCTACCCACACCTAACCAACCAAGATGATAATTCAACTAAGCATATGGAGAAGGATGCATCTACATATACCTAGTTAAACAAGATGATTTGATGATTTGAATAAGCGCATGAAGAAGGATGCATCTACATATACCTAACCAAAGATGTTTTGATGTTTTGATTCAAGGATTTCAATGATTTTGATGTGCCAAAAAGTCTAGCATGAAGGATGATTTCAAGATTTTCAAGAGTTGTTGGTGAGATGATTTTGGTTTGATGTTTGAAAGATGGATGAAGGTTTTGATTTTGATCCTATGTGTACCTAAAATGACTCTTGTTTACAAGACCTTGGTTTTGAAGAACATGCTTTACTCTAAACAAGGTGTTCAAATTTCCGAAAAAGATTTGGATTTTGACAATAATAGAATGAGTACAAACCGGGATTGTTTCTTGAAGCTCTTATGTAAAAGTTGAAAAATAATCTTCGTCTAAATTCATAGAGCGTTGAGAAATGCTTTTGATGTTCTTTTGGACTAAGATATTTTGAATTTGGTTTCCGGATTTTGATCTTGTGTGAAATCATTTGAGACACATGTGTGGGGTTCAATTGTTCTTAGCTTTGTTTAATGACTTTTTTTTTTTTTTACCACAAACAATTCTTGATTATCTTTTTGAAACTAGATGTCCAATGTCTCAACTTCTCATCCTAGAAAATACATTATGTGGGACTTTGATGAAATCAAGGAAAAAGTTACCTATTGTTGACTTTAGCAAGAAAATTGAGATATAAATCCAAGTTTTTAGAAACCTCTAAGGATAAAATCCCAAGGGAAAGCAATAACACATGAATTTTTTCAATGTAATTTGCTTCCTAAAGGGTTTGAAGTTTGATAAAAATGTTGAATGTTTGTTTCCAAATGTTTACGAACAAGCAAAGTGTTTTGTAACCAAGAACACGTACAACCCTATGGCTATGAAAGACTGTATTTGTTAAATCCCCACTTGGACAAGTCCAACTACGCTTATTTTTAGTGAATGGTTAGATGCTTGACCCCACTGGCTCCCCTCCACGACACTCACTTATATGGGGCAACCAAGCATCAACACCCATGAAACTCCCATGGCATACTTTCCATTTCTACTAAAAACCATAAAAGTGTGGGGCAGCTTCAGAACGACCTTTCTTGCACCAACAAATAGATCAAGGATTTTGGATTTTTCTAAACAAGGGTTTTAATTCAGACTTTCCGTTCTTAGGGATTGACCCATGCGGCGAGAGACCATTGCTGCCCTTCTCGTCAAGACCAACCATGTGATACTGACCTTTGTTCTAGTATCCACACTTATATACCAATTGGAAATACACTTGGCTTTAGCATATTACCGGTTGGGTCGTTCCCTTGGGTGATTACTTTTTCCCATAAGGTAGGCCCTCTAGGATAAACAAAAGCGAACAAGCAATACTCGTAACTCGATCAATCCTTGTTGCAACACAAAGAGAGAAAATGTATGTAATACGGTCCACTCACACTCGCAAGTTTTGTTCAATTTTAGTCCCAAAATGAAATGTGGAGGCAATTACTTTACCCAACTTAAGATCACCAAAAGGCCTTTTGATTCTCAAGATTGCCATGAGGCACGAGAGAACTGCATACGCCCTTTTGATGGTATTACTTTGAGTAAGTAATTACAAAACAAAGAAGCACTTGTTCATTTTAAATCCACAAAGCAAGAATGATTTCTTTTTTAAGCACCAAAGGAAATGTGAAAATTGCCTTGTTCAATTGTTAATCTTCAAACCAAATCCAGTGAGTTTGTCTTAAAGTTCTTTTTAAGCCCTTTGTAGCAAAAAATGAAATATTCTTTTTAGATCCCAAAAGAAAATTAGTAGGTCCTAAGCACATGAAAGATAACAAATTTTTAAGAGAAATTGTGAATTATCTAAGAGTGTTAAACAAACACTTGGTATCATGAGAGAGTGGTGCCATTATGCCTCTTTCAATCTTGTCTCTCTCCTTTACTTTGATTTGACCAACCTACAAAAAACCAGTTAGAACTGCAAAACAGAGGTCAGGAAAGTAAGTAATAACCCAAATGATCATAATTAAAAAAGAACGTCATAAAAAATTGAGATTTCACTTTTACTTCCCTTCAGTAGTGGAGTCTGCACAGGCAGTGCAGTTTAAGGAATCCAACGATGCTATAGGGCACCGCTATTTCTGCAAGCGTCACTCTACAGTAAAATAGAGAGTGTGATTGTGTCACCCTTTTCACCAGCGATGTAGTTTGGAATTTAAAAATTCCATCATGTGGAAATGGAATCAGCGGTGCAGTTTAGAAATTTGAATCTGGGGCGGGAAAGACAGAGTGTCGTTGTTTGAAGTTTGAAGCCGTGCTATATAGCAATGCTGATTTTCTAACAGTTTTGTACTACAATGCTAGTCTACTAGCGGTGCACTTCCCTGTAGACACACAAAAACAGAAAAAAGCACAAATTTTTTGATAAAAACGTGATCTAAACATGAGATTTTCCCTCCTTCTAGTGCCAAAATGTAGAACGAAGATCCTAGCACCTGCAAAACACAACAAACAAACAAATTAGAAGATTCAAATGCAAGCCAAGATCAAAGTTCCCCATAAAGAACAACATGTCCCGATCAACATGAATTAGATTATTTTATTAGGGCTTTCTAACCATATTTATCATACAAAATGACAAAGAAATGTTTACTTGAGTCAATAACATTGGATTTCATCCTCTTGTCCAAGCAATGACTGGCTTATAAGGCAAAAGAAATTATAGCGTGTAAAAGTTGGAAAAGCACTTATGTACCTTTCTTTTCTAGTCCTAAGAAACTATATCCACCATTGTCTAGAATTCCAATCCAAGCTATGTATAAAAAAAATGTGTCGAATCATTTTATGTGTTATGTTGTAGCCTTTTTTCTTATGTGAGAACTCATCTTGACTCTTTGGAGTGATATCCACACTCCTAGCATGTTTGTTTGAATTGACCATAAATGAGGATTGTTGGTCAAAGCAAGATATTTATAGTCTTTAGGTGATGGAACATATGTTAATGTCTAGAAGGAAAAGAGAAGAGGAGGAAAAAGGCATTGGTAAGCATTAAGTAATAAAGGAAAGCCTTGTTCAATGGTTATTTGCATATGTATGGGAGGCTGCAAGTTTATTTTTAAGTCATAACATTTTCATATTCAAGAAAACATAATATATGTATGTTGTAATGCACGCATGTTAATGTTCAATCATGTTTCTCTTGATGTAAGTGTATTATAATACATACATATTCTAATTTAAATCAATAAAATCACTAAGTTTGGAACAAGTTTGAATTTACAAATCCTAAGGGTTGGACATGGAATTTGGGTTCCCAATTATATGTTTTACAAGCAACATGTAAAATAATAAATGAAAATCATTCTCTTTGTCAAGTTCATGTATCTTAGGACAGGATTATACAAAAACACCACTACAATATCAAGCTCTATCTTAGTTTTCTAACTGTGTATTTTGTTCTAAAATATAAATATATTAAGGTTTTGTTCTTTAATTACTTTTAGCATGTCTTTAGTTTCTAAAAAAATATGTGTATTACTTTTTTGTGTAATTTTTTATCTATTCATCCAAAAAAATTAAAAATTACATTTTCATAGGTCAATTTTTTGTTCTTTACGATGTGTCTACTAAAAAAATAGTAAAAAGTAATATTTTCATTTAAAAATTAAAAAATAAAATTCTAAACCACTGCATAATCTTAGCTAACTTTCCAACAAATGGATCTATGAAACACTTAGTGAAATGAAGAAATGGGAGGTGGGGTATTGAGATCACACCCAACACTAATATATTTTGTGATAAAAATAAGACCATATTTTGTGCTCTTAGTGTTTGAACCTCTTAATCATTATCATTTAAAAAATAGTCATTTAGAAACTAGATTCTAAGAATTGGTATTGTTGTTTTTATCACATCTTCATGTTCTAAGTGTAGGCATCTTGAATTACTCATCGAAGTTTATTGTTTTGCTAATTTTAAAGAAAATAGAGCCACTGAAGACCCTCTTATAGACCCACTTTCAATGTGCTTACACCTAGTTCTTCCAATCTTATATTAAATCAGCAAGATTAGGAATTTGTGTTGATAAACTTCATGATAATCAAGCTAAAATATTTCAGAGAGCTAAATTCATGAGTAAGTGCATATGAAGCCCACTAAACAATTTGAATTCTAGTTTTTATAGAGGAAAAGGAATCACTATTATCAAAGAGAAATTGAAATATAGATTGCATAAAGAAAGGTAGGGCATTCATTTTCAAGTTCTAAATTATATTATGCATGAGTGAGTACAATGTATTTGTTTATTTTAGGTATTTGAGAAGTAATTGAAACCTTAATTTTATGTATGTGCACTAATCAATTCCTAAAAATTACAGCCTGTATCTCAAGATGATTCCCAAGAGAATTGTAAGACAATCTAGAGGTCATCAAATGGGTAGGAATGAAGTAAAAAATTTCTACTAATCAAGGAGATTCAATTGAAGGTTTTTTCAAGGAATTAGAGATCCGGTCAATTAGATACAACAAAGGGGTTAAAATACATCTAATATTTAACACTTGGGTCTTCAACCTGGACAAAGTTACAGTGCATAGCAGTATAGACTAAAATATTATCTGTATGTGAAATGATGGATAGCTTCAGGATAAATCTACTGATTGTGGCTTCTGTTATTGTTATAGCTTTGATCTCAACTCGATTGGTGCCTCCATCGAATGTGGGTGGTGCAGTTCAAGCCAGTCAAATTAGCTATACAAGCGATAAAGTGATAGAAGCTTTGGAATCCATCATAGGTTCTGCCCCTTTTGATTTTGCAAGGAGTATAGTAAGAAAACACCAAACGAATAAGAACAAATGTGAAGAAAAACTTCCACCCTATTATGTTTTGGATGAGGATTATAGCCAAGTTGTGATAGTGGATCAGGATGGGTGTGGGGATTATACAAGTGTGCAGAAGGCTGTAGATGCAGTTCCAGAACAGAGTCCCAACAGGACCATAATTGTCCTCCATTCGGGTGTCTACAAGTAAGTTGATGTCCTTGCTTGGATCAATAAGGCCTAATAGCTTCAGATCTATAACACATATTTAGTTAACAAAGAAGGAGAATAAGTTCTTGTAATTCTGTGACATGTTTAAACTCTTAAATCTGTAATATAAGTTTGCTATCAGTATCAACTCATTATATGCTGCAAGAAAATGTGTAAAATGACCCACATATCAAATTGTTCAAACAGAGAAAAGGTTTCAGTTGCAGAATCAAAAGGCAGCATCACATTCCAAGGACAAGGTTACCTCAACACCGCAATCCAATGGAATGATACAGCCAATTCTTCTCATGGGACATACTTCAGTGCATCGGTCACAGTTTTTGCACAGAATTTTATAGCCAGGAATATAAGTTTTCAGGTTAAAAATCAAATGTATATGTTACATTGTTTCTGTAAATATTTTTTCACCTTTAAATGCATTTTAAAGGGTAATGCAGCCTACTTTATCAAAAACAATGGAAGAAAGCTTACTTTATAAAAACAATGCATTTCTTCCAAACAGAACACTTCTCCTCCCGCAAATCCAGGTGATGTTGGGGGACAAGCAGTTGCTTTGAGAATAGCAGGTGATCAAGCAGCTTTCTATGGATGTGGATTCTTTAGTGCTCAGGATACCCTTCTCGATGATAAAGGAAGACACTACTTCAAGGAATGCTTTATACAAGGCTCCATAGATTTTATATTTGGCAATGCAAGATCTCTCTATGAGGTGATCCCATGAATTTTATTGCTTTAGAATATAAAACAAAACTGCACATAGCGTGGTAAATCAAAAGAAAGAAAAAATAGCACCATGGTTATAAATCAGACAGTCTCTGTAATTTTCTGTTCAGAATGAAGAATGTGTTGAAAAAAATGTGTATGGTAACATAGTCTCATTTCTGCAGGATTGCCAATTAAAATCTATTGCAAATCCAGTGCCAAGTGGAGCTACAACTATAACCGGGTGCATCACAGCACAAGCAAGACAGTCAACTGAAGAAAACACAGGTTTCTCCTTTGTGGGTTGCAGCATTGAAGGAAGTGGAAGAATTTGGCTAGGCAGAGCAATAGGTCCCTACTCTCTGGTGGTTTTCTCTAACACTTACATGTCCGACATCATTGCTCTGGAAGGATGGAATGCCTGGAATGACCCCAAAAGAGATCAGTATGACCTCATTACATACTTGTTTTCTTCTTATCATTACTCTGTTTCCTCCTCAATGTTGTAATAGTTCGTCTTCAATTTTTGTGACACACAGGACTGTATTCTATGCACAATATAGATGCAGTGGCCCTGGTGCAAACCAGAGCTTGAGAGTACCCTACTCACAAGAACTTAATCAATCACAAGCAGCTCCATTTCTCAGCATCTACTATATAGATGGAAATCAATGGCTTAAACATAAGGACAATACTCCTCTTCCTCCTCCTCCCAAACATAAGACCGTAGACACCATAAAGACCATCACAGTGAAGAAGAACATGTCCCGATCAGCCTGAATTAGATTATTTTATCAGGGCCTTTCGAACAATATTTATCGTGTGGAATGACAGAAATGTTTACTTGAATCAGTACACTGGCGCTCTACTTTTTCCAAGTTACTTAAACTTGAGAATTTCATCCTCTTGTGGAAGCAATGACTGGTTTTTAAGGGAAAAGAAATTGCAAACTTTGGATGTACCTTTCTTTTCCGGTCCAAACAAACTATATCCATCATTGCATAGAATTCCAATCCAAGCTATATAAATAAAATTGTGTCGAGTCATACTCTGGTTATGTTGTATTCTCTTTTCTCGTGTGAGAATTCATATTCATCTCTTTGGAGAGATATCCACACTCCTAGCATGTTTTTTTGAAGGGAGGACAATGAGAATTCTCAGAAATATTTTGAATGTAATGCTCCTATGTGGTAGTCACGCTTGGCAAAAAGTTCGCGACTATGCCCTTGGCTTGGGATCTATAACTTTCTTGAAGTTTTATGTCTTGGTGAGAGATATTTAATTTTATGTTGTGATATTTATTCTTTTCCCATTCTCTTATTTGCTTCTTGTTAATTGGGGTTCCTATTGCATATTTTAGTAGGCATATATTTTAATGTATTATGTATTTTATTTTCACATGGCAATACATCACAAGGAGATTCAGTGTTTGTGGCCGAGATTTCTAAAAGGCTACAAGATCATCCTCAAGACTTCTACTTTTCTTTTTATAGAATTTTTTTTTTTTTTTTCACTACAGAAAGATATATTCTTGATAGTCTATTATAATTGGAGATTTTATATTGAATTTGTAATTATTTTATTAAAATTTCTAGTTATAAACTTAAAAGGATTTATCACATTATAAAATAGATTGTTTGATTTATCCTAAAGCTAAGATAAAAAGTTGATTCTCAAGAAAAAACATTTTCTCTGCCATAATCAATTTAATATATTGCATTTTTGTGAACCCGACATTCTTACATTTAAAACCTTAGTGAAAAGTAAAAACATTTCAAGACTCTCAAAAACACAAAATTAATTACTAATACTTGTTTTCATTGTGCTAGCTACACTAAAGTTAGATTGAGAGTCATAAATAATCTTATGAGCTTTACAACCCAATCTCTTTATTTGGGTAACATAATTAGAAGAAGTATTCATAATCTAAGTATGCCACATTCTAAAACTTTGCACACTCCTATTTGAACTACTCCAAATTTCTCTAAAGATCAACTTACACTTGGCAGGCTTGACTACCCTAATTTTCCTCCTCATTGCATTTCTACAAATCTTGATTCACCAACTATTTCATCCCCCTCTTCAAGTGGTGGTGTTGATCATGATGTTTCCCTAAGGGTTGGTTCTGAGAAGATTCAAACTTTAGAAGAATATTTGTGTAACTTTCAAAATTCTCTATCTAATGATATGTTTGCACAAGGTGCTCCTATTGTGGACACTATCTATAATATGCTAATTTATGATTAAAGAAACACTCGATTTTCATTAGAGTTTGGTGCATATTGTTCATAGCAATGTCCCCTCCTATACTTCAAGCTTAAGAAATCTACATGACTCGCATTCTAGTATTACTAGAATGTAGATATATATGTCTATGCTAGTGCCTATTATTCATATGGTGACAACACCTATGGCAATAATAGATCCACCTTCTTCAAGTTTCTTTGTGAGTCGTTCCTCTGAGATCTCTTCTAGATTTCTTAGCTTAGGTCTTGGTTCTTCTCAACCCCCTATCTCTAGCATCATTGCATCTACCATCCAAACCTCCAACTCGTATACCCCAACAATAGATCTTGCCCTAAACTAAATCTTACAAAATGTTGGCAAGTTACAAAATAAAATTTCTAGCTTATCCAACACTTCTTCCAACCATTAATTTAGCCTTGTTATAGATGCAACCCATTAGCCTTAGACATCCTTAACATTCCTCTTCCTTAGGGACTTGAAGCATCTCAATTTGAGAAATGTAGTGGAAAAGGAGACTCTTAGAGTCATATTTTTGCATTCATTGCATTATGTAGTGAAATTTTTTTAGGATGCATTTGTAGCAAAACTATTCTTACAATCTCTGATAGACACTGCATTGAAGTGGTTTTTCTCCTTTCCTGAAAAATATATCTATACATTTGAAAACTAATCAATCAATTTCTCCAACATTTCTAGGAAAATATTGGATCACAAATTACATTCATTGATCTCATCCATTACAAAAAGGGACCTAATAAGAAAGTGATTGATTTTATAGTTAGATATTAATCATTGTTCTCATATATCCTTTATGCTCTCCTTGATTTTGATGTGCAATGTGTATTCATCAAAAACTTACAGCCAACGCTTAGGGATAAAATATTATTGATGATATATAATTTGTTTGCTCATCTTTGCACTACCTTGAGAGATTATCAATAGTCTTTTAGTTAGTATGGGGCCTCTACCTCATTGAATCACTCATATAATCAAGGTAGTAAATCTTCTTCTATAAATTATAAAAGAAATAAATCTTTTAACTAAAAAATAAGTATAATTACTATACCAAAGGATTATGGGGTCTCAGCTATAGTACTTTTACTTTAGAGGCATAGATTATTCACAAAAATATCTGATTCTTTGTATAGTATCATGCATAATCTATCAAAGGATAAATTTATCTCTTCTTGAGATCAAACCTCTTTCAAATGATCAACCTTATTTGGCTTGGTACAATCCAAAAAAATTATACCAATTTTAACATGTCCCTAGCCATGATACCGAGAGATGTATGTTCCTTCACCATTTGGTGCAAGACCACATCACTACAAGTAACATCCAGATATGTGAAAAGAAAGAATTTTCTAATAAATTGGTTGCCAAGTTGAATTAGGAGCTTCATATATACAGTAATCCTTTTCCTACACATTCTTCTCACTTTGTTTCAACTGGTGTTTTGTCTTCTATAAATTCTCAAAGAAAAATAAAACAAATGGTCACTATGGTTGATATTGCCATGAGGTCACATCCATTGCATGATATCACCATGCCTACCATATATTTTTCTACAATGGTTTTCCTTTGAGTATAGATAATGGGTCTCTTTATATCCTTGCTCATTTTAATGAGAAAATCATTAATGGTGTTCTTGTTTTTTATATATTAAGTAGCATTTACAAGGAATTGTACCCTTTACATGATGAGCCCCAAGGGCCAAAAAAGATCAGGTCTATTTAGTTAAAACATAAACCACCAAAATAAAAAACACAGAAACAACAAACCAACAACCGAAAAACAACGACCCAACCAAGACAAGACACAAAAGCAATAGACTAACTAGCACCCTCCCATTTCTGAGAGAGGAGGTTAATAACATCCTCCCCAACCCAATTGGGGCCCTCCTCCAAATTATTCTTATCCATTTCTTCCTTGAGCATAGTAGAAAGGGTACCAGTAGCATGGTGGATCATTTTGATAGTGAATCGGGTCAACCTAACGAATTTCTTTTCAAGTTTATCCATTCACTCCAACAGCATGCTATAATCATCCACCTTGTCCACAGTCTTAGTATTATCTTCCTCCATAGCCTGCAAGTCTGATGATTGGGTCATAAAATCATCCTTGAGCATCTTGTTGGAGTAAGAAAAGTGACTAGGCCCTTCCACGAATTCCTCCTTCTCCTGCGTATCTTCCTACTTCCTCTTGCCTTTATTGTCAGACTGCTCCTCATCACTAGAAATATCATTCATAGAAACTTTCTTACTATTTTTCGCTAGCCTGTGGGATCTCCTAATGCTAGTATTCTCCAAACCTATATCCACAGTAGTAGCCACAATGGTGTCCCCTTAAGAGTCTTTACCAACATTATTCTCCCCTTCAATATTTGTGGTCGACAGCTCCACCTGGCATTTTCCCTCTTCCTTTACTTTTTTCCTTGCAACAAATTTTTTGTTTGTCTTTTGGGGAGCAGTTTTGAGCTCACAAAGCTCAACCATCGCTTTCAACTAAGTAGCCCCTGCACCACCCTTCTTTTTCTTGGCGAGAGGTTTAGGCTTAGGGTTTTTGGTGTTCATCGGAGGGGTTTTCCTTTTAGGGCCCCTAGACTCGGCCGGAGAGGGATTCACATTGGGTTGGATAGGGGGTTCAACTTCTTCAATATGAACTGCAAAAATAGGTTTGGGCAGATAGAGTGCCAGATGGAAATGATAAAGCCTCAAGATGAGGCCCTGGTGGAGTGGCAGGGGGGGCGTTTCATCAAGGTTTTAGGTAGTAGTGTCCAAGCACTTCTCAATAGGAATCTCCAAATCAATAAGTAAGAAAAAAGGAAAACTCAACAACATTTTGTGATGAAGATGATTGAGAAAAGGTAGATGATAATAATAAAATACCCTATGTCTACCCTCTAAGGTCACATACTTCATTAGAGCCAGAAAAACTTGGTCCCAAGGATGAGGGGGCACTTCCCTTTCAAAACCCAACTGAGGCCTAATAGGTTTTTCATTTTCTTTGAAGAAGGCATTGAGGCTTTCATTGTCCTGGGTCCTAGTGTGCTTAGTGTACTTCTTCCCACTACATGAAAGCCTAGTCCCCTGAGCTATGACCTCCTCATTGACCTTGAAGAAGATACCTCCCATCATAACCCTTCTATCTTTCCATGAACTCGCAAATTGAGTTGACATCCTTGCATCATGTCCCACCAAGAACTCCATCAATGACACTATCCTACTTTCGACGCAAATATGCCAAACCAAAGGATCCTTTCAAAATTCCTCACAGTTATTCGGCTCTGTCCTCACCCTGTCACCACCCATATTGTCACATTTCACTCTGAGATACTAGGAATCTTGCAAGAGAAAGAAATTAAAATGTCTATCAATGTGAGGTCACCCAAAAAACATTGCTTTTAATCTAGCCAAGATGAATCTGGGTAGTGAAGATGATCTGCAGATTACACGTGCTAGAAGTTATTTCCAAAAAATGAAATCACCGCAAGCCCATAATTGAAAATATTTAGACACCAAAGGCTTAGGTTGTGAAAAATGATGACATTGATAGGTTTTACCATCAAGTTGCATATACACAAGTACCAATGCCAAATGGTCGCGAGGCCAAATTTAGAAATCCCTAAGTATCTATCTTTTCTCTTATGAAACTTTTTAGCGGTGTTGAAAGGACTTAGCATGAGCTCCACAAGATATGAATAAGTCACATCGAAATTGAAATTGGAAGTCTGTAAATGTATGCACAGGTAATGACAAGACCACACATTAAATTTACGCATGGCTTAACCAATCTTAGTCGTTAACCCATGGTGCTTCCCATCACCTCTCATAATTAGCTCCATAACCACATCCTTTGCCCAATTTTTCAAATGTTGGGACATATTTAACACCTCATCATCCTTCTTCATCCACATCACCCAAAGCACAAATATGTGGACAACCCATAAATCCTTAACAATAGCATAATTAGTTATCATCATGGGTAACTAAGGTGCCCTGATCCTTAAGGATAATACCTTGTAACTTTGGCAGTAAGTTCCCAATACTCCTCCAACACCTGGAAATGCTCCAAGAGGAGCCAAGAGCTTGATTTCCCTCCCAAAAGATGTGAGAAAATATCTTCATATCCATCTTCAAACCATGTGATTTATGTCTAAAAGGATATCTCTGGTGTTTCATCTTAATAACCTACCAAATTTGATTGAATTAATTATTGACTTGGAATCCCCTTCTATGTGTAGTTTCTTTATCCCCATAGTAACAACTAAGTGGGCACCCTTTAGTAGCACACTGGCTTCCACAGTCATGGAGGTATGAATGCCAATACCCCCTGAGTAACCAGCCATAAAGTTACCCCTGTTATCTTTGATGATACCTCCAATGCTAGCCCTGCCAAGGTTCCCCTTGGCTACACCATCAAAATTGAGTTTATGCCACCCCCAATTCGGGGGTTTCCAAACCATGTCCCATCTAGCCTGGGCCTTGTAGTTGTCAAAGGAGTTAGTCTCCAAATTCCTGTTCCAAGCTTTAGCCATTTTGATCTCCCACTCTGTAGGTGCTTTTCTGGGGTTTCCCCATTGTAAATTAAAAAAAAATCAAAAATAAGCCTTAGCCCAATGCCAAAGACCTCCTTAGGACTCATCTCAATATTCCTAAAGATTTGGTTATTTCTCTCTTTCCACAAGCACCAACAGATGATGGGGGGACCTGGTTCCAAATCTCCCTAGGGATAGGATGTTGAAAGGGACCAGACCAACCTAGAATGAAAGATTTGATATCCCTACACATAGTCTAGTGGGTCCCCAGCTTTTCAAAAGCTATCTCCTAGACTCCAACAACAAACGGACAATGTAGTAATAAATGATCAACAGATTCTTCACCACTTTTACATAACAAACACCTATTCAGGATTTGAAATCCCCTTTTCCTCAGGTTATCCTGAGTTAGGACCCTGTTATGTCAGGTCACCCACCGGAAGAAATTGATTTTAGGAATCATGTGCTTATTCCAAACCTATCTCCAAGGTCCGTTATGATCACCTCGGACTGACAATAAATTGTAAGCCATTCTAACAGAAAGATTTCCCAGCCAATCTTTGACTCAATAGAATTCATCCTCAAAGTTGGATAGAGGTAATCTAGTTAGGGAGAGAAAGTCTTGCAAAGACTTAGCTAGTAACAACAACTCAGGGGGCAGGGGGTAGCAGAGAACCAAATCTTTCCAACGCCGAACACTCGACTATCCAAGAAAGTAGTTGCTTATATACACACCAAAGAAAAGTTGTGCAGGTCTCATAAGGTTCTTGGAATTAGAGTGCAATAGAAAGGATTCAAGCAGCCAAGGGTCCTCCCAAAATCTGATGTAACTACCATTCCCAAGTTTCTATTTCATCCCAGACATGAGTGACCCCTTCATTCTACAAATGTTATTCCAAGCTAGTGATTCGGTAAGGTGATCATCAAAGAGACATTTAATCACAGGTCTATTGTAGAGATACTTAGCATTCATGATCTTTCACTAGTCCTTTTTATTCCTTAATTGGTCCCAATCGACCTTAGCAAGTAAGGCTATGTTGGTACATTGGACATTTCTGATTCCAAGCCTGCCACAAGATTTAGGAAAATAAACTTTGTCCTAGCTAACTAAAGAAAACTTCTTCTCCTCTATCCTAGACTGTAAGAAGCTCCTTTGTATTTTTTTCTAACTTCTTAGCTATATATCTAGGAATTTTAAATATAGAAAGGAAGTAGATAGGGATCCCTTGAAGGGAAGCAGTCAAAAGTTGCATCTTGCTAGCATGGCTGAGGATGGAGCCTTTCCACCCTGCGAATTTCCTTTGAATCCTTCCTAAAACTATGTTCCAAAAGGTAGGAGTGACTTCTTTGACAGTAAGAGGTGGCCCTAAATGCACTGAAGGGAGAGAGCCACTCACAAAACCTAGGATAATAGTCACCTGAGCTTGGAGGGCAGGAGTGTTGTTGAAGAAACAAATCATGCTTTTATTATAATTTATACATTGGCCAGAGCAAGAAGCATAATTGCTAAGGCAACTCTTCCATTTTATGGCTTCAATCATAGAAGCCTTCCCAAAGAGGATGGTATCATCAATGATTTTTTGGATAATAGTAGGTTCCAATGAAGTAGCAAGTTTAACCCTCTTAATTGTGTTCTTGATGATCTTGTCAATAGGGTGAATTTAATAATGGAAGAAATTATTTTTATTAGTGCATTCATAAATACAAATATAATGATTCTTCGGTGACCATTTGTATGCATAATGGTCTCTCTCTTCCTTCAATGGGTTCGATTACTTTGATGGTCTAGGTTGGACTAAAGTCTTTGGAAACCACATTTGTTGTTATCTATAGATATGACTTATTTAGAGTGAATTTAGGAATTTCATGACTAACTTGTTGGCATATGGATTCTAGTGCTGTCATTGATGGAAACTTAAGTCATTATTTTGGTCCGCAGATCAGGATTTGTTCATATCGGCAGGCAAAGTAATGAACAGAGTATTACCAGAAGTGAGAATGAAGAATAGGGTATCTAGTTAGTATGTCGATCTATATGCTTCACCGAATTATCATTTTTGAGTTGTGGATCTCAGGGAAGGTTGTTAAGTATCTATTTTATCTTATTGTTAAGTTTTGTGATGTTGCATTAATTGGTGTACAAGTTAGGAGATTTGGAAAGATGTTTTTTGTTTATTAGCTCATGGTGGTCAACTTAGTGAATATGGCATGTCACAACTATTCAAGGTATAATTAATTAGGGTATTCTTGTGTTGTAAATTTTTTTTTGAGTCCTAGCTATGGTTTGGCTGACTTATGTGGATGCACATTAAAGATTACTCATGATTTGAGCCGACATTTGAAAGATATTTTCTATTCTATTGAACCCGACATATAGCGATTGAATTCTTGCTAGCATATATATATATATATATATATAAGAGATCAGTTAATTCATTTTGAAGTGTGAGTGGATGTATGTTCGAAGTGTGTGAATAGAAAAAGGGTTGTTGAGTGATTTGACATAGTTTCACTTGTGCAGAAGAGGATTTTTGTGATGCGAATCAAAGCAAAGCAGAGTGAAGTGCAAAATCAGACAAAAGGTCCAAATTTTTTTCTATGAGCCTCAACGGAACTGATACCAGGCATTTGTAGATGCTACTTTCTTATTTCAACTTTTTGTTGTAATTCAAATATATTGTAAGGCAGTGAGCTCTAGGCAATGTGCCTGAATGCATGTGCATTCCCCTTTTTCTTCATACTTTTAACAGAGTATAAAATGTGGATTAACTCCACCGTGGTTTTTCCCCTAACAAGGTTTCCACATAAAAATCTTTGTGTTATGGTGTTTTGATTGTTTCATTCATGTGCTTGTATCTTTAATTTTGTTGGAGTGTTGTAAATGGTTTAAGATTTGAATTGTAATTTAAGTATTGCTCAACACTGATTCATCCCCCCCTCTCAATGTTCCTTGAGTCCAACAATTGATATCAAGGTTCCTCTGAAGAAGTTTAACATCTTGAGGTGGATCTTGGAATGCAATGGACTCTGGTGGTCTTCAAGAACAACTTTTGGTGGCACTTGATGATCTTGATTAGTATAAATCAGAAGTCCTAGAATTAAAAGCAAATATTGAGGATGCTGAAAAATTCATTCAATCATTGAAGGATAAAATCAATGAGTCAAGATAAAAGAGGAACTATGTGATCAACTAAAGTAGAAAGAAAGTAAATGCTTGGAAGATGTTCACCTGAATCAGACCTTAAAAGAAATGACTGAAGAATGTGAAAAGCTTGCTAGAAACAATGTTGCTCTAAAGCTTGAGATGGAATCTATGGCGATGAAGCAAACTAAGGAGATTGAAGAAAGAAAGAAGAGTGAGGAGAATTTGGCCCAGCCCTTAAAACAAAGATCTGAAGAATGCAGTAGAGTTAATAGTGGATTCATTCAGCTGGAGATTGAATTGCAACAATCTAGAAATAATGAACAAGAACTTGAAAGACAAATAGTTATCTCAGAGATGAACTCACTACTGCAAATGAATACAAGGAAAAGTTTTAGATCAATTTTTGCTAAGCTTGATGAGTTGAATAAAGGAATAAGGATGCAAATGACAAGCGAGGTCTTGGATATGAGAAGGGAGAAAGCTTCAGATCTGAACATAAGGATTCCAAACAAAGAAATCAAATGAACAAAGGAAAAAGGTATTCGGTAAGATAACCCAATGCTCAAAAGTTCAATGGTCATTGCTTTGCTTGTAATAAATTTGGTCATATGGCTTCTCAGTGTAGAAGTAAAATAGATTCAAGCAGTCCATCATTTATCAATTAGTTTTTTAGTTGCAATAAGTTTGGTCATAAGTCAATTGAATGCAAAAATATGTCTGTCAGTGTGTAAAAGTTGGAAAAGCACATATGAACCTTTCTTGTCCAGACCTAAAAAACTATATCCACCATTGTCTTGAATTGCAATCCAAGCTATATATATATAAAAGTTGTCGAATCATTTTATGTGTTATGTTGTAGCCTTTTTTCTTATTTGAGAATTCATCTTGACTCTTTCCTAGCATGTTTCTTTGAATTGACCATAAATGAGTATTGTTGATCAAAGCAAGATATTTATGATCTTTTGGTGATGGAACATATGTTAATGTCTTGAAGGAAAAGAGAAGAGGAACCAAAAGGCATTGGTAAGTATTAAGTAATAAAAGGAAAGCCTTGTTCAGAGGTCATGTGCATATGTATGGGAGGCCGAAAGTTTATTTTAAGTCATAACATGTTCATATTCAAGAAAACATAATATATGTATGTTATAATGCACTCATGTTAATGTTCAACTATGTTTCTCTTGGTGTAAGTGTATTATAATACATACATATTCTAAATTAAATTAATGAAATCACACCCTTAAGCTTGGAACAAGTTTGAATTTACAAATCCTAAGGGTTGGACATGCAATTTGGGTTCCCAACTATATGTTTTACAAGCAACATGTAAAATAATAAATGAAAATCATTTTATTTATCAAGTTTATGTATCTTAGGACAAGATTCTACAAAAACACCACTACAATATCAAGCTCTATCTTAGTTTTCTAACTATGTATTTTGTTCTAAAATATGAATATATTAAGGTTTTGTTCTTTAATTACTTTTAGCGACGTCTTTTGTTCCTAAAAACATATGTGTATTAATTTTTTGTGTCACTTTTTATCTATCCATCCAAAATTTTAAAAAATTACATTTTCATTGTTCAATTTTTTGTTCTTTACGATGTATCTACTAAAAAAATTAGTAAAAAGTAATATTTTCATTTAAAAATTAGAAAATAAAATTCTAAACCACTGCATAATCTTAGCTAACTTTCTAACAAATGGATCTATGAAACACTTAGTGAAATGAAGAAATGGGAGGTGGGATGTTGAGAGCACACCCAATACTACTATATTTTGTGATAAAAAAAAGACTATATTACTTAGTGAAATGAAGAAATGGGAGGTGGGGTGTTGAGAGCACACCCAACACTAATATATTTTGTGATAAAAATAAGACCATATTTTGTGCTCTTAGAGTTTGAACCTCTTAATCATTATCATTTTAAAAAGTCATTTAGAAACTAGATTCTAAAAATTGGTATTATTGTTTTTATCACATATTCATATTTTGAGTGTAGACATCTTGAATTACTCATCAAACTTTATTTTTTGCTAATTTTAAGGAAAATATAGCCACTAAGACCCTCTTATGGACTCCATTTCAATGCCTTACCCCTAGTTCTCCCAATCTTATAGACACTAAAAGAGGTAAAAAATTATTAAAAACAAAAGAAGTACAATTCTTCCAATCTTATATTAAATCAGCAAGATTAAGAATTTTTCTTCATAAACTTTATGATAATCAAGCTAAAATATTTCAAGAACTAAATTCATGAGTGAGTGCATATGAAGCCCTCTAAACAATTTGAATTCTAGTTTTTAGAGAGGAAAAATGAATCACTATTATCAAAAGAGAAATTGAAATATAGATTGCATAAAGAAATGTAGGACATTCATTTCCAAGTTCTAAATTATATTATGCATGAGTGAGTACAATATATTTGTTTATTTTAGGTATTTAGGGAATAATTGAAACCTTGATAAAAATTTCACTAATCTATTCCTAAAAATTTCAACTTGATAAAATCATCAATTCTATGTATCTCAAGATGACTGGCAAGAGAATTATAAGATAATATTGGAAAATTCACCAGCAGCAATTCATTGCATTGACATTTTTTGAATTGCTGACGGTGAATTTGCTTGATACCATATTTTAGAGGTCATCAAATGGGTAGGAATCAAGTAAAAATCAAATGGGTAGGAATAAAGTAAATATTTCTATTGAAGGTTTTTTCAAGGTTAGGAATAAAGTAAAAATCAAATGGGTAGGAATAAAGTAAAAATTTCTATTGAAGGTTTTTTCAAGGAATCTAAGAGTGAAATTAGAGATCCAATCAATTAGATATTACAACATCTATTTGAGAATTTATACAACAAAGGGGTTAAAATAAAATCTAATATGTAACACTTGGGTCTTCAACCTGGACAACGTTGCAGTGCATAGCAGTATAGACTAAAATATTATCTGTATGAGAAATTATGGATAGCTTCAGGAGAAATCTACTGATTGTGGCTTCTGTTATTGTTATAGCTTTGATCTCAACTCGATTGGTGCCTCCATCGAATGTGGGTGGTGCAGTTCAAGCCAGTCAAATTAGCTATACAAGCGATAAAGTGATAGAAGCTTTGGAATCCATCATAGGTTCTGCCCCTTTTGATTTTGCAAGGAGTATAGTAAGAAAACACCAAACGAATAAGAACAAATGTGAAGAAAAACTTCCACCCTATTATGTTTTGGATGAGGATTATAGCCAAGTTGTGATAGTGGATCAGGATGGGTGTGGGAATTATACAAGTGTGCAGAAGGCTGTAGATGCAGTTCAGGAACAGAGTCCCAACAGGACCATAATTGTCCTCCATTCGGGTGTCTACAAGTAAGTTGATTTCCTTGCTTGGATCAATAAGCCCTAATAGCTTAAGATCTATAACACATATTTAGTTAACAAAGAAGGAGAATAAATTCTTGTAATTCTGTGACACGTTTAAACTCTTAAATCTATAATGTAAGTTTGATATCAACTCATTATATGCTGCAAGAAAATGTGTAGCATGACCCACATATCAAAATTGTTCAAACAGAGAAAAAGTTTCAGTTGCAGAATCAAAAGGCAGCATCACATTCCAAGGACAAGGTTACCTCAACACCGCAATCCAATGGAATGATACAGCCAATTCTTCTCATGGGACATTCTTCAGTGCATCGGTCACAGTTTTTGCACAAAATTTCATAGCCAGGAATATAAGTTTCCAGGTTAAAGATCAAATGTATATGTTACATTGTTTCTGTAAATATTTTTTCCCTCTTGTATTAACAATGTATTTCTTCCAAACAGAACACTGCACCTCCAGCAAATCCAGGTGAAGTTGGTGGACAAGCAGTTGCTTTGAGAATAGCAGGTGATCAAGCAGCTTTTTATGGATGTGGATTCTTTAGTGCTCAGGATACCCTTCTGGATGATGAAGGAAGGCACTACTTCAAGGAATGCTTTATACAAGGCTCCATAGATTTTATATTTGGCAATGCAAGATCTCTCTATGAGGTGATCCCATGAACTTTATTGCTTTAGAATATAAAATAAATTTGTACATAGCATGGTAAATCGAAGGACAAGAAAAAGACAACCATGGTTATAAATCACAGTCTCTGTAATTTTCTGTTCAGAATGAAGAATGTTTTGAAAAATTTGTGTATGGTAACTATGACTTACATAGTCTCATTTCTGCAGGATTGCCAATTAAAATCTATTGCAAATCTAGTACCAAGTGGAACTACAACCATAACTGGGTGCATCACAGCACAAGCAAGACAGTTAGCTGAAGAAAACACAGGTTTCTCCTTTGTGAGTTGCAGCATTGAAGGAAGCGGAAGAATTTTGCTAGGCAGAGCAAGGGGTCCCTACTCTCTGGTGGTTTTCTCTAACACTTACATGTCTAACATCATTGCTCCAGAAGGATGGAATGGCTGGAATGACCCCAAAAGAGATCAGTATGACCTCATTAAATACTTGTTTTCTTCGGCTTCAGGCAAATTCATCATCAACAATTCACCACCAGAAAATTCACCACCATAAATTGCTGGTGGTGAATTTTCTGTGGTGAATTGCTGGTGATGAATTTTCCTAGAGCCATTTTCTTCTCATCTTTATTCTTTTTCTTCCTGAATGTTGTAATAGTTTGTCTTATTTTTTTGTGACACACAGGACTGTATTCTATGCACAATATAGATGCAATGGCCCTGGTGCAAACCAGAGCTTGAGAGTACCCTACTCACACGAGCTTAATCAATCACAAGCAGCTCCATTTCTCAGCATCTTCTATATAGATGGAAATCAATGGCTTAAACATAAGGACAATTTTCCTCCTCCTCCTCCCAAACATAAGACCATAAACACCATTATGACCATCACAGTAAAGAAGAACATGTCCCAATCAGCATGAATTAAATTACTTTATCAGGGCTTTCTAACCATATTTATCATACGGAATGAATGAAATGTTTATTTGAATCAATACACTGGCATTCTACCTTTTCTAAGTTACTTAAACATGAGGATTTCATCCTGTTGTCGAAGCAATGACAGGTTTTTAAGGGAAAAGAAATTGTAAACTTTGGATGTGCCTTTCTTTTCTAGTCCTAATAAACTATATCCATCATTGCCTAGAATTCCAATCCAAGCTATATAAATAAAATTGTGTGGAATCATTTTATGTGTTATGTTGTATTCTCTTTTTTCATGTGAGAATTCATTTTCACTCTCTAGAGAGATATCCACACTCCTAGCATGTTTATTTGAAGGGGGACAATGAGAATTTAATGTTATAATATCATTTTATTTTTTAACCATTTGGTTTGAGAAATTTAAGTTATATGTAAGAGGTAAGATGAGTGGTGGAAGATTCTTCATTCTTTGGGAGAAATTATTTCGGCTAAGTGTGACTTGGTTGAGGGTGTGGATCCTGGAGAGGTTGCCTGTTGCACTTGTTTCAATCTCCCTCTTTAGAGGGGTGTTGCTCAAAGTGTTGGTGTGTTGAAGATCAACTCAGATAGTTCTTCTTGTGGAAATCTTGGTCCTGTTGGTATTGGAGATGTTGGGCGGACTAGTTCTAGGACTGTTGAGTTTATCTTTTTTTTTTATAAGGGTTGGTATATTAACAATGTGATGGAGGCTCTTGCCATTTTATGTGTTTTGGAGTGTTGTTGTGCTCTTGGGTGGAGACGAATCATTTGTGAATTTGATTCTTAGATGGTGGTGACTTTGCTAAAGAGGCAGCAGTTAGAGGATGTCAATTGGCATTTGGTTGTTATTATAAAACAGATTCTTAATCTATGTGCTTCCTTGGATTTTATTTCTTTCTGTCATATTCTTCAAGAATGGAATGGGGTTGTGGATTGTTTGGCTAAATGGGCTTCTGATCATTTGAAAAATTAGAATACTATGGAAAGGGGTCAATTACCCTAGGATTTGTCACAAAAGTTGGACCAATTAGTGGAGATAGAAAGGGATGTGTAATGCCCTTGCTTTGTATTGCTCTATTTTGGATTGAATAAATTTTTACCCCTCTTTTAGTTGCAAGATGAATTTTACTATTTGTTTTCTAGATAATTATTTGTTAATTATTTGGTGCAAGTGTTCCTAGCTCATGAACCCCCTCTAATTCCAAATCTTCTTAAAATTCCACCATTTTTAGAGAAGATGCTTTACTTTCTAATATAATTCCATTGAATCAACCACAAATCTACATAGAAGAGAGGCATGATTGAGGTCCAACAATGGAAGAGCCTCCTCCTCTTCCTCTTCTAGACCATTTTTTTTTTCTTTCATTATTGTAGAAATTTGAATTAATGGAAGACACAACTAAATTTTAGCAAGTTTTCTGAATGCAGAGATTTAAATATTTTTAAACAAACATGAATGAAGTGGGTGAATGGAATTTATTGGTTTTGAATCTACAAATACATAAGGGAAACATTAGATTGAAAGTAGGTTATGTTGTTTACTTTTATGTATATAGAAATGGTGGATTCAAGATATTTTGAGCTTGTTTTCTCTATTGCCAAGTGTCATCTTGTTATAGATGCACATAGTGTATTCATGTGGTTGAAGTTATAGCAAGCTACCATGTGGGAATGTAAACTTGTTACATATTTTTTCAATATTGCTTGCAAGAATTATTTGTCTAAGGACATTGAAACTTGTCACATTTAATAATATTGTTAAGGGAATTTATGTCCAGTTGAACATTTTATAGAACATGTACATTATCAAACAAAATATGTTACCTAGACCGAGGGATGATTAAGGATGAAACAGTGTTAGTTAACCGGGATCAAGTGTGTAATGCCAATCAATACATTTTACATATCTACATTTTGCCCCTCTTTGAAATAGTGCACTTGTTGCGCTGATTCAAAGAATAAACCGTCTCAATCTGAAGCCAAGAATTTTTTGATTTGAAAACTTGTGCCACTGCTGCCTCGGTGAGAGAAAACATGCCAATATACTACCCCCTTGAGAGATTGGACGAAAATTCAAAATTTTGGGTGATCTCACGAAAAAAAGGGACAAGGTGTTTGACAGGTCCAGAAAGGCTCTGGGAAGTCAAAAAATGAGATAAAATGCAAAAAATGGTGCAAAACAACCCTCGGTTTGGAAAAAATTGGATCAAGGGACCAAAACCCTGGCAAGATAGCTAAACAAGCTAAAAAAACCCTAATTTTTAGGCTGAAATAGGCTTGGAGGGGCCACTTTCAATTCATTTTTACATTCAGCCTTTAGATATTTTGCAACTTTGAGCTCTAACACCTTCGCAAGTTGGTGCAACAACACCTTCCCATGCACATTTCCAACAGGGTACAGACACATCAAAGGCTTCCTAGCACTGGGCCACCGGTGAGTCGACTTGATCTCGACTTGTTTTTCATTTTTCGTGCGCATTTATTGCCTTAGGAATCTTAGTTTTTAGGAGCAGTTCTATAGTGCACTGCTAAAAATTTTAAATAGTGTCGCCATTGTGAGTAGCGACACCGTAGCGTAGTTTGGAGTTTGAGATCAAATTCCAAACTGAAGCGCCTTTGCAAAGTGCACCACCGTGGTGCCCTTTAAGATTAGGGTTCCTTCTTAAATTGAATCGCCATCCCAAATTGCAATGCCATGACATAGTTTGGGAGTTTGTAGCTTCTAGCGACACAGTTTGGAGTTTGTAAACAACATTGCCTTCACAGGAAACAACACTGAGGTTGTTTTGGGATGCCGAGACAAACCAGGATCAAGATTTTTTTTGATGAATTTTAACATGGTGACTTTCCTAATGCAAGAGGAGGCGAGAGAGATCTACTCACAGGAGCAGAGGTCCCAAGACCTTTTTGGCATTTTGGATGATCTATCCGATCAACAGTAGGAGTATTTAGGACAGATGATACTTTGGTACATAGCTTACACACCGCCTGTGCGGACACACCTAGGCATGATGACAACACTCACTGAGAGATGGCATAGCAAGACATCCTCCTTCCACCTCCCGACAAGCGAGACTACAGTCACACTAGAGGATGTGTGGCAGATTCTGAGATTGCCCATCCATGGTGAGCAAGCGATATATGATACAGATGCCGAGAGGGAGGCCTGCTACGACATTATGGGCCTTGATCAACTTTTTTTTTACGAGGGACAAATTGAGTTAGAGCGTTATAAGATCATTGTGTCACCCTTTTGATTAGTTATTGTAGCCATCATATCAAGTCTCGTCACACCAGATCGGCGGGGCTAATATTTCAGTCTTGGATGGGGGCTCGCTTGGGAGCGAATGGTCTGGTGACGGACATTGTTTGCCTAGGGGATAGTTCTTCTAGCCTCACTGTACAGGGATCTGCATGAGTTTGTTTATCTAGATGGTAGAGAACTTGGGGCATGAGTCACACTCCTGCATATCTAGGCTTGGGAGCACATCTCTGTGCTTCATCTGAGAGTTGTTCTAGTTACGATGGAGCCAGATGATTCGGTTGTCTGGCGATACAAAGGGGGTCTTTCTTCACCCAAATTGGGCAGCATGGGATTCCTCATTGGAGGAGGGTCCTCGATGATATGTGTGTTCACATGATGGCTATACCTTGGATGGCTCGCATGGTTTGATGATGTACAAAAACTCTTCTTTTCCTACCAGGATATACTGATGCAGGGCAAGGAGGATATGATGCTCGAGATGTACCAGTCGGACAAGGTTCAAAAATAGTTTGGAGAGGCACAAGATTGGCCAGATGATCAATACATGGCCATTTTTGTGAGGACCACGAGCCAGAGCTCTTGGGGCTGCTATATACTTTCCCACAAGACAGTTCAGAGTTTCATGTAGTTGGTGGCTAGGCCATGGCCATATGACGAGGGTCAGGCAGATCCAAGGACCACGTAGGCCTACAAAGATTAGTTTTAGCCATCACTTAGACTTATAGTTCTGGGGACACCATCTAATTGACAGAGAACCAAAGGCAGGGGAGCAGGACAAGGCTCTAGGGGGATGGAGATCAGGATCAGGGAGGTGGTGGGCCACCACCGATTCATCAGGTTCAGGATCACTGACCTCAGGATCAGCCATGCCAAGATCCACAGGTGGGAGAGTAGAGATAGGATGCCCCTCGGTAGGACTAGGATCCAGGACGACAGGATAGGATCCTGACGCCACCTAGAGACAAAGATCAAGATCAGATGATCGTACAGCCACCTCCCTAGCCAAAGCCCAAAGATGGCCAAATTTTGTAGTTATAGGCACAGGTGTAGGCATTGACAGCTGAGAGAGATCAACTACAGCTAGAGCTGGACCAGGCAATCCAACAGAGACAGGCTGCAAAGCTATAGGTGGCGGATGAGATGGGTAGACGATAATAGCTAGAGAGCATGGTTGCATCCTCCTTCCGGAGCATAGTATCGCTTCGAGCATATAGGGAGGCCGTCCAAGAGGCTGATTATTACAGATTGTATTATTACTAGGCCATTCCGTGAGCAACCTGAGTACTAGATTTTTCACAGAGGACAAACCACAGACCTGTAGAGGACCACGGGGAGAGAGCAGGTGAGCGAGGGCAGTAGCCAACAAGGCTAGCCTTCATTTTGATCTTGAGAAAAGATTCTTTTTGCATTCAATGGGATCATTTTTGATAGCCCCATGGGCCATTGTACTCATTGACATACACATGTACATTGATCCGATTTTTTGTACCATGACAGTGTATTATTCTGATGATATATGAGATGATGATTATTCGATGATATGCGATATGTCCTATCTTTACTTTGATGCGTGATGGATTTTAATTTCTATATGCTATGCAATGATTCTATCTTATGATGCTATGATGTTTATGTGATGAATATGCTATGTGATGATGTATGAATGCATTTCTTTTTTAGTAATTTTTCTTATGCATTTTTAATGATGTATGCAAAATGTTATGATGTGCAAATTCGTAGACTAACAAATCTATATTGTGTAGTGATGAATTGTATGTATTTATGATGATGAAATGATGTATGAAATGATAATGATGATTAATGTAATAATGCATGTATGATGTGCATTTATGACAGTGTGTGATGAAAATGATATGTGTAATGATGTTCATGAATGTTATGACGATATTTATGATATGATATGATGGATGCAAATGATGCTTATGACATGGATACTTTGATATATGATATGTGATGGCGTAATGGATACTTATATGTGATATGGGATGATTATGCAATTTTATGATGTGGTGAATGCGAATGATGCTATGATGTTGCAGATGTTTATAATGCTATGGGATGATTGCTTTTATGTTTATGTAATGGATGGTTATGTAATGATATATGATTTATGAAATGTGTAAGATTGGATTAGAAATCAAATAGAATAGACAAAGTGACAACCAACACTTCTAAACTATTAACCTCATCCAAACAAGAGAAAAGAATCATATGAAAGTATAAAAATGAAAACAATGAAATAAAACACTCCCCATTGAATTTGAATCACTTCTCTTGCTCTACTTCTTGTTTTGCAACTTTTCCCTTAGATTTGTTGAAATACTTGTGCAAAACCTGCAAATGGTAGCAAGAAAGTTGGAGACAATTAGCTATTAAGCTGAAAATGGAGAAAGAAGGTTGCTTTTATAGACAACCCTTCAAATGGATGGCTGAGATTAATCCTCTAGAAGGATTCCAAGATCAATGGTTCAAAATTGATGCACCAAGAATATGCTATTTTTGGAGGAAACATGACAGGCAGACATGCAGGGACATGCAGGCTATGACATGAAATAATGACAGGGTATCTTTGACCAAGTGGAGGTGCATAAATAATTTATTTTAAATTATTTATTCAAAATGGAGGAAAATGACAAGTGGAAAATAAATAATTTATCCAAATTATTTATTTAGATAAAATGACAAAAGGAGCATTTAATTAAATTAATCAATTTAATTAAATGGGGAGGTGGAAATTAGACATAGATAATTAATTTGAATTATTTATCCAAAAGAGAGGAATGAAACACAATTAAATAATTTTGACAATTATTTAATTATAGAAGAATAAAATGTCAAATAATTATTATTATTATTAGCTGACTATAGATGAAAGATAAATAATTCAATAAAAAATGATTTATTTAATTATTGAAGAAAAGGATATATTAGTGACACAATTAAATAATTTTAATTGATCAAGATAGAATAAAGATGAGAAGGTGAATTAATTAAATAATTAAAAAATATTTAATTAATAGAGGAATGAGGTCAAACTTAATTGAATAATTAAAATTATTCAATTATCAAAGGATAATGACCAAGAAAAATGATGCTCGTGGACTTAGGACATTTTTCAGTGTCTACAAAATGTTTATGCAAATGAATGTTAATGTAATGATTCATGAGATGCTTGAAATAACCAATCTATATTAAATATGAATGGGAATGCAATGTTATGATATGATTTAATGTTTTCTATATGATATGCAATATGCAATATGCAATTTGTGTTGATGGTTTGTCAATGCAGGGTGAATGCAATGGTGATGATGATTTGCGATTAATTTTCATGGTACCATGTTAGTGTGAAAAGCAAGAGATAAAAGAAAGAAAGAAATTCCAACAAGACATGAGTTGATGATAATGATGATGATTACTTGCCGAGGAGTTGGTATTTCAAAGGGCCAATTACCTTATGTTTGATTACACACATAAGTACGATACATCAAGGTATACAAAACTGGGATGGTGTTGTACCTAGTGTGATGGACTTTGACTCGACAATCAGATACGAGTATTCTTGCTCATACCTGGCATACAAAACCTTATTCAAAATTCAGTTTAGATATCCCAACCATCTCAGACCAAAACATGGAAAAAGAAGCCTTCCCATGTGGTCAACAAGATGCTTCAAACATCCTCCCTACACCCAAACAAAGCATGCATGACCAATGTTATATACAAAAATATCCAACAAGCACAACAGATGAAAGAATGATCGTTGCCCCATTCTTATCTCTCTAAATCCTTTGTTTGGACATCATTGAGAGGTCATCAAAATGAGCACAAAAAGATAAGTCAAAAGACAAAGATAAAGTAAACAAGCAAGCTAATGTTCTTCAATACCGCTAGCCATGACTAAACTATGGTGATGCCTGATGTTGATGTCCATTGTAGGAAGGATAAATCCTAGGATATGACGATATCAAATGATTTGATATGGGACTGATTGGATGCTAGGCTATTGACACAAAGAGTTGATTAGCTTGTTTACCTATTGACCTAGACCTTAGACTTTGACGTTTTGAGTTTTCACTTTTGAATTGACAGAATTTTTTCTAACTATTTCACCAAAGGTTGAGGATGATGATTGTTTATTATGAGAAATGTTTATTGTGGGTGAAAGTGAGATGAAACAGATGGATTTTTTCAAATATTTGGATGTTTTTGGAGTTTTCTAAACTGTTTTGAGGCTGTTTTTGGTATTTTCAAGATTTTATAAATGTTTTGATTTTTTGAATTTTCAAATGTTTTGGGGTTTTCTGAAATTTTGACCAAGAGACTAACCTAAAGACCTATCTTAGGGGCTGATCAACAGATTAGCCTTGCCTACGTTATACATATAGAGACCATGTAGTTTGACTAACACCGACTCTATTATTGATGAGATATGAACAAATTGATTGCTAGTTTATTACGACAAACTCCTAAAGGACTGACTTAAGTGTCTTAGGGGGTGATCAAAGATCAACCTTGCCTACGTTTAAGGCTCAAAGACCCATAGTTCAACAAAACAACTCTGTTTTTTTTTTTTTTGACTTTTTGACCTATTTTTTGGATTTGGATATGTTTTGAATGTTTTTGGATTTTCCTAGTTTTTCTAATGTTTTTGGATTTTTGGATTTTTTGATGCAATACACTACTTTGATAGAGGCAAAACAAACTGACCATAAGAATGGGCCGAGTAGTACTAGAAGGGATCATGACACGAACACAGGACCAAGCTATGATGTCGATGTTGAACAGATGATGGATGGTGATATGGAATGTGATGGATGATGGAATCATAATGGATGGATGATGCAAAACAAGCCATGAAGATCCTGGTGGATGGAAAGTGCTCATTTACACAAGGCACTTGTTTTCTAGGTTTTCACCAAGGTACT
This sequence comes from Sequoia sempervirens, assembly GCA_007258455.2. Classification (NCBI taxonomy): domain Eukaryota; kingdom Viridiplantae; phylum Streptophyta; class Pinopsida; order Cupressales; family Cupressaceae; genus Sequoia; species Sequoia sempervirens. Next base: position 106,562,433 of record VDFB02000003.1, read on the forward strand.
TGCCCAAAGCGCCACCGAAGTGGTTTTCACTAGAGGACTATTTTTTTCTCTTTACTGTTTTTAATCCTTTTTCTATTTTTTTTGGATTTTTTCTTTTTTTATTTTTTTGTTGTCACCAAGATGTTTGTTTACCAGGTTTTCATCAGGGTAACCATTTTTTCAAGACATTTTTTGATTTTTTGATTTTTTGGTTCTATACCTTGAAAGATTTATGCATAAATTTTTTTAAGATGGGAGTTGTTCATGGGCTCCTTTAGAGGTTCCCCTTTGGGTGTTGATAACTGATATGCCCTTGAATTATAGCTCATTGTGATAACAAATGGGCCCAGCCAGTTGGGTTCAAATTTTCCTTTGCTGTTTGGATTTGGGATGTTCTTCTGATTCTCCTTTAGTACCAATTCTCCAACTTGGAATGCTTGACTCCTAATCTTTTTTTTATAGCTCCTCTTGAGTCTATTCTGATAGACTTGCAAATGATTTAATGCTTCCATATAGCACTCATCCAGTAGCTCCAACTCATTTAGTCTTGATATTCAATATTCCTCATCTGTAATGAGGTTTTGCAGTGATATTCTCAACGATGGAAGCTAAATATTGATGGGTAATATGGCTACTAATTCATAGACTAGGGAGAATAGGGTGGCACTTTTGGGTGTGTGGATACTGGTTTGATAGGCCTAGAGGGCAGGATTTAGCTGTAGATGTCAGTCACGATCTGCATCATTGATTGTCTTTTTCAGGATCTTTAGAATGGTTTTGTTTGTGGCTTCTACTTCGCCATTTCCTTGAGGATAGTATAGTGTGGAAAAGCGATGTTGGATTTTGAATTTGTTGCATAAGTTGTGGACCTTCTAATTTTTGAATGGTGTCCCATTATATGAGATAATAGCTTGTGGGACACCATAGTGGCATATGAGATAGTTTAGGATGAACTTTGATATCTACTTCCTAGTTATATAGGTCATTGGTATGGCTTCCACCCACTTGGTGAAGTACTCAATGGCCGTAATGATAAACTTGTGGCCACTGGATTAGGTGGGAGTGATTTTTCCAATGAGATCGAGCCCCCACTACGAAAAGGACCATGGTGTGATAATCGGATGGAGCTCTTGAGCTAGAGCATGGATGAGGTTCCCATGTTTCTAGCATTGTAGAAACCTTTTGACATAGACATGTGCTTCTCTTTCCATAGTAGGCCAATAATACCCCGTCCTCAACAATTTCTTGGCCAAGGTCATTTCACTCAAGTGTGAACCACAAATACTGTTATGCACCTTAGTTAAGGCAGTCAATTCCTCCTCAACATTTAGGCAGTGTAATAAGGTTCCTTCTATGCTCCTACGGTAATGGGTGTTTCCTAGGATGACAAAACGAGATGCTTTCTTGACAAAGGTTCTTATTAGGCTTGAGGGTAAGTCAGCAGGTACGACCCCTATTCACAAGTAGGTATAAATGTCATGGTACTAGGGATCACCAAGACCAACGATTTCGCACACAAATTTTGACTTTGGTACCTTGAATGTGGGTACAAGAAGCTACTCTACCAAGAATTCATATTTTGGGAAATTGCGAGGGATATCCAATAAGGAACCAATCATTTCCGTGGTGTTTGCTACTCTATTGTTTTCTCTGGGAATCTGCTCAAATGTGATATCAATGAATGATTCTTTGAGGCTCTCTACCAATTATTTGTATAGAGTTAGCTTATCATCCTTTGTTTGGTACTCGTCATTCACTTGATTTATTATCAGCTAGGAGTCTCCATATACTCTGAGGGCCATGATGTGCCACTGCACTGCTATTCTAAGACCTATGGTTAAAGCCTCATATTCTGCAATGTTATTAGTATAGGGGAATGCCCACTTGTATGATCTTGGTATGCAGTCTCCCTGTGGAGTGATGAAAAAGACCCCAACTCTTGATCCATGCTATGTGTAGGATCCATCAAAGTAGAGTTTTCAGTGGTCGGCTATGCTAAGATTGAAGATGGATTCATCCAAAAAATTTGATATGAGTGGATTCTCTTAATACGTGGGCGCTTCTACAAGCTGATCTATGATCACCTAGCCTTTGATTGTTTTTCGTTCCATGTACTCGATGTCATATTTAGATAGAATCATGACCCACTTAGCTATCCTTCTTGTGAGCATTGTCTTTGACAGTAGGTATTTTAGGGGGTTGATCTTGGTGATGAGTTTGATTTTGTGTGCCAACATGTAGTGTCTAAATTTTTGTGAACCAAATACTACTGCTAGACAACATTTTTTGATGAATGAGTAGTTTAACTCATGCCCGACCATTGTGTGACTGATGTGATAGATGACCCTTTTTGTCCCATTGTCATCATGTTGAGCTAGAAGAGCACTAAGAGCTATTGTTGTTGCTGATACATAGAGGATTCGTGGCTTTCGTGGGATTGGTGGCATGAGGACCGAAGGTGTGAGTAGATATTATTTGATTTTGTTGAAGGCTTCCTCACACTTGTCACCCCACTTGTATGCTACCCCCTTGTGGAGTAGGTTAGAATATGATATTTTCTTGTCTGCCAGTTGTACTATTAATCTGTGGATGGATTGAAGCCTGCCTTGGAGGCCTCTCAATTGTTTCAATTTTTTGGGTGCTTCCATCTCGAGGATTGCTTTTACCTTGGTGGGATCTATTTCAGTGCCCCTCATTAACACTATGTATCCCAGTAGATTTCCTGACTGTACGCCGAAGATGCACTTCTTTGGATTTAAATGGACTTTGCATTCCTCCAACCTGTTGAAAATAGCGCTCAAGGTTGCTATGTGATCTCTCCTCTTTCTGAATTTTGCTAGTATGTCATCAACGTAATCTTCAACAGTTTTATGGATCATCTCATGAAAGATTAACGTCATGGACCTTTGGTAGGCGGTGCTAACATTCTTTAGGCCAAATGGCATTATGTTCTAGCAGTAGGTCCCCCATGGACAAGTGAAGGCTATTTTGTGTTGGTCCTCTTTGGAAATCATTATTTAGTTGTACCTAGAGAAACCATCCATGAGAGAAATAATTTCATCTCCCATTTTCATGTCTACAATCATTTCAATGTTTGGTAACGGGAAATCATCTTTCAAACATGCTTTGTTTAGGTCTCTAAAATTTGTGCAAATTTGAATGCCCCCATCAGGTTTTGAAATAGGAACCAGATTTGATACCCACTTGGGGTAGTCAATTGGTCGTATGAACCCTGCATCAAGTAGCTTCTTCAATTCCATTTTAACCAACAAGGCTATCTGGGGATGCATCTTCTTGAGCTTTTGTTTGATAGGCTTTGCTTTAAGGTAGACTGCTAGATGGTGGACCACTATCTCTAGATCAATTCCGAACATGTCGGCATAGCTCCATGCAAAGTTAACTTTCCATTCTTTCAAAAAGGTGGCTAGGAGGACTTATTTCTCTGACAGCAATGACTCTGCATAAAATGTGATGTGTAGTGTTTGCTCTGTCCCTAAGTTGACTGGGTTGCACTTTTCTACTATAATTGCCAATTTTTCTTGATGGAGAGCTCTGAGAGGAAGATTGAATCCCCCATCCTTGGGTGCCTTAGAGAGGTTTTCACCATTGGATGCATCCTTTCTTTTTACTATTTTCGGGTCAAAGAGTGCCATAGTGTGGTTTTCACTCAAGGACCTAGAGATTATTCTCAGTTTTTCACTTTTGTGACTGAGGGATTCAATCGTTTCCCCATAGTATGCATGCGTGTCTAGGTCAATGATAAATCTTGCTTTATGATCCCCACATGGAATATTATCCCACAATCCCATGAATTCTGAGAGTGCTTCATTGTTTTCAAATGTGTCAGGAATTTACGGTCCTCATTGGTCATGATCAATGAGTTGGGGGTAGACTAGCTTTATCTTATGGTATTGGTTTTCAAACTCATAGGATAGGGTGCTGATCATAAAGAGGTTAGAGTCTTCAAATAGTTTAGGTATACCTCTCTCGGGTTTTTCATCCTCACTACTACATACCTCAGTGATGTCAAAGGTGAAATTGTCTAAAGGAAAACCTGTGGATACAGGAAATTTAAGGGCGACTGTCATTTGCTAAGGAGTTTTGACCTTCTTAACCGGGGGATTTCGACCATGTATGGTTATACTTAGAGGGCTCCATCCAAAGACAATATTTTTCATTCGCATCTCAGGAATGATGGGTATTAGAATCCTGTTATCATTTTTCCCAATCTTCTTGTTTCTATCATAGCCCATGGCGAGCATCATTTGCAAGCCTTTACTACTATCATCCATAGGTAGATTGGCTTCCGATCTACTATCTTGGTGCAGGAGATGGGATAGTTCCTCCTCTATTACTTCTCAGTCAAAATCTCCCCAACTTCTAAAGTTGGAATATCTTGTAGTGGATGTTTGGGATTTGGAGGCTTCATTTGATTGCGATCATCCTCATGATTTGGGAGATTGTGGTAACTCTCCTACCACAAAAGAAGTTTTGGGAATTGTATAGTTTCTACAACCATTGTTCTAGATGATTAATTTGATATCAGAGATGGTGGGGGTGGTGAGAATCTCTGTCACAGAAGTGGAAACGAGAGTGGTTGGGTCAATGTATGGAGTTGATGGACCTTCATCATTTTTAGGCACTTGGGGGATTTTATAATATTTTTCCTCTAGGTTCTTGTAGAAAGAGAATGGTTTAGGATCCCCATGGATGGTGACCTCTTGGCCTTCATATGTGAATTTGACACATTGATGGAAGGTTGATGCTACTGCTTGCATTGCATGAATCCACAGACGCCCCAGGAGAATGTTATAAGGTAGATCAAAGTCCAGGACTTGACAGGTAGTTTCCATAATTGCTTGCCCTACTTGAATAGGGAGTTGGATTGTGCCTTGGGACACTCTTTCTTTACCATCAAATGCCCTGATTGTGATTCCTTTGCCTTTGTTGATGGAATCCTCTAAGATTTTTAGGTTCTTTATGAGCTTGAGGGAACAAATTTTTAAACTGACACCTCCATCCACCAAGACTCGCTTGACTTTGTTCTTATGTACTAGGACCTCCAAATGGAGTGAACGGTTGTGAGATGGTTGAGTGGGAAAGTCTTGATCAAAGAATGCAAGGAGATTTTGGGTAATGATGTTTCCGACCATAGCTTGGAATTGTTCTACATCAAGATCCGTGGGGATGGTGGATGAAGCCAATGCTTCCTCAAGGATTTTTTTGTGGACGGATGAAATTTTTAACAACTCTATGATGGAGATTTGTGTTGGGGTTATTTTTAGCTGATCAAGGACATTGCAGCCATTAGGAACAGATCTTGGGTTGGAATTGGGGCTCTGTTTGGTTGAGATGATCCTGTAATGGTAATTTTCCTACCCCTTGTGGTGACTCCACAATCAACGTGAGCTCCTTTGATGGTGATAGTAGCGCAATATTCATCTAGGGATGCAATGACATGGTCATATACATGATTCATGCTCTTAAAAGTTCCCTTCCCCTTATCCGTGTTGTTGTTCCCTTTGTTATTATGATTAGGCATCAGATTCATGTAGATTTTGAGGTTCTAATTTCCCGTTGGCTGCTCGACATTTATGATTTTTTTATCAATGAGGTCTTGGATTAGGTTTTTTGACCTCATGCAACTATTAGTGGTATGCCCTTTGATTTTGTGAAAGTCACAGAGCTGGTTTTTGTTGTATCAGGGTGGTTTCATTTCTGGTTCCTAGTAATTCTCATAGGTGGGAGCCTTGATGAGGTTTTTGTTTATTAATTTCTTCATGATGATCTCGAGTGGTTCCCCAAGGGCAGTGTACTTTCATTTTGTGGAATTTTTGTTTCGCGGGGGTGATCCCCTTTGATATTTAGGTTATTAACCTGATTGTTGGTTGGTTAGTGTTGTGATACTAATTTGGTTTCAGTGTTGTTCTGATCATTATTTTGTGGTTGTTGGTAGGTTTAGGTGTTTTTCCTTGGAGCACTGATCGCGACCTTAGCATCAACCACACCATCATTTGTGACATTTTTGTTCCTTTCCCATGTGTGAGGTTTCTCATTATAGTTGTTGGATGGGTGATCATTTTGTTGTTCAAGATATGTGGGTGATCCTCCTTGTGAAATAAGGGCTCATTCAATGTTGAGCACCTTGGAGATTAATTGGTCATATGTGGTGATACCTTTTACTTGAAGATGGAATGCCAAGGCTTTATCTAGATTGGATATAATGGTACAAACTTGTTGTTCTTCTGGCATGACCCATTTGCTCTGATTGGCCTTGGATTGCCATCATTGTAAGAAAGAAGCAAATGATTCATTCTTACCTTGTTTCAGAGATGACAACTCCTCTAGACTGACATCCATACCGATATTAAATGCGTAATTTTTAATGAATGCATCCAATATCTCTTGGAACTTCTTAATGCTAGGAGGGAGGCGAGAGAACCACTCCATGGCATGGCCAACCAAATTTCTAGGAAATAGCCACATCAGATATGTATCATCATATGAAACTTCCATGGAATGAACCTAGAATTCCCTGATGTGATCTTTAGGGTTTCCCGTCCCACAGTATTTATCAAATTTGGGGATTTCAAATCCCTTTGGGAATGGTTTCATTACAAGACTCCTATCAAATGGATATGGGCACAAGTTGTTGGGTGTTTTTCGTGTTTTTCCTTGATTGAAGATCAAACACTTGTTGCAAGAGAAACCTAATTTGTGTTGTGACATCACTTTGCAGATCAGGGGGTGGAGTGAAAGTTTTTTGTGGTGGTTCAATTTTCGGTGGGATGGGTGGATTTGTTGGTGTATTGATGGATCGTGCTTGCACATTTTGCTGAGCCAAGTATGCTTGCAATTGTTGTTGTACCAACAATGCTTGTTGTTGGTCTTGTTGTTGTTGTGCTAATAGTGCTTGTTGTTGAGCTTCTTGTTGTTGTTGTGCTAACTATTCTTGTTGTTGTGCTACTAATTGGGCTGCTTCTTGTTGTTCTTGGTATTGCATTAGTGCTTGTTGATATGCTTGTTTTTGGGCTGCTTGTTGTGCAAGGTATTGTGCTTGTGCCTATGCTTACGCTTGTGCTTGTTCTTGTGCTTATGCTTGTTGAGCTTGGTATTGGGCTCGAGCTTGTGCTTGTGCCTAATCTTAGGCTTGTGCTTATTGGGTAGCTTGTGCAATTTGTGCAACTTGTGAGGCTTGTTTTTGTTGTTTTTGCAAAAAGGCTTAGGATTGTGCAGCCTGTTGTGCTTGTTACACTTGTAGTGTGGCTTGGGCAGCTTGAGTAGTTTGTGTGGCTTGTGCTACTTGTTGTGCAGCTAATTGTGTTTGCATTTGCTAAACAACTAGTTGTGCAGCTTGTCAATTTTGGATTGGTTGAAGCACCTTTTGATAGGCAGCTTGTTGAGTAGCTTGTAATGCAATGCTATATTGGCTTGATGTATTTGTGTTGGGTGGTGGTGGTGGTGGCGGATTTGGTATGGTGCTTGTTGTGGTGATGATAGGCACCATCATGTTGATGATTGAGATTTGGGTGGTGGATGGTGTGATCGATATGCTTGGTCCTTGAGAGACCATGTTTTGAGGGATGGTTGATGATGTGGTGGTGGTCTGTGTTATCAGGATGGTTGCCATATGTTGTTGTGATATCAATGGCAAGATGTGAGGATTTGGTATGATGCTTTGATTAATGATTAGGATGTTGGTTTGATTTTGATTGATGTTTGGTAAAGGGGGAAGCCCTAAACTAATAGGTGGTGTGGATATTGATGGTAAGGGTGGAAGTATTGGAAATGTGAGTGGCATACTCCCTTGAGGAAGTGATGAAGATGTAGGGTCAAAGATGCCCCCTAGTCCAAATAAGTTACCTTCTCCTTGCAAGGTTATGGGGAGAGAAGTTTGAGGTGTTGCATGAAATGATGATGATGGGTCATTTGGATCATGGAAGGTGAGGGGGACATATGGATGTGATTGATTTTGGGGTATGGATTGTCCCAAGATGGTGTTTGCGTCCAAATCTTGATTGTTTATGAGGGGATGTGTTTGTAGTGCATTTAGACTTGTGCTTCCCTTGTTAACAATGGGTTGAGTTGGAGCAATGGATGATGTAATCTGGGGGATGGGTTGGGTGATGATTTGGAATGGATGTGTAGATGAAATTGAGAGTGTGGTTGAAGATGGTTCCACAATGGTACTCATATCAAAATCAGAAGGGAGTTTAGCCCCTTGTTATGCTAATTCAAGCATGTATAGTGAGGGATTGAGTCTCATCATGATGATAATTCTATGATTCTTGGGATTTTGGACCATCTCGGTGATCTCATCTTGTGTCATTCCAAAGGAATTATTGGTGATATCCTCTACTTGACATTCCTCCTGAGGATTTTGTGATATGAGGGAAAGTTAGTTAGAGGATTGCTTGATCCAATAAGATTCATCTCAAAATTTGTTTGGCTTAGGTCACTTGAAGTGAATGTTTCTTTGTCGGTTTCCATGTTCCTCTTGTGTTGAGATCTAGTTTGCACTATAAAATAGGGATCAATTTTCAAGAATGTGGGAGATGAATCTCTAATTCTTTGGATTGATCTAACTTTAGGTACAAAAGAGAAAATTTAGGATGATTAAGGATCAAAGATGAAATGATGAAGTGTGTGAAAGATGAATGATATGGATGGTGAAACTCTTAGAAGATCTTGAGGGAATGCTAGACTTTTGGGACTTTTTGGATTCTTGGATTTGTTTGGATTCTTGGATTTTTTTGGATTTTGATTGACCTTGATTTGGTTTTGGATTGCTTTGATTTTGGATAATGAACAAATAGATCCCAATATTTTGGATGTTATCTATGGGATAAACTTGCTCACAAGATGAAAATTTGACTAAGTGTAGGGAGAAAGATGCATCTACCGACACCTAACCAAACAAGATGATAATTCAACTAAGCACATGGAGAAGGATGCATCTACATATACCTAGCTAAACAAGATGATTTGACGATTTGAATAAGCACATGAAGAAGGATGCATCTACATATACCTAACTAAAGATTTTTTGATGTTTTGATGTTTTGATTCAAGGATTTCAAGGATTTTGATTCAATGATTTTGATGTGCCAAAAAGTCTAGCATGAAGGATGCTTTCAAGATTTTCAAGAGTTGTTGGTGAGATGATTTTGGTTTGGTGGTTTTAAAGATGGATGAAGGTTTTGATTTTGATCCTATGTGTACCTAAAATGACTATTGTTTACAAGACCTCGGTTTTGAAGAACATGCTTTACTCTAAACAAGGTGTTAAAATTTCCAAAAAAGATTTAGATTTTGACAATAATAGAATGAGTACAAACCGAGATTATTTCTTGAAGCTCTTCTGTAAAAGTTGAAAAGTAATCTTTGTCTAAATTCATAGAGTGTTGAGAGATGTTTTTGATGTTCTTTTGGACTAAGATATTTTGACTTTGGTTTCCAGATTTTGATCTTGTGTGAAATCATTTGAGACACATGTGTGTGGTTCAATTGTTCTTAGCTTTGTTTAATGACTTTTTTTTTAACCACAAATAATTCTTGATTAGCTTTTTGAAACTAGATGTTCAATGTCTCAACTTCTCATCCTACAAAATACATTATGTGGGACTTTGATGAAATCAAGGAAAAAGTTACCTATTGTTGACTTTAGCAAGAAAATTGAGATATAAATCCAAGTTTTTAGAAACCTCTAAGGATAAAATCCCAAGGGAAAGCAATAACACATGAATTTTTTCAATGTTATTTGCTTCCTAAAGGGTTTGAAGTTTGATGACAATGTTGAATGTTTATTTCCAAATGTTTACGAACAAGAAAAGTGTTTTGTAACCAAGAACAAGTACAACCCTATGGCTATGAAAGACTTTATTTGTTGAATCCCCACTTGGACAAGTCCAGCTACACTTATTTTTAGCGAATGGTTAGATGCTTGACCCCACTGTCTCCCCTCCACGACACTCACTTATATAGGGCAACCAAGCATCAACACCCATGAAACTCCCATGGCATACTTTCCATTTCTACTAGAAACCATAAAAGTGTGGGGCAGCTTCAGAACGACCTTTCTTGCACCAACAAATAGATCAAGGATTTTGGATTTTTCTAAACAAGGGTTTTAATTCAGACTTTTCATTCTTAGGGATTGATGCATGTGGCGAGAGACCATTGCTGCCCTTCTCGTCGGGACCAACCATGTGATACTTGCCTTTGTTCTAGTATCCACACTTATATACCTGTTGGAAATACACTTGGCTTTAGTATGTTACCGGTTGGGTCGTTCCCTTGGGTGATTAATTTTTCCCACAAGGTAGGCCCTCTAGGGTAAACAAAAGTGAGCAAGCAATACTTGTAACTCGATCAATCCTTGTTGCAACACAAAGAGAGAAAATGTATGTAATACGCTCCACTCACACTCGCAAGTTTTGTTCAATTTTAGTCCCAAAATGAAATGTGGAGGCAATTACTTTACCCAACTTAAGATCACCAAAAGGCCTTTTGATTCTCAAGATTTCCATGAGGCATAAGAGAACTGCATACGTCCTTTCAATGGTATTACTTTGAGTAAGTAATTACAAAACAAAGAAGCACTTGTTCATTTTAAATCCACAAAGCAAGAATGATTTCTTTTTTAAGCACCAAAGGAAATGTGAAAATTGCCTTGTTCAATTGTTAATCTTCAAACCAAATCTAGTGATTTTGTCCTCAAGTTCTTTTTAAGCCCTTTGTTGCAAAAATTGAAATATTCTTTTTAGAGCCTAAAAGAAAATTAGTAGGTCCCAAGCACATGAAAGATAACAAATTTTTAAGAGAAATTGTGAATTCTCTAAGAGTGTTAAACAAACACTAAAGTATTCAAAAACACTTGGTATCATGAGAGAGTGATTCCATTATGCCTCTTTCAATCTTGTCTCTCTCCTTTACTTTGATTTGACCAACCTACAAAAAACCAATTGGAACTGCAAAATAGAGGTCAGGAAACTAAGTAATAACCCAAATGATCATAATTAAAAAAACATGTCATAAAAAATTGAGATTTCACTTTTTACTTCCCTTCAGCAGTGGAGTCTACACATGTGGTGCAGTTTAAGGAATCCAGTGATGCTATATGGCACCACTATTTTTGCAAGCGTCACTTTACAGTAACATAGAGAGTGTGATTGTGTCACTCTTTTCACCAGCGGTGCAGTTTGGAATTTAAAAATTCCAGCATGTGAAAATGGAGTTAGCGGTACAATTAAGAAATTTGAATTTGGGGCGGGAAAGACAGAGTGCCGTTGTTTGAAGTTTGAAGCCATGCTATATGGCAACGCTAATTTTCTAGCAGTTTTGTACTGCGACGCTAGTCTACTAGCGATGCACTTCCCTGTAGACACACAAAAACAAAAAAAAGGATAATTTTTTGATAAAAATGTGATCTAAACATGAGATCTTCCCTCCTTCTAGCACCAAAATGTAGAACGAAAATCCTAGAACCTGCAAAACACAACAAACAAACAGATTAGAAGATTCAAATGCAAGCCAAGATCAAAGTTCCCCATAAAATCCATTAGCAATGCTCAAAATAGGAATAAAAAAATAAGAACACAATGAAAAAGCAAGAAGATAAATCAAATCCTATTAAAAACATGAAAACTCTTGATCTTATGGGGGAGTTGGTGCCAATTTGATGTGGAAATTGGCCCTTTCCCAACTCCTATGCAACTTTTTGATGATTTGGTGATGATTGATCCACTTGGTGATTGCTTCAAATGAACTCCATGGAGAAAACCTGCAATAACCTAGCTATGCCTTGATGAAATTGATGAAAATGCTAATGCTTGAAGATGAAATTGAGCATAATAAGTTTGCTCAAATTGTCGATGATCAATTGAGAAGAGAAACCTCTTATTTATAGAAAGACAAGATGGAGAAATTCCCAAAATGAAGCAATGTGGGACTAACTTTCAACCAATGGCCAAATGCCACTTGTCAAGATGTGAATGGGCCAAGGATGTGCACATTTTGATGAATGTGCCCATAAATGCAATTAGGTGGAATTTGAAAATAGTGAAATGACATGTAAGAGGGAAAATGAATGTCTTAAATGCCACTTGGCTCAATGCAAAAGATGAAATAAATGTCTTGTTGGAGGGACAAAGTCCACTTGGAAGAATTTTAAATTTGGAAGAATATTCCCCTATTATGCCATGTTGAGAGAAAATAGGGATTTAATAAATGAATTAAATCTATTTTCATGTGCAAGTGGCAAAAGCTAGAGGATGGGACATGGATTAGGATTAAATTAATCAAGGGTTAATTAATTTAATGAGCGATTAGATGATGTAACAAATTTGATTTAGATTTATGGGTTGATTTAAATCAAAAGATAAGAAGAATGTAACTTTAGATTCAATTAAATAAAGATTTTGTTTTATTTAACTAAAGGAGATGGTTGGTTAGATTAAATTAAACAAGGTTTAATTTATTTAATTTAATAGATAGACTTTAGAGATTAATTAAATAAAATTGATTTATTTAAATAAATAAAGAGCTAGGGTTAATTAGATCATATTGATTGATTTAATTAACAAGAGAGAATGACTTAATCAGATAAATGATTTATTTAATTAAGGGAGGAAAATTGATGAATTTAATCAAATAAGGGTATTCGATTAAATAGCTAGATCGAGGGATGATTAAGGATGAAACGGTGTTAGTTAATCGAGATCCAGTGTGTAATGCCAATCAATAGATTTACAATATGAAGAAAGGAAGAGGTTTTCCAATAAGTTGAGAGAAAAGAGATCCTAGATCTAGAAGGAAGAATCCTAATTTAGATATCAACTATATGATGATAATGTAAGGTTTTTTATACTTGAATTTTGAGAAAGAGGCATACTACATAATTCAATAACCTTCTAGAACAACATGTACATTGTCAAACAAAGTTTGTTACCTCAAAAAATTTCCATCATCTCCTAGGTGAAGGAGAGAAGCTCTCTTGAGAATATATGTCAATGGATAAGCTTAACATGACTTTGAAATTATGTTGTCACCCAAATTTAAATGTTGATTACATCTTAAGGAGGTTATTTTCCAACAATGGAGAATCATTTCCACAAGAATGAAATGAGTTTGACTTGAATTCATAAGATTTATTTTGAGCCTTAGGATCTTTCAAGTCAATTTACCATTAATGCATTCATCAAATTCAATGTTTTCACATAATCTAAAGGTTTTAATTGAGCTATTATAAAGATAATATGTATTTAAATATAACTAAAACATTGCAAAAGGGTTGTAAAACTGTTATCTTCAAAGTAATTTAATATTATTTTTCTAAATTTTTTCTATTTTTTTTTAATTTGTGTTTTTTATTTCATTTCAAGCACCTAGTTGATGTATATTTGATGAATTTGTGATATATTTCATATCACTAGTGTTTTGTTAATAGTAAGATACTTTGTGTGTTCAACTTGAACACTTGCAAGTCAACTATTGGAGCTCATGTTTAATCTATGTTTAGAGTCAAGTGGTTGTTGTAACAACTTTCATTGTTAGTTCCCTTTGGAGATTGGACCTTCTTACATCATGGTTGCTAATTTTGGGGCCAAATAGAATTATTTTCTTTTGTAAATTTGTCTATTCATTAGTAATGTGTGAAATCAAGGAAGCGGACTTAGATTCTTAATCATTTTCTCTCTAAACCCATTATCTTTTGCTTCTTTTTTTTATATATATTTGAGTACTTTATAATTAGTTTTTGGAATTAAGCTTGCAATATGCTATTACAAGGTTAAATTTTGATGATTACAAGTGGTTTATTGGTATTTATGGGCCAAAATGTGATAATTTTACAAAAAATGTTAGGACCAATTTGTATACCCATTACTAAATTTGAAACACTCTTTGTATTTGTGCAATTAAACCCTTGAATGCTGGAAATATATAGAAACACCACCATGTTCCCCTTGATTGGAATATAAAAATATAAATGCATAGGCCCTTGAGTTATCATGCAAATGGCCAAGATCGGGTTATAAATACCTTGGGGTTGTTGACTTTCTTCTTAGAGATTGATCACCTTTTAGGAGAGGTGAGGTACACGTTGTATTTCACTTGGGTTGTTGTGTACATGATGTCAAAACACCCATCAACACTAGTGTTCTTCAAAGCGGCGATAATGGAAATGAATTTGATAAGGGAAATAAAAATAATGTAAACATAGAAGTCTATGACTCTACTTACAAGTCATGGAGTATTTATCACAATGTTTTCATGGGATTGCATCTTTTCTCCAAACAACATTATTTTATCTAATATTTTTTTTATTTTTTTATTATGATAGACCTAGTACAAAGGATGAACATATGTAATCTCAAATATGGGTAAGTTAATTTTGTGTAGTTTTCCATGGATTTTCACAAACGTCAACTATTTTCAAATAGGTTTTTTGTTCTATTTACATTATTCTTTACTCAAAATACTAAATGTAGACAACTAAAATTGATCATTCATATTTGACTAATTTATCCTAATTCCTCCTACTTTGGATATATATATATATATATATATATATATATATTCTAATTATCTAAATGGTATTCCTACTATCTTGATACTCAGCTAAAAATTATTCTTCTATTTGTCCTAAGATTCTAACCTGTGGTAAATAATTATTTTCTAATTATTTTCTTATCCTAAGGATCATCCTTCCTCCAAAAATTAAATAAATAATTTTTTTATTTAATTCCCATCTTGCCACATCCTTCATAACCGTTTTTTTTCTAATCCACCATTACCCATTAATCTTCCCCTAATCAAATGTGCATGCTAAATCAATGATTGAATCAAGGTTTGACCATTCTAAATCCCCATAAAATCCCACTTGTCCTCTCATGTACATCATAACATGTGTCAACCTTAAATGCCCCATTTTTGAAACACTCCCATGTGCTTAGGAGGTATGGCCATATCCTTCTCTTTCATTAATGAGAATTTAAAATTTCCCTTTGTACCCCTTGGTACCTCATGGGTAAGGTGGTGAAAAAACCCACCTTTATGAGCAACCTTCCAAGGTACTTAAAGGTACCTCCAAGTACCCCTTTTCAATCCCATCCATCCATCATTACCCATGCTCAATTATATCCCTTGATCAACCTTGAATCTTGGAGCCCATCCTCACACTTAATCTCCTCTTAACACTTGTCAATTCATCCTTTCTTGAGATGTCTCAAGAAATCTTGACTATTGATCTCCCAAATCAATCCTAGTGAGTGATCCCTCAACCAAAAATATATAAATCCAACCCCAACCCAAGCCATTTTAACAAGAATTGGAATGAAATGTTATGTTGTCAAATTGTGAGCACACATATCAAACATCATTGGGAAAATCCACTTTCAAGTGCAACAAGGATTCTAGGAATAGATTAATTTATGTTATTTTATGCTTTTTAAAAAAAAATTATGGCCTAATTTGAGCATTAGTTTGTCTTTTGTGTTGTTCAATTTAATATTTAAGTTGTTCATTTTAGGAAATAAATGTGTGCACACACTAAAAGTACCCTTTCTATGTGGGAATTGTATCTAAATATAGAGACTCTTCCTCATTCATTTTTACATTATAAATTATTCTAGAGATACCCAAATTCTCAATTAAGGAGAAGACTTAATAAGTTTGTTACATTTGGAAATTAGATATGCTTTATAAAGGATCACATGTTTATATAATCATACCCTCCCCAAATTCTTATTTATAGTGTTTGGAATTTTCCAAATAAATACTATTGTATGGGGGATCTTGAGCCTAGGGTATAATGTCCAAGTAAAATTACATGTAGAAGACAATACCTTGTACCATATGTATGTTGCAAGGTGTCACCCTTGATCTCATCGGTGTGGGCCAACTCGACCCTCGACCCTTGTGACATGGTTTAACCACCTCTTGTGGATCTTGGATCTTGTATAAATCCAATGGTTGTATCATAAATTAACAAGTCAATCTTTTGGTGCAATGGTAGCTGCCTATGCAACAATTGGTATCAGAGCCGAGGTCACAGGTTTGAACCCATCACTTGCGCTAGGGGGGATTGTTGCAAGGTGTCACCCTTGGTCTCCTTGGCGTGGGCTAGTGCGACACTTGAGCTTTGTGACATGGTTTAACCACATCTTGTGGATCTTGGATCTTGTTTAAATCCAATGGTTGTATTGGACATTAACAGGTTGATCTTTTGGTGCAACAACAACCACCTGTGCAACAATGTATAGCTAAAGTTTCAATGTGTGATTACCTTGCTTAGCCCAATTATGTAATGCAATATGTAGTATTGTTTGGTTATCCATCTCTATGAGTCTCTATAGAAGCAATAAATATTCAAACTAATAGTTACATTAAAATTATGAGATAAATTTTACTCTTAGTTTTGGAGTGAGCATGATTACTCCTCAATCATGATGAGTTTTACATGGCATGCAATGCAATGAAATTAAATATCAAGGGATGCAATTTAAATTTAATGCATTCCAAAAACTATATATTGTTTTCCATAAAATCTAAAATTTTCACATTGTTAATAGTGCACATATGATTTGAAATGAATTTTTTTATCTATGAGTAGAACAACATTGCAATACTAGATTAAAGGAATCGGTATTGGTGTGAAAGCTAAGGGGATTAAAGCTTCCAAACTTGGAAGACTATCATTTGGTGGGTTTATCTCGGTGACCAATGCCATTTCTGTGAAGCTTAATGAGGAGACATAAGAAGAAATAAATGATAATGCTGCCGAGATTTCTGATCGTGGGGTGATTTTCTACTTTAGGGGATTTTGGCCAAGTCTTCCTTAGTTGTATTCCTAGATCATCTTCGAATGGGAGCCTCTGATTTCTGGTAAAGTGCATATTTTCCCCTTGGCTAAGGGGTTGTTTGTAGCTAAGTTTGATAATGCTCAAGATAAAAATATAATATTATGCGACAACTTCTTTAGCTGGGAGGACAAATATTTGCTGATGATTAAGCCATGGCATTCTGATTTCAACCCTACGTCTGAAACTTTTAATAAGTTTCCAATATGGGTTTGATTGCCTAATCTTCCCCTCCACCTTTGGAGTGATTCTCTTCTGGAGGATGTGGGTGAAGCCCTTGGTGATTTCTTGTTGGTGGATGAGGAATCTTCTGATATTTATCACTCCACCTTTGCCTGTATCCTTGTTGAAATTGGCGTTTCAAAAGGACTTCCTACTGAGGTTTTACTCAAATCTTCAAAGGGTTCCGAGGCCCAATCTTTGGATTATGAAGGATTTCCCTTCCGTTGTAGAAGGTGTTTTAAAATAGGACATGTGCTACAACATAATGCATATTTGAGTAATTTAAAGCTAAGAAGGCTACTTGGTGGAATGGTGCTTCACTCCAACATTATACGGTTGTGAAGAGTTCTAATCAACTTAGGAGTTTTTCAAAGGTGGTTGCTTCTGAACCTTAGGGTTTTGGGACAACCCCTCTGGATGCCTCAAATGGCGGGGTTGCTATGGATTCCCGTTTTGAACAGGTGACTAGGTCTTAGGTGGCTAGTCTTGGTGATTGTGCCTAGGCTTCCTTGTCTGGTGACTCTTTAGATATGTCTTTCCTTGCGAAAAAGAATAATGATGAAATCTCTAAGACTTTGGCATCAAGCATTCATCTTCAAGATAATAGTGAGCTGGCCTGGCTTGATAAGGTGCAACAAGTAGAGGAAGGCTAGATTATTGTAATGGGAAAAAAAGTTAAAAGCTCTAGGCCTTCTTTAGACATGACTCTCTGCTCCCACAAGAAAAATGCTAAATGTAAATCTTGAAGAGTTTTGTTTTGGAGCTGGTTTTTTGGTTGGCTACAGGCAGTCTTTTTTGTAGTCGTGTTCATATTTGTAAAGGGTTTCAGGTCCCTTCAAAACTTGTTTTAATCTTTAATCAAAAACATTGCAATACTAGAGGCATATGCATCATTTATCAAGAACCTTCATTGTTGAAGATTTTCAGCATTGCAATGTGGAGTGTGGTTAATTACATATGTTTTAGGTACCAAATATTTCTTTCCACTAATTATATGCAAATTAGATTCAAGATCTTTGGTTACCACATTTGTTACAATTTTATTGCCCACATGGTTATATTGAATAGTTGCAATGCAAGCTAGAAAGGAAACAATAAATATATTTCTTTGTATTTCTATTATTGCAAATATGCAGGTGCTAATTTTTATAAAGTTAATGCTCAAAGAGAATTTGATGAGAATTCTCCAAGCAAATCCCTCAAAATATCAAACAAATATTCACATCAGATTTATAATCATGTTTTTCTACTATAAAGCATGAGCTTGTAAAACCAACTACTATGCATTCATGAGCTTGTAGAATATGTCTCTTTTCAATGCATTAATGTGGAAGAAATTTAAGGTTGTTGATTTACACTACTATAATAGCAACAAAAAAGTTGTAAGAAAACAATTTTTTTATAATTATGCATATTCATCAAAATCTCTTAAGTTATTGCACTCATTAGATTGTCCTAAACTAGTTAAAATATATAAAAGAGGTTATTGAATGGTTAATAGGTATCTATTTATAAATAAGTCTATTAGTCAAGTACTGTATGAATTGAGTTTGACAAAAGAACATAAGTTTACAGTATTTCACAAACAATATCTCTTTATACATAATAATTGACCATCCAATAACACTTGTAAATATTTGTACTAATTAATATATGATTCAAATTCTCATTGTAAATATTTGGGCCCACTATAATTATGAGCATTATCTATGCTTTATGGACTCTAATTTGTATGCATTGGTTCAAAGTTAAATCCAAAGCTTTGAGCGTTTAGGTATGCTCCTACTTTGAGTTTAAGATTAGCCCCACACAAAATCTCAAAAAAAAAATGTTTCAAATTGATGTAGGGACTTTCAGAGGGCATAACTTTTGGTTCAGGAGTTTGTTTAAGCTGAAATTTTATGTGAAGAAATGTCTCAAAGAGTAGAATTCAATGCCAATCAAATTTATTCAATTGAACATGTCTTGACACTTTTTTGGAGTCAAATTCCTTCATATAAGGTCTGAAATTAAACTTTTATTATTTTTTCAAGATTTTCACAATTTACAATTTTTAGTTATTCTTTAATTCCTGTTTTTAATTAGATTTTTGAGTTGACAAATAGTGTCACTCTTGTTAGCTTTAAATAATTAGTAATTTCCATACACGTGCAAATAAGCATGCAAAAATATCAAAAATATCCTCTTATGAAATACGGAGTATGGAATGTTGCTTCACCCTTGACCAACATAGATTATTCAAATCAGGATACAGATAAATTTTAATAATCAGACTTGGTTTCAGAACTTCCCTTCTGAAAGAAACTAATGCTTCAAATCAGCGAAGATACAAAATACAATAACAAACCACGACACCCCACACAGAACTTCCTCTCCAATAACTGCTTAATCTATAACTCTGACAGTAGCTAATCATCTTCAGTACATTGCTGTAAATTCAACCACTGGTTGCCATCTATGAAGGAGATGTTGAGGAACATGGCAGCCTCCTCATCGTTGAGTTAATGAGACGAAGCTGCTCTCCTAGAAGTGTTGGCACCAGCTCCTGTGCATTTGTATTCTGCAAAGTATGCAAATCTGACACAAATACAAGAAAAAACATTACACAACTTAAACATTCTCCAATATAACAAGAAAACAATGTTGGATCCTGTATTACATACTGATCTATGGTAGTGTTTCCCCAGTCTGACCATCCTTCTGGAGAAATAATGTCTTCCATATGTGTGTAACTAAACACAACACGAGCATATGTGCCCCAAGCTCGGCCTAAATGCACACGCCCTGTGCCAGTAATTGAACAGTGCACAAAAGAAAACCCTGTTCTCTCCTCTGCAGATCCACGACTATGTGCTGTAATATACCCTGTTACCTTCTCTGTACTGTTATCTGCAATGGAGTGGACCTGGCATCCCTGTTTTACTCGAAATTATCACGTTCATAGATCTTATTATATGAGTTAATATATTTTTTCATCAACATTTTGGATCACACTCTGTAATATATCATTATCAAAAAGAAATGAAAATAAATAAAAAATGCATTTTTATAGCTGTATGTACATTGTGTACCTGGTAGAGAGATTGAGCAAGTCCAAATATGAAATCGGCACTTCCTTGAATGAAACAGTTTTGGAAGAAGTGGCGACCATGTTGATCAAGGAGAGTATCTTGCCTCCCATAAATCCCACACCTGTAAAATGCAGCTCTGTCCCCAGAAACTCTGAGTGCTACTGCTTGGGCTCCTATACTCCTGGGAGGTGGATGAGCAAAGTTCTGCTCATCAAAATTCAATGTCTGCTATTGTTAAACATGTGATTGGAAAGCTTCCAGTTGTAGCAAGCTGTTCATTGTTTTTTGAGCAATTGTAAATTTGTAGAGGTTGGAAGATCATGGTAGGGAGGGAGGTCTTCCATTCCTAGAAGTGGGTATTTTATTGGGACATTTAAAATTGTAAGACTAGACCAGTTGTTAAGGATAAGTACAGAATTTTAAGGTAAATGCTTTTTCAGGGAAAGTGTTTTAAAATTTATCTGTTAAAATTTTGAGATTAGATTGAAAGGATTGTTTTTTATTAGGTAAGCAGGGTTTTGAAAGGGTTCAGAATCTTATATAAAAAGAAGGATAAAGCATGACGCGCAACCAACATCAAAGAGCATGAAAGGCTTGTTGAAATGGTTAAAAGTAATAATATTTTGTTTTGATTTTAATTTGGATCAAATTCAAATCTGTCTATAATAGTAGGTGAAGTATTAAAAACAAGAATAAATAAAAAAATTTGGCATTAAAAAATTTGAAGTCAGAATATTAGATATTAATTTCAAGTATATTAAGAAATAGATATCAAAAGTTTAAATTTGGTTAATAAGAGCTACCAACATTAGTAGGTTATCTAATTTAGAAGAAATGTTTATCATGTTCAAGGTTATACATCAAGGGACATTATTTTCTTCAAGTCTAGCATGTAGCTTTGTCTTGCTTTAGTGTAGATCAAAGCCCAATGGCAACCTCACTAAATTATTTATAAAAAATACAAGTTACCAAATGATTTCATGTGTGTTTCTTCATAATCTATATTCTTAAATGTGATATCTCCTCTCTAAGCTTCCTATTACTTCCTTCTAAATATTTTTTCAATATTCATTTTAGATTTCATTTAGTAATAAACTATTTGGATGGGAGAATGAAATCTTTAAATTTGAGATAATCATTTTAATTTCTTTTGAAAAATTTAGATTTAGTTATTGATTAATTATTAGAACTTTTTTTTGGAAATAATTATATGTATTGTGTTTATTTCTAGCATTTATCCTTTTAATTCAAAAAGATATCTAGATAACTTATTATTCTTTCAATAGGTCAACGATGATGTCTTGTAGTTCACTTGTTTCTAAAGAAGACTAAGTATGGAAAATATTTATAATTTTTAGTTGTTTCTTATGTGTTTGATAAGGTTTTCAATTATATGGATATTGATTCTAGATTTTGTCTTTTGTTGGTGAAGCTTTTACTTTGTGATTGAACATTTGTTCCTCTTTGAGAAGTTTAATAAATTATTTTTGGGGGTTTTGAGAGGTTGTGGCCTTAGATCTCTTTCAATAACTTTACAGTATGATTTATGCACATACTCCCTTCAATAAGTATCTCAATTTCCTTCCAATTGTTCTCTTTAAACCCGATATCTCTCTTGAGTCTACAGGATCCCCCTTTTTCAAGTCCCAAATTATTTCCTATGATTTGTGTGATTCAATATTTGAGTTGCAAGTGTCATAGTTTGTAGAAGCTTTCTCTTACCTTCCAATGCCTTGGTGCTATTCATAGCCCCTTGTTTAAGATTTTGGCTAAGTCCTTAGCCTTTCCAAGAAACCTTCAATGTTCTATCTATCAATTCTACAGAGTTCAATGCTTGTGATCCTTCTACTTGTATGGGCACCACTCATTCCTTTTGATTGGCTTTACAATTCTTCTCATCTTATTGATGACTTTCTAGGCTTAAAAACAAAAAGTTTTTCATCATTTCATGCAATGACATGAAAAACTTCCTTTTGAAGACACTAATGTCAATAGTGAGTCCCACTACTTTCTCATCTATTTTCCCTTTCAAAGGTTCCTCCTAGCTACAACCATGCTAACATCCCCCAGGATGCAATAGAGAATGATTTCTAGTAGCATCTAATGGTACAAATTCTTTCACATCACCTCTTCTATGTGCTACCAAGATTGATCCTATAACAAGATCCACTTTAGTCTACCTCTTTTTCTCTTTAAGAACCTTTTGAACCTCTACCACATTAGCACCTTCATTAATTCAAAAACATTGTCTAGTGGTCTAGAGCTTATGCTCTCCACCACTCTTATTAGCCATTAATTGAAAGCCACTACCTAACATTCACCATGATTAGTTGAGATTTACTATTTAACATATTTCATGGGTCTTTTGTACTCAAATATAACAAGTGGCACATGCATGCATAGAAAGCTATCACAAATCCAACCGTCTATAGTTGAATCTTCTAACTACCTACACATAGCTCATCTCACCTACTAATCTAATATAATCTAAAGGTCATCTAAAGACCATTTGATAGATGATTTAAACCTTTCAACATTTATCCCCTCTCTCTTCTCATTTTTTATTATTTTTACTTGCTCTTTTGAGCTCCTATGCTTGCAATTTGCAAAAGGACTTCATTTGGTTGTATAAATATGGGCTATGCCTTCATGTAAATATATTTTGGATTTATGATATGAAATTAGGTTTGACTCTCTATACTAAAGAGTTGATTGGCCATGATATGTTAGCTTGTAGTGAATGTGAGTGTGTTTTAGCTCTTACGTTCTTTGTGCCTCATCTTAGAGTACCCATTGCATGATATTGTGAATGTATAAGTGCCTATTTGCTTATGCCCCCTAAACTAAAGTGAATTATTTGTGTGTATTTGAATGATTATTGGTCATAGATATTTATTATTGTCATTTTACATGTAAGTAGATTCATGTAACATAAGTTAAGGGTGAACTTTCAAATTTCTGTCCCACTTCAAGCTAACTTATTAGCACAACTAAATTTAGGCATTTCCAACTAAAAGTCAAATTTGGTCAAGAAATTATCTACATTTACTCAAACTAAATTATATCTAGGCCACAACTTTTCAACTAGAAATGTCACTAGATACAAATTTAGTATCAATTTGATGTCAATTATAAAAAGTATAAATTATTTAAAAAACTTAATATTCCCACAACTTGTATTCTCATAAATAATATTTTTAAAATCTAAAAAATACTAAATGTCTCTCAAAATAGACTCCTGCAACAACTCCAACAATAGACACCAATAAACTCCATAGCGATTCTCACAAATGATTTCCTTCTAAACCCAAGTAAATTGTTTTTAGGGTACCACATCTTGCTCAAATGGTCTGTGTGTCCATGTGTCTAATTCTAGATCTGAACTGGAGTGGAAAGAGATAGAATTTTTCAAAAGAAATCACACCCCTCACTTACACTAAGAATTCTGCTATTTTAAAAATGGCGATGAGGTGTTTGTCACTTTAATTGCCTTTGGCAAATAAATGGGTGATAAAAAAACTAGCAACCTCACTTAAAACTAGCTTCCTATGCCAACATTGCCTCACAACCATTATCCAGTGAGTCAAGAAATGAAGGAGAGATCCAATCAGATTTGAATCAAGTCCCCATCAAATGCTCCTCTACTCCCACATGCCATTTAGGGGGAGGAAGAATAGAGATGGTGTTTTTGGGTTTTTCCCATCTTTTTGCCATATGCATTTGCTTTCTTATTTTTAATAAATTATTCATGGTTATTCACCTTTTATTAAAGAAAAAGAGAAAATATTAAAGTTAATTAAAAATTTGACAAAAATATGATGTATTAATGGAGAGATTTTATGTTGAGATGACATATTTTTCTCTAAGACAAAAAGTGGGGTCTATCAAAATAATTATTTTCAGTTTATAATACTTTCAACATTTATTTTAAATAATAATTTCAATATATTTTTTTTAAATATATTTTATAGAAATTTTTAAAAAATTAATCTTTGCTCTAAAATTTCAAATTATAAATATGAAAATAATTGAAAGAAAAAGTATAAAATTTACTATATAAAAGTATCTATAAGCCACTAAACCTCATTTTTTACCTTTTTAATAGCAACTAAGTTAGTATCAATTTTAAAAAAATAAAGGGGTTAAAGTGTAGGATGATGAACAAAACAATGCCTCTAAGTGATAATGAAAATGCTAAAAAAATAGGTTTAAATAACTTCACATGAATTGGTTATCTACACAATTTGAAAAATATGTAGAAATATAATTTGTAAAAAATTGAATGTAGTTTTTGAGCTACTATTTTTTTTTAAAATAATTTTATTTGGTGAATATTAGAAATTTCAATGAAGTGCTATTAAAGTTTTTGAAAAAATAAAATAAAAAGTAGGTGTTATTCCAACCAACCTAAGTAAGTAGATTTTTAAAAAAAAAAATTAAATATAAGTAAAGGACACATGGATGCATGCATTTTTTGTGAGTAAACAATTAGTTATAAATTTTTTAGTATAATTTTTTAAAATTAAAAATAGTTTTTTCAACCAATCTAAGTTGGTCAATTTTTTTAATTTTTTTATAATTTGAAGCATAAATTGTGATACATCTTCAAATTTGAAAAAGGTGAAACAGTTTGAAAGTTATGGATGTTTTTCAATCAATATATTATTTAAAACTTCAAACATATTGTATGAAAAAATTATTAATAATTACCTATTAAATTTATAATCAAGCATATCTTATATTTTTAGAATGCTGACAATTCCTTGAATAAACCCTTTTTGTTTCATCAAATTTGGATTAAAAAAGGGTTGTCAACATGAAGGGTGAAGTCATGAAAACATGATAAACCTCTAAACACATTGGAGCAATTGAAAAGTCAAGCTTGACCTTCCAAGCCTAAACCCAATGCATTCTCAAGGAAATATAGGTGGGAACAACTCTTTTCCATAAATAAAAAATATCCATTTTCTATAATAGATATCCATTACCTGGAAGTGCTAAGTAATAGATATCCATTACATAAAAGTGCATTTTGTGCTTTACAAAACAAATATCTATAACTTCTACAAAATGGATATCCATTTTGTAGAAATATATATTTGTTTTGGAGAAATGGATATCTGCTACTAATGAATATTTTTTTAATTTGGTTTACCAAATCAAAATCAACTTTTTATCCAACCTATACAAAAACTAAAATATTCATTTCACTAAATAAAGATGCATTTTTTTGCCTATTATTATTGCTAGGCCCATCATAATCATGCACTCACCCAAAGTGAAATATTTTTTTATTTAAAATAAAAAACACTAAAAAAATGTGTTTCATTAGTTTACATGATTCAAATTTAAAACATATATGTGAGTTTCTAGCGATTTAAGTTAAAAATTTAGATTAGTGTTGGTCATTTCTTTTATAAAAGTGGAACAAGGTTTTGAACTTTCACCCTTGAGGAAATTTTTTCATTGGGTGTGATCATACTAGCGTTAGTGCACCGGATCCCATCAAAACTCCACAATTAAGCATGCTTGGGTCGAAGTAGTACTGGGATGGGTGATCTCTTGGGAAGTCCTAGTGTTGCACCCTATTCAAATATACTTTTGTTGTCAATCTTATTTGCTTAAAATCAAATTAAAAAAATCATTGATGTGTTCATTTGTAGAGGAAAGTTGGTTTTGTTTTGTAGAGAAAGCTAACTAGTTAGCCTTCTTTGGCACTCTTTCATGTCCACCATTTCTATTTTATTTCTTTGACCATCTCCTTTTCTAACCCTTGTCATCCTTATATCTCTCTCCATATAACTAGTTAGTTAGGGTGGACCAGTTCTTACATTAGTTTCATTTTTTCCATCATCTATAGTGGTAACATTTTCTTAGAAAGTTTACTTGTAGGTGTAGAATAAAAGAAAATGCCAACCTTCTCGAGTGGTTCCTACATAATTATTGAAAAGTAATTATCGATGCATAGGTTCCCTATTTTGTTATAAATTCTCAAGTACCAACAATATCAATGAGCAAAATTTATATTTTTTCTATATTTGATAAATAATGGCCATAGTCATAAGGCTTGCATACCTAGGAGGCCCAATATCCACACTCATCTATAAGCATGAGGATCCCTTCCTACATCCTCTCACTAAGAGATTTACCATGACATATATGGTTGAAAATCTACTACCAAAAATATTCTCCATTGTTGTGGCTAATGAATAAGATGAAAATTGATGGATGACCAAGGTCATGATGAAGACTATGATAAAAGAGGATACAAGTATTATCTACTAGTTACTCCCACTCAATCACTCATAGTTCTAAGATAATATCAAGTACCGATTTTCTTACTCTATGGTAACAAAAATAGTTACATAACTAATAGGCCCAAGATGATTGGCTAACTTAGAGGTGGTAATGTAATCATTGATTACATTTTTTTGTTTCTCTTAGTATAAATTACTTTTGATATTCACTAAAAAAGTGGATGGACATTCATATTTGATATGCTTGAAATATCTTCCATGGGATTGAAGTTAGGAGACGAGTAATGACAACCCTACTTTTATTTCATAAAAGAAGGATTTTCCACAAGAGCCTCTTCTTGTTGAGTAGAGAAAATGGACATTGAAATATCTCTTTCACAAAGTGTATTTGATTCAACTATTTTTATGAAGCTTAGAAGGAAAATAACTTGAACTTGGTTTCTACATTTACCAAAGAACAACATCACCACGTGTTCAAAGAGTTAACTAAGATATTTTTTTATAAATTTATCATAAAAAGTAGAATAGAAAATCACCATTAATGGACCTTTGTAATTGTACAAATGATGCAATGTCGAAAAATTATCTTCCTTCTTACAATGATGGAGAGGCCTAGCAAGTTTATTCCCTTATTGAATAGATAAAAATAAATTAGTCAATATCTTCATTCTAAACCTAAATTAAGAAATGGAATTTCACCTACAAGTCCATTTGTATGGCTATTGTTAATGAAATTATCATGAAAGTGGTGCAAATTGAAAAGTCCCTCACAACTAAAGGACTTACGAAATTATTTTCAAAGGTCAAAATCAATCTAATAAGCCCAAAATATTTATAAAAAATAAACATGTAGTTAGTGATGGTGTTACCAATTCAAAATATATTCAAGTTGTCCAAAATAATCATAATATGATAATTCTTGCTAGACAACCAAGATAGGGCATGAAATATAGACAATTCAAACCTCTAGGTGAGCCATTAGAGGTAGTTTTTCATAACTTTATTTAAGAAAACATGATCATATTTCTATATACCAAATAAATTGATAAAATTAAAATTAACCCAACATGTTACAAGGAAATCAGATATTGTGAGTAACACTAGATTGAAGGATGTATTCTACTAGTAGATGTATGAAATTTTAAAAATTTGAGGACATCATTAACAATGGAGATATTGAGGTAGAAGGGGACAAATCATTATCACCAAGTAAATAGTCAAGGATATACCATGACCTCTTTCTAAATCATGATCAAATATGACAATCAATAAATAAAAATCAAAATAATTATTGCTAATAATATTTATTATAATAAATTTTCTCATTCATATTATGCTATGGTAGGTCATATCCACCATTCCTAAAACCAAATAGCTACAACTAAATTCAAATATCCTACTTGTGATGTTATCAAAAGACATAGAAAACTTACTATCAAAGGGCCTCTCCTACCTTCACCCAAAGGTCAATACAATCACATCAACAAATTGGAGAAGAATCTAGGAACATATGAATCATGAAGCTTCTAAAAATATCCAATGTTTATAAAAATGTATTGTACAAAGTCATCCAAGAATCAAGAGACATAAGCAATATTAAACCATCATAATTCTAGGCTATTTTGGGACATCTATCCTCAAATAAATATCTTACATTTAACCAAAATGATATTCCTTCCATCTTGGTGCATCTCGTAATCTTCATATATCTAGATTGAAGTAGTTATATCACTAAACATAAATCCAAAATTATGATTTTGGATAGTGGGACTCATTTAAATATTTACACTTTAAAGTTAATTCAAAATCTTATGTATTCAAAAGAAGCTTTGAATCCTCAAATAATCACCATCAAAGCTTATGGAAATATAGAATGAGAGTTAGATCTAACAATATAACTATCACTTGAGTGGGGCTTATTGTACAATAATCCTTGTTATATGTCTAAGATCTTGACCTTCTTTACAATATCCTCTTGGATCATGTATAGATCTATGAATTGATTCAAGTCATACCATCTACCTTCCATCAATGCATCAAATTTCCACTCTTAGGGACAAAATCAATTATCCTTGTTGATTCCCAACCTTTTAAATATTTTAAAATACTAGAAATAAATTATCAAAACATCAATCACTACCCCATTATTGATGTTACCCCAAATACAAAATCCAAGAAATCCTCTTAATACAAAGATCCAATCAAACTTGCATCCAAATCTATCACATAAATATTGTTGACAAAGGTTGTGAAGAATGTGAGATACAAGATGCCTTTCATATAGGAAAAATTCATATCTCTCCCCAATATTTTGGTAGGCCTAGTAGAAATATGAAGAAAATAAAGATATTAGCTAAGTATGGCTCAACTACCTTCATACGACATGGATCCTAATAGATGAAAAGATCAAAGATATAAAATGATGTCAAGGCCATATGAAGAAGACAAATTTGTATCATATTTTAAAAATTATGAATATCCTAGCCAATAGAATATAAAAATATGAATCACAAAGGAAAGGCCATTGGAATTCATGGGAAATCATTCTCAAACCTATGTATATATGAGAATGTTGCAACTATAGGACTAGTCCATATGTCTCCTAATAAAAAATTTAATGTGGTTGATGATACTTGTATTATTTTGAGGAAATTGCATCCAATGGATATATTGAAACATAGTCCATCCATAGCATTTATGATGATATTACTACTACAAACTTATTCAATGATACTACCATCATTACTATCAACTTTGAACCCCAGTATCCTAAAATCCTTGATTGGGACCAAAAAAATCACACATCATTTTTCCTACTCCAAAATGATGAATCAATCACAAAAATCATGGAATTCAACATAACATCCCTTACCCTTTATCAAAAACATAACATCCCACCAAGGATTTGAAATTAATCTTGATGTACCAACATATGAAGAAAAGTATTTAAAAAGAATACAATGAGAAATATGAAGAAAAGACCCAACATGAAGTACTAGATCTCAAAATCAAGAAAAAATATAATTGAACCCAAACAAAAACATACGTCCACATATAAAAGGAAAGAAAGAAGAAATTTGGATCCCAAAGAAAAGAGAAGAAAAATATCTCAATAAGGAAAACTTGTACATTGAAGCCATCATTCCAATTTCCATAAAAAATCAAAAGAATTACTTTGTACATAAAAGATGTGCACCACCTTTATAGCTATTATTACTTCCAACACATTCATTTCCAAGATCTACATTGGCATGTGAGATTGTTGGTCCTAACATAGTTACCAATCCCAAAGTCAAACATCCCCACTCCCAATCCAAAAATATAAAGTATAAAAATACCAAAAATAACAATTTTTTATTGAAAGATCTCAAGCCAAGCATATCAACTCCTACTTTTGTGATGAAATCCCAAAACTCACAATCCAAATCTAGTCATTCAAAATCCTAAAATAGCCATAAATTGGCCATAACTCTCCACAATAGAGGTTATGATGGATTTCTTTGAGATGTTCACACTCAAATAATGTCAATTCAATTCTCCACAAGGATCACAACAATATTTGTGTCTTGTACATCAATGGTAGGATCTTAGCAAATCAATTAATCAAAGTAAGATACTCTTGGCATATCATGTTAGGGGCATACTAATCAACTACATCAGATCATAATGCATAATTTATAGTACCAATAGTTTCACAATGATAGAAAAATACAAAACATGAAAAAGAAGTAAAATCAAAAAAGAAAAAGAAAAAGAAAAAAAATTAAAAATAAAATGAGCAAAAAATAAAGCGAAAAATTGCTCTCCAATGAAAACCATGTTTTTGACAGCTTGGTCAAGTTCCATAATGAATTTAACTTACTTGTGGGTGTCATGTGTAAGAAACATGTTTCCATTATCCACATGTATCCTTCACACTTTGGAAAAACTAAAGTACTTGACCAACCCTATTTATTCCACATAGTTTCACTCTCATCCTCTATCCTATTTCTTTGTTGCATTCATTCACATATATTACCTTTTTCCTTTGGCTAGGCCTTTCCTTTCATCTTAACTCATGCTTTGGATAAGCACATTGACTTTTCCTAATAGGAGATTTTAACATGTTGATTATGTACCCTATTACCTTTTTATCTGTAGTATCCACTACACACAAACATGTGCACCCTAGAAACCTCACCAACATTCAATCTTAGGAAATTAATCACTTATCACACACAATACCACTTGACTCACATACATTATTTCCTTTTCCTCTAGGTTAAATCCCTTTTTAGAGTTCTATCATATCACTTCTTGGGATATATCATTACTAAATCTAACATGATCACTACTAACTATCATAACAATATGTAACTTGGTTTTTCAACTTGACAAGAGGCAACTCATTTTATGTCTTTTTTCTTACTTTTATTTCCTTTTTTTTTGTTTTTTATCTTTT
>VDFB02000003.1:106593361-106630613 GCA_007258455.2 Sequoia sempervirens
ATGCATTTTTTGTGAGTAAACAATTAGTTATAAATTTTTTAGTATAATTTTTTAAAATTAAAAATAGTTTTTTCAACCAATCTAAGTTGGTCAATTTTTTTAATTTTTTTATAATTTGAAGCATAAATTGTGATACATCTTCAAATTTGAAAAAGGTGAAACAGTTTGAAAGTTATGGATGTTTTTCAATCAATATATTATTTAAAACTTCAAACATATTGTATGAAAAAATTATTAATAATTACCTATTAAATTTATAATCAAGCATATCTTATATTTTTAGAATGCTGACAATTCCTTGAATAAACCCTTTTTGTTTCATCAAATTTGGATTAAAAAAGGGTTGTCAACATGAAGGGTGAAGTCATGAAAACATGATAAACCTCTAAACACATTGGAGCAATTGAAAAGTCAAGCTTGACCTTCCAAGCCTAAACCCAATGCATTCTCAAGGAAATATAGGTGGGAACAACTCTTTTCCATAAATAAAAAATATCCATTTTCTATAATAGATATCCATTACCTGGAAGTGCTAAGTAATAGATATCCATTACATAAAAGTGCATTTTGTGCTTTACAAAACAAATATCTATAACTTCTACAAAATGGATATCCATTTTGTAGAAATATATATTTGTTTTGGAGAAATGGATATCTGCTACTAATGAATATTTTTTTAATTTGGTTTACCAAATCAAAATCAACTTTTTATCCAACCTATACAAAAACTAAAATATTCATTTCACTAAATAAAGATGCATTTTTTTGCCTATTATTATTGCTAGGCCCATCATAATCATGCACTCACCCAAAGTGAAATATTTTTTTATTTAAAATAAAAAACACTAAAAAAATGTGTTTCATTAGTTTACATGATTCAAATTTAAAACATATATGTGAGTTTCTAGCGATTTAAGTTAAAAATTTAGATTAGTGTTGGTCATTTCTTTTATAAAAGTGGAACAAGGTTTTGAACTTTCACCCTTGAGGAAATTTTTTCATTGGGTGTGATCATACTAGCGTTAGTGCACCGGATCCCATCAAAACTCCACAATTAAGCATGCTTGGGTCGAAGTAGTACTGGGATGGGTGATCTCTTGGGAAGTCCTAGTGTTGCACCCTATTCAAATATACTTTTGTTGTCAATCTTATTTGCTTAAAATCAAATTAAAAAAATCATTGATGTGTTCATTTGTAGAGGAAAGTTGGTTTTGTTTTGTAGAGAAAGCTAACTAGTTAGCCTTCTTTGGCACTCTTTCATGTCCACCATTTCTATTTTATTTCTTTGACCATCTCCTTTTCTAACCCTTGTCATCCTTATATCTCTCTCCATATAACTAGTTAGTTAGGGTGGACCAGTTCTTACATTAGTTTCATTTTTTCCATCATCTATAGTGGTAACATTTTCTTAGAAAGTTTACTTGTAGGTGTAGAATAAAAGAAAATGCCAACCTTCTCGAGTGGTTCCTACATAATTATTGAAAAGTAATTATCGATGCATAGGTTCCCTATTTTGTTATAAATTCTCAAGTACCAACAATATCAATGAGCAAAATTTATATTTTTTCTATATTTGATAAATAATGGCCATAGTCATAAGGCTTGCATACCTAGGAGGCCCAATATCCACACTCATCTATAAGCATGAGGATCCCTTCCTACATCCTCTCACTAAGAGATTTACCATGACATATATGGTTGAAAATCTACTACCAAAAATATTCTCCATTGTTGTGGCTAATGAATAAGATGAAAATTGATGGATGACCAAGGTCATGATGAAGACTATGATAAAAGAGGATACAAGTATTATCTACTAGTTACTCCCACTCAATCACTCATAGTTCTAAGATAATATCAAGTACCGATTTTCTTACTCTATGGTAACAAAAATAGTTACATAACTAATAGGCCCAAGATGATTGGCTAACTTAGAGGTGGTAATGTAATCATTGATTACATTTTTTTGTTTCTCTTAGTATAAATTACTTTTGATATTCACTAAAAAAGTGGATGGACATTCATATTTGATATGCTTGAAATATCTTCCATGGGATTGAAGTTAGGAGACGAGTAATGACAACCCTACTTTTATTTCATAAAAGAAGGATTTTCCACAAGAGCCTCTTCTTGTTGAGTAGAGAAAATGGACATTGAAATATCTCTTTCACAAAGTGTATTTGATTCAACTATTTTTATGAAGCTTAGAAGGAAAATAACTTGAACTTGGTTTCTACATTTACCAAAGAACAACATCACCACGTGTTCAAAGAGTTAACTAAGATATTTTTTTATAAATTTATCATAAAAAGTAGAATAGAAAATCACCATTAATGGACCTTTGTAATTGTACAAATGATGCAATGTCGAAAAATTATCTTCCTTCTTACAATGATGGAGAGGCCTAGCAAGTTTATTCCCTTATTGAATAGATAAAAATAAATTAGTCAATATCTTCATTCTAAACCTAAATTAAGAAATGGAATTTCACCTACAAGTCCATTTGTATGGCTATTGTTAATGAAATTATCATGAAAGTGGTGCAAATTGAAAAGTCCCTCACAACTAAAGGACTTACGAAATTATTTTCAAAGGTCAAAATCAATCTAATAAGCCCAAAATATTTATAAAAAATAAACATGTAGTTAGTGATGGTGTTACCAATTCAAAATATATTCAAGTTGTCCAAAATAATCATAATATGATAATTCTTGCTAGACAACCAAGATAGGGCATGAAATATAGACAATTCAAACCTCTAGGTGAGCCATTAGAGGTAGTTTTTCATAACTTTATTTAAGAAAACATGATCATATTTCTATATACCAAATAAATTGATAAAATTAAAATTAACCCAACATGTTACAAGGAAATCAGATATTGTGAGTAACACTAGATTGAAGGATGTATTCTACTAGTAGATGTATGAAATTTTAAAAATTTGAGGACATCATTAACAATGGAGATATTGAGGTAGAAGGGGACAAATCATTATCACCAAGTAAATAGTCAAGGATATACCATGACCTCTTTCTAAATCATGATCAAATATGACAATCAATAAATAAAAATCAAAATAATTATTGCTAATAATATTTATTATAATAAATTTTCTCATTCATATTATGCTATGGTAGGTCATATCCACCATTCCTAAAACCAAATAGCTACAACTAAATTCAAATATCCTACTTGTGATGTTATCAAAAGACATAGAAAACTTACTATCAAAGGGCCTCTCCTACCTTCACCCAAAGGTCAATACAATCACATCAACAAATTGGAGAAGAATCTAGGAACATATGAATCATGAAGCTTCTAAAAATATCCAATGTTTATAAAAATGTATTGTACAAAGTCATCCAAGAATCAAGAGACATAAGCAATATTAAACCATCATAATTCTAGGCTATTTTGGGACATCTATCCTCAAATAAATATCTTACATTTAACCAAAATGATATTCCTTCCATCTTGGTGCATCTCGTAATCTTCATATATCTAGATTGAAGTAGTTATATCACTAAACATAAATCCAAAATTATGATTTTGGATAGTGGGACTCATTTAAATATTTACACTTTAAAGTTAATTCAAAATCTTATGTATTCAAAAGAAGCTTTGAATCCTCAAATAATCACCATCAAAGCTTATGGAAATATAGAATGAGAGTTAGATCTAACAATATAACTATCACTTGAGTGGGGCTTATTGTACAATAATCCTTGTTATATGTCTAAGATCTTGACCTTCTTTACAATATCCTCTTGGATCATGTATAGATCTATGAATTGATTCAAGTCATACCATCTACCTTCCATCAATGCATCAAATTTCCACTCTTAGGGACAAAATCAATTATCCTTGTTGATTCCCAACCTTTTAAATATTTTAAAATACTAGAAATAAATTATCAAAACATCAATCACTACCCCATTATTGATGTTACCCCAAATACAAAATCCAAGAAATCCTCTTAATACAAAGATCCAATCAAACTTGCATCCAAATCTATCACATAAATATTGTTGACAAAGGTTGTGAAGAATGTGAGATACAAGATGCCTTTCATATAGGAAAAATTCATATCTCTCCCCAATATTTTGGTAGGCCTAGTAGAAATATGAAGAAAATAAAGATATTAGCTAAGTATGGCTCAACTACCTTCATACGACATGGATCCTAATAGATGAAAAGATCAAAGATATAAAATGATGTCAAGGCCATATGAAGAAGACAAATTTGTATCATATTTTAAAAATTATGAATATCCTAGCCAATAGAATATAAAAATATGAATCACAAAGGAAAGGCCATTGGAATTCATGGGAAATCATTCTCAAACCTATGTATATATGAGAATGTTGCAACTATAGGACTAGTCCATATGTCTCCTAATAAAAAATTTAATGTGGTTGATGATACTTGTATTATTTTGAGGAAATTGCATCCAATGGATATATTGAAACATAGTCCATCCATAGCATTTATGATGATATTACTACTACAAACTTATTCAATGATACTACCATCATTACTATCAACTTTGAACCCCAGTATCCTAAAATCCTTGATTGGGACCAAAAAAATCACACATCATTTTTCCTACTCCAAAATGATGAATCAATCACAAAAATCATGGAATTCAACATAACATCCCTTACCCTTTATCAAAAACATAACATCCCACCAAGGATTTGAAATTAATCTTGATGTACCAACATATGAAGAAAAGTATTTAAAAAGAATACAATGAGAAATATGAAGAAAAGACCCAACATGAAGTACTAGATCTCAAAATCAAGAAAAAATATAATTGAACCCAAACAAAAACATACGTCCACATATAAAAGGAAAGAAAGAAGAAATTTGGATCCCAAAGAAAAGAGAAGAAAAATATCTCAATAAGGAAAACTTGTACATTGAAGCCATCATTCCAATTTCCATAAAAAATCAAAAGAATTACTTTGTACATAAAAGATGTGCACCACCTTTATAGCTATTATTACTTCCAACACATTCATTTCCAAGATCTACATTGGCATGTGAGATTGTTGGTCCTAACATAGTTACCAATCCCAAAGTCAAACATCCCCACTCCCAATCCAAAAATATAAAGTATAAAAATACCAAAAATACCAAAATTTTATTGAAAGATTTCAAGCCAAGCATATCAAGTCCTACTTTTGTGATGAAATCCCAAAACTCACAATCCAAATCTAGTCATTCAAAATCCTAAAATAGCCATAAATTGGCCATAACTCTCCACAATAGAGGTTATGATGGATTTCTTTGAGATGTTCACACTCAAATAATGTCAATTCAATTCTCCACAAGGATCACAACAATATTTGTGTCTTGTACATCAATGGTAGGATCTTAGCAAATCAATTAATCAAAGTAAGATACTCTTGGCATATCATGTTAGGGGCATACTAATCAACTACATCAGATCATAATGCATAATTTATAGTACCAATAGTTTCACAATGATAGAAAAATACAAAACATGAAAAAGAAGTAAAATCAAAAAAGAAAAAGAAAAAGAAAAAAAATTAAAAATAAAATGAGCAAAAAATAAAGCGAAAAATTGCTCTCCAATGAAAACCATGTTTTTGACAGCTTGGTCAAGTTCCATAATGAATTTAACTTACTTGTGGGTGTCATGTGTAAGAAACATGTTTCCATTATCCACATGTATCCTTCACACTTTGGAAAAACTAAAGTACTTGACCAACCCTATTTATTCCACATAGTTTCACTCTCATCCTCTATCCTATTTCTTTGTTGCATTCATTCACATATATTACCTTTTTCCTTTGGCTAGGCCTTTCCTTTCATCTTAACTCATGCTTTGGATAAGCACATTGACTTTTCCTAATAGGAGATTTTAACATGTTGATTATGTACCCTATTACCTTTTTATCTGTAGTATCCACTACACACAAACATGTGCACCCTAGAAACCTCACCAACATTCAATGTTAGGAAATTAATCACTTATCACACACAATACCACTTGACTCACATACATTATTTCCTTTTCCTCTAGGTTAAATCCCTTTTTAGAGTTCTATCATATCACTTCTTGGGATATATCATTACTAAATCTAACATGATCACTACTAACTATCATAACAATATGTAACTTGGTTTTTCAACTTGACAAGAGGAAACTCATTTTATGTCTTTTTTCTTACTTTTATTTCCTTTTTTTTGTTTTTTATCTTTTTCCCACAACATATTCCACCAAGATTCCCATGGTCTATTATATCATGATGTATTTTGATAATATATTTTATCAGGGCATATGTAACATGATCACTACTAACTATCATAACAATATGTAACTTGGTTTTTCAACTTGACAAGAGGCAACTCATTTTATGTCTTTTTTCTTACTTTTATTTCCTTTTTTTTGTTTTTTATCTTTTTCCCACAACATATTCCACCAAGATTCCCATGGTCTATTATATCATGATGTATTTTGATAATATATTTTATCAGGGCATTCTATTTGTGAGTCATCCCTTCATTCATATGATAAAACATCATTAGGCTTCTGTATGCCTTGACGTATACCAACATATGCTATGAAAAAATTTAAGTTTCTCAATACAATTAAATTTTTATATGAAATTAGTAGCAAGTACTTATCATCACCTCAAGCATATCATGTTATGGAAAAATAAATTCACCCATAAATCACCAATAACTCTTTTCATTTACATTTTTGTATTATTATTCATTCATGTTCCTTCATTTCATTCATTGATATCCATTTACCAAACTCATTTGTGAAATCCATCCCCTCTAAGTTTTTAGACACCTCGAGCTTTTTCATTACATTTTTCCCCTTTATCTTCCTTTTTGGTCTCTTCTCCTTTCGAGAGTTCAATTGTGTACTCCCAACTTGCCCACCCTTTTGAGGGGCATCCCTATTCATTTTCTTAAATCATTTGGGGAAATTTCCACCACTATCATCTTTCTATGGTATCTATACTTATTTTCTTCAAAATATCTTCATTTTATGTTCCAATGACATTCTAAAGATGTGCAACATTTAGACATCTAAAATCTATCATAGCTTGTATTGAAATAATTTAACATCATTTTTAATAACATCAAAATTTTGATTGAAAAAATTTGACAACACTCACATACTAATGGGTAAAAGTACAAACCCGTGTCACACGTTTATAAAGAAAATGACTAACACAAGTAAAAAATTCAACTTCAATCACATAAAATTGACCATTATGTTTTAAATTTCAAAATGATATAAACTTTAAATGACATGCAAAACTCTTGATGAATAGTTTTCATGGGACCTCAACTTTTTTTTTTTAATTTTTTATTATTTACAAAGAAATTATATCCTTTTGGAGAGGATTCTCTCCTCTAGTTCAACATATATTTTAAATTTTTTGAATATATTTGAATATATTTTTTATTATTTCTAATCAACCTCATGTTTGATTATAAAAACCTACTTATAGTAAATTTTAAAAATCATAATAAAACTAATATGCACAAACACAGACACAGACACAGACACAGACACACACACACACACACACACACACACACACACACACACACACACACACACACATTTGGATTCTATATTTTGAGCTCTACAAAAGGGTATTTTTAGATTTTCATGAAATTACCCCTAGTTGGAGAAATTCAAAGTTAAGTTTGAAGTTTTTTTTAACATTTTCCCCAAATAGGGGTTAAGTTGTCATATAGACAACCACATAGACAATTCCGGTCAAAAGGGTTCCACTTGAAACACTTTCAACTGAAACCTTTTCGATCGAAAACTTACCCATAAATTTAGTCACATTTCAAATTTTCAATGGGAAAAATTTTATTTTATATTTTTGAGTGGAAGGGTTTCACCCCAAACTATACATGTCGTGTCTATGCCACATGCTTCCAGGTGAAACTATTTCATCCAAAATTGTTTAGGAAAAAACTATGTCACTCGAAACTATTTAATTGGCCAAAAGTGTCATGCTTCTACCCTAACATCTTCATAAGTAATTATTATTTTTAATTAATTAGATCATCACCACTTCAATAATTAATTAAATAATTTTATTTAATTACTTAGAATGATGTTAGTATGGTAGCATTGTTGAATTTATCCAAACAACATGGTGATGTTGTTTGGAATGATGTTAAAATATCTCATTAGAAGCAATAACAGATTTAAGATCTCTACACCTATAACTAATTTGTAGAACTATTACAAGTCACCTATAATTTACTTGTAGAGGTTCTATGAGTAACTTTTAGTAGTGTTAAAGAAGACTATATACACAATAATGAATATAAAAAGAGTTATTATAAATTAAGCTATCTATATGTGTATAGTAGGAGGTTTACTGGTGGGTGTGTAACTTACCCAATTTGTTGTGCGAATTAGTTGGATGTTAGTGACTAGATATTGTCATTATTCTAGCTATAATTAAGTATATAGTGAATGTACTTGATTATGTTTTGGAGGATATTATACTTTAACGTTTACAGTATTAAAATAATGGGTTGAGGCTAGATCTAGTGGTGTGTCTATGTGAAATTTAGTGTGTCATCTTGGCTTGGGGTTCTTATCTTTCATGCTTGGATATGATTGGGGATAGGATAGTTGTGGTTGATATGATGTCCACTTGTTGGACATTGCCAATGCTTTGTTGAATCCCATAAGCATAGAGGGGTCAGTCAATTCATCATGCTTAGACCTTCCATGGATAGCTCATGGATTTGTTGGAGTTACCATTTTTCTCTTGTAAGGTATATGACAATTGGTAGAATGTTAGGATTATATGTTTCATATATATTAAAATTCCTAATGTTTGGATTGTTTCATTATTTATGAATTTGTAATAGTTAATGTTCCCTCATGGAAAAGGGCATTGTGAACTTATAACAACCATTATGTCGTGTATTCTTTGGTATGAAATGTGTGCTAAGATATGTAAGATCGTAGTGTCATGTAAGAGTGTAAGAGCATGTGTGACATTGTAAATGCATAAAATGTTCTATGATGCACACAAGAGAATGTAAGAGGGAGGTGACAAATTGAAATAAGAATATTGAGAAAATTATGATAAGTCTATGGCGTATGGTATAAAGCTTCTTAGAAAAGGTGGAATATGACCAACAAATACCCAAGTTTGGTGGGTACATTAATGATATGTAAAAAATATTTTATTCTTAGTTTGTTGACCCATCATGTGGTAGAAGGGTATTAGAATTTAC
Source organism: Sequoia sempervirens (assembly GCA_007258455.2). Lineage (NCBI taxonomy): Eukaryota > Viridiplantae > Streptophyta > Pinopsida > Cupressales > Cupressaceae > Sequoia > Sequoia sempervirens. The sequence continues at coordinate 106,602,629 of VDFB02000003.1, forward strand.
AATAAGAGGTTGGACACCATATTTTGGTCATGGTTTTAGCACATGGTTTTTAAAAACCGTTTATTATTTTTTATTTGAGAATTTCTTATATATTAGATTCTTAAGTTGAGGTTGATAGAGAAGAGTTTTTAATGTACGGTTATGCTATTGGATTTCCTCAAGAGGAACTTGGTGTTGATCTCCATGTTAAGGCTATGAGCATGAGATTGTCCTGTAACATATTTCTTTTCATATTAATATGTATTGGTTTAGTACTTTGGAGGGTGGCATTTTTATCCAAAAGGGTTTTCTTCCATGTATAGATGTGTCTTTCTTCTTTGTTTGATTGATTTCTTCTTATTTTCTCCTTCTAGTTTATTTTCAAGTGCTAATTTACAAGCCTTTATATTACTAAAATAGTTGTAGATTTACTATCCTACATTTCTCTCCTTGAAGGGTTAATGTAGGAAATGAAATTGTGACCTCTATGTGGTTGATTTCTTCTTCTTCTCTCATTCTAGTTTATTTTGATGTGCTAATTTGTATATTAGCATGCTACTAAAATAGTTGTGGACTTACTATCCTACATTTCTCTCCTCAAAGGGTTAATGTGAAAATGAAGTCATGTTATTTGTGATTGATTTTGTCTTCTTCTTCTCTCATTCTCACTTATTTCTATGTGCTCATTTACATACCATTACACTACTAAAATAGTTGTAGATCTAATATCTTACATTTCTGAGCCCCTCAAAGGGTTAATGTAGAAAATTGGTTTGTCCTATTTTTGCTTTATGAGCATAGTATTGTTTTCAATTATATCAACCTTTTTGTTGATAAATTTTACATGATGTTTCCCTCACAATAAGAACCCCACTAAAGGGAAGAGTACAAGTTAAACTTCTAAAATTCTTAAATAATTGTTTGACGATTTTTTTTACATAATAGATTAAGACTTTTTGTTTCTATTTTATTCTATATTAGAAGAATCAACATCTTTCTCTCATCATAACTTGATGGTCTCAGTATTGAATCTAAAATGAACTGGGGCCTATAAATACAAAATCATGTTGTTAAGGAAGGTGTCCTATCCCTTCCATTCAAACTACTAAAACAACACTTTGAAATAAAAAACATAAGATATATAATGAAAAAAGAAGTTATAAACCTATCAATGACATTGAAATGAAAATAGTTGTATTACGTATTTGTTAAAACTCACATGTATTATTAAAAAATATAATAGATCTTTAATAGAGAATATATATATATATAATTTGAACAATTAAATAATATTTTCTAACCTGTCTATGCAACATAAGGAAAATATGATTTTATAGACCTGTCAAGAATTCATGATTTTATGATTTCAATCAAGAAAAATGAACTTCTTCTTATGATATTGCTATCAAGATTCAACTCTGTAATTTTTCAAGTCAAACTCAATAAACCACATTTCTTGAGTAGTGATTCACAAGAATCCGAAACTCCTCTTATTTTCTCCCAAGACTTGTGAAGACATTTATGAATATTTGGGCCAATAATTAAAAATTACAAACTATTAGACTGTACTCCAAAATATTGACTACACAGTGAAAAACAATGAGCTTATATTAAAAGGTTAACTTCCAACGATGAAAACGAAGGATTCCTGATCCAGCAGCATGCAAAGAAAACTGACAGTTGGACCAAAACTGTCGACCATTCATATCGTACCCCATGACTCAGCGCATGCAAAGAATATAGATCCTTCTGGCCTCCAGAAAATAAAAATACATACACTTGTGAAGTTGGCGATCAAGTGTTCGAATCTCTGGAGACACAGGCCAGGCATTACACATCACATCGTAAGCAAACGAACTGGTAGTCTAATTACTGTCTCAAATGCAGAGACAATGAAAAAGAACAAAGGAAGGAGACCGGACAATGGACCCCTGGTCACAGGGAAAACTGATTGTTTATAGAATTTTGGTAGATTTGTTTAGATGGTTCATCTGAAATCACATTACTAGGTGGGTTCTATCTAAAAAGCTAGTGTGATTCAGATGAGCCATCTAAACAAAACAAAGCTTAGAATGTATTGTTTAAGCTTACCCACTTACAGATGAAGGTTCTAAAGGCCACAAAAAAACATAAGACAAAAATGAAATGACTGTGGACAGAGCTACAACACTGTTTAATAATACATTTTATTGATTCTATTGAAGAAGTTGGTGTAATTTCAGATGGACCACCTAATCAAATTATTTAAGCTTACTTACTTATAGAAAAAGACTAAACGCTGAAAAAACATGATGCAAACATAAAATGATTCTAGACTGAACTACAACACAGTTTAATAATATTTTTGATTGATTTAGTTTCATTTGTTTTCTTTTCACACAGAGCATCCCGAGTCCCGCCATAATAAGTAAGCTAGAATTATAACTCTGTAGCTGTGTATAGAAAGTCCTCAATTTTGGACATAGTTGGGACTCGAACTTGCGACTATTATCTATGTTTTTCAATACTTCAATCGTCCAATCTAATTTAGAGAACTAATTTTCATTTTCTAATTCTTTATTGTACAACAATTTCCAAAAATTTTCACTCCTCAAACACTAATTGCTTTCTAAACAAATACATCAATCTTTAGAGGCCAAGAATTTCAAGTAAGCTTACATGAAAGCTGATGTCTTTGGCAATGAAATCTGGGGCTTCAATACTAACTGATGCACTACGGCTGGTACTGTTTCCTGAATTTGCAGCTGTGTCATTCCATCCTAAATGTGTATTACTTGCACCATCCCCATATAAGCTGACCTTGCTTTTCCTCCTTCCAATATATATTTTTTCCCTGTAATCAGTCAATGACATACCCAGAAATTTAAAACTGAATTGAACATATTAATACCCATAATGAAAAAGATGTCTATAAATTCTACTGAGCTAAAGTTGAGGAAGACTAACAGATATGTGCCTGACTTAATATGTATGATAGTCCTATGCATATTATCATTTGGCACCGAATCTATTGCCTTCTGTACTGTTGTGTAATTCCCAGATCCAGACTGATCCACATAGATATGATCAGATGCCTTACATGTACTATAATTTACTGTCATTTGCTTGGCTGATAATGCTCTTAGTTTTTCTCCCCTTGCTTTTTGAAGGAATTTCAATGCAAAATCTTAACTAAAATTTGAATATGAAATTGGTAATGACGCCCAAATGAATGCAGCAAGAAACAGATGTAACTTCACACCAGTCTTACCCATTCTGATTGTGCTATGCATTGAAGAGAATATAAGCTATTTCCTTAAAATGAAAGGCAATGCAGAATTTATGAAATACAAATTGTTCAACAACTTTGATACATTTAATTGAAGGTGCCAAGAAAATGACTATATAATAACAGTGAGTCGGCAATTTTTGACAAGAAAATAATATGTTGTTCACAAGTATAAGAATCTTATATTATTGATGCAGGTCTCATCTCTTCAATCCTTTTTTTTATATATATTTCTAACTTTTCTCCATCCAAAGAACGTCCCCAAGTGGTATGATAAATGACATGGATATGTGAGCACTAAAGCTTTGAAAATCCTTCCATAATAACACAAGATCTGCATGTCAGCTGCAGTCGTATTTATTGTTTTTAATTTTTTGGTTCTTTTTTCTTCAAGTAATAGACACATGCCATTAGTGTTTCATTAAACATCAGCAAATGTCAATTGAGTATTTAGTAACAATTATACTTTGATTTACATCATATCTGTTGGAAATATAAATACTATTTCATCACTATTTGTAAATTTCTATTGTCTGTTAATATTTTGTTTATTTAAGAACAATTTGATCCCTCGATTGACATATAGAAAATCTATTCAAGTCTTTTCAATTTGAACAATAGCAATATTGAAGGCGAAAAAATAAACTCAAAATAATCATTGAAAAGCTAAGATTTTTGCACTATATTAGTTTTGTGGATGACATCAACTCAGATTTGACAATTATTATTATTCAACTTAGTTTTGGTGAAAGAGGGCTCTATTACTCTATTCAGACTGTTTAAGTGGGCTTTCCACGAATTGAATCTCACTAATGTGAAGGTCTGTGGGGTGGTTAGTAAAGCTGGGGAGTCTTCTAATCCTTCGGAGCCTTCTTTGCAGGTTCAAATCAATCAACTTTTTGATGCATTGAAAATTGTTACTGATGAGATGTTGAAGCTGAAACAAATTTTTGAAATGAGGATTGTGGCTTTTGAAGAGAAATTGGAACAAACTTATCTAAAATTGGACAAGGTTGGAGATGTTAGCAAGTTTGTCATGAAAAATGAAGCTAAGGGTATGACCATCTTCAATGAGAAGGCAAGGCAGTGGATGGAGGAAGCGTCGGGTGGTATAGATGTTGTTGGTAATGTTGTTGGTTTGCCTAGTGTTTTGATTAAAGAGGTAAGTGATAAGGGTCCCTATACGAGGACTCCTAATAAAACTAAGCTGAATGTTGGGATTCCTGCCAAGGAGATCACTAAGGTGATGAAAGTGCATTAGAATATTATCAACAGTGATATAGAGGCAACTGATATTTTAAAGAATCTATAGTTGTTGTTTTTGTTCCTCTTTTTTGGCAGCGGTTTTGCTTTTGGTTTGCTGCTTGTTGGTTGCTTGTTGATTTTCATGCTTTTTTTTAAGCGGTGTTCTTTTTTGTAAAGGGTTTCGAGGCCCCTTCAAAACTTGTTTTACCTCTACTAAAAAAACTCATCTTTTCCAAGGAAAAACTTGTCATAACTCAATAAATTATACACTATAAATTGAAACATATATTTCATTCAATGGTTGTGATTCTTTTGTATTGTAAAGTTTCTTTCATGGGATAATACGTATATGCATAAGAAAAAATAAGTTTTGTTTTTTTATTATAAATAAAATAGGTTTTGAAGGGGCCCTGAAACCCTTTACAAAAAAGATTGTTGCATTAACAGATAATAAAAAACAAAATGAGCAACCAACAAGCAGCAAAAAACCAACAAAACACCAACCAAAAAGAAGAACAGAAACAACAAAAGACTACAGGTTCTTCAAAATATCAGCTGCTTCCAAATCACTAATAATCTTCTAGTGCACACTCATAACCTCATTGACCTCCTTAGCAGGGATCCCAACATTCAACTTGGTTTTGTTACGAGTCCTAGTACAATGATCCTTCTCACTAACCCCTTTAATCTGAACACTAGGGAGATCAATCACATCATCTGCAACATCTTTAACACCAGGCGCTTCCCCCAACCACTACCTAGCTTTCTTATTTGGAAACACATCCCCTTAGCTTCATTTTTCATTGCAGACTTACTAACGTCTACAACCTTCCATTTTATCTTCCAAAGCTGCAATTCTCAATTCAAAGTCTTTTTTCATCTTCAACATCTCATCAGTGACAATTTTCATCGCATCAACTAACTGATTAATTTGGGTCTGCATAGAAGGCTCTTTGGGAGTAGAGGACTCCCCCGCTTTATTTACCAGAAATCGAACCTTCACATTTGTGAGGTTAAATTCATTGAAATCCCACTTAAAAATCCTAAAAAGAGTTAGAGTACCATCTTTCGCCATACCAAGCACATTGGACAAGTCCTCCCTATTGCAATTGAAGACATCCCTGTCATCCACCCAACTCTCTAGGGAATCCCTACTAACATTTTTATTCTGAAGAGCATCCTTCCCTTTCTAACTAGCACCAGGAACCTTAATCTTGCACAAGGAACTCTTGATCTCAACAACCACATTCCTACTCTGTTCCTACTCCACATTTTCTAGACCACCAGTAACTTGCAGAGGTCCAAGATTAGGAGAAACAACACCAATACTAACAGTCTCCTTTTGGTTTAGGAAAACTTTCCACTTAGACTTCTTTTGAGAGCTCCCATCCTTCAAACCCACCTTCCTCTTCAAACCAGTCAAAGAGTGATCCCCAACCTTACCCCCCACAAAAAATTTCATCACTTTCTTTAGACCCAAGGAATCACCCTTAAATTTCTTGCCACTCAGAGAGTTTCCAAGTTTGGCTTTCTAAGTTTCAGAGGGGTGATCAGATTCCTCCACCTCTTCACTACCCATTACATATTATTCAAAATTAGGGGTTTTGGGTGATTTCCCTTTCTTAATAGTTTTACCCTCAAAGGAAGTAGGAGGCTCCAAATAAACCTCTGTGAAGGCTTCTAAACTAGGCACATACTCCTCATAGTAGACCCCAATTCAAACCTAGTCTCATATTCTAAATCATGCTTCTTTTGCTAGCCTTTTTAGAAACCCTCTTAGATTGATCAGAAATAGTATAGGAATTTTCATACTTTGAGATTAAGAGGATAAGACCCTCGTGGAGAACAAGATTCTTGGGATTTTGTCTATGGTCTCTTATACCACTCTCTAGGAAAACAAGCAAATAAAAAGGAAAGGAAAGCTTTTTCCTATACCGAAAGTGATTGAGAAAAAAAAAATGGTACCCAGAAATAATAGAAAAATGCCCATCAAATGTAAAATACCTCAGTATTTCTTTAGCCACGTCGCCCCATATTGCCTTGATATAGTTGCAAAGATAACCCCCTAATTTCACCCTCTCTAATCTTTTTCTTTCGTCATCCTTGAAGAAAATTTCCATGGCTGCACTCAACTTTTTCTTATCTCTATAGACTTTCCTTCCCTCGGTGGATAAGCCTGTAATCTCAGCAATGAGTTCTTCAGTTATGTTAAACTTCATCCCACCAAGCTTCAACACTCTGTTCTTCAACCCTAAACAAAAGCTTGTGACTCCTTAGGGTCATGCCCATGGAGTATTTCCATGTAGGGAGTAACTCCCCCATCCTACAACCACTCCCAGAACCTCTCATTGATCTAAGAAGAGTCACACGAAATTGGTTCAACTTGATTTTGTTCACCACCCATGGTAGCAACAACCAGAAACCACAACATCTTGAAATATTTGTAGAGAATTAAGAGAAGCCTTGAGATGAGGATAGCCTTACAACCACCCACAATCTATGTGGGAAAGATGAGGTGGTAGGGAGAAATAACTTACCTTGAATGCCGACCCCTACGAACTTCAGTCACATCAAAAAATCGCAAGGAGAAGCCTCTATGGAGATCACACCTAGGTTTTTTTATCATACCTAGATCAAAAAATAAGTTTTGTTAGTTGGGACTGATAAATTATAGAATTCATTCATTTAATCTTTGTAATTCTTTTTTATTGTAAAGTTTATTTAATTCAATAAGATGTATATGCATAAATAAAATTAAGTTTTGTTAATTGAGATTGAAGAATACTTATTTTTGCTAAAGATTTAGAAATTCATTAGATTTGTATTCTCAAATAGTGTCTCTTAGTAATAACATGTTTTGGATTTTGTGTTGGATCCATATATATGTCCATGATAGGTTCATGGTTATGGACTAGTCTTTTGAATCCAAATCAATACTTATGCACTATGGAATTTCTCTTCTACTCACCTAATGTGCCTCTATGTTTTTCTCCCTAATTTCAATATATGTAGGTATGTAAGGTTCACAATCCCAAACTATCTTACGAAAACAAATAGTAACTCATTTTCAAATAAATATAGAAATGGAATGAAACATCTTCAACATATACAAATGACATATTACATCTCACATGTAAAAGTCTCTAATCCAGAATATTAAGTATGTAAGAAATAAAACACATCATCACATGAAGTACTATCTAGTAAAGTATTATAGAGTACAAGATGTAATTTATGCAAGAATATGACTTAGGCTCTCATGCCCATCTGGTCATAAAAATACAAGTAAAAATATAAAAGAAACATAATCACTGGAGTCTCTGAATACCACTAACCCAACAGTCATATGCAAACCAAGAGACGAGAACATGGCTCAGGTGCTTTTCCACCCAACCACAAAGCTTATGCTTCCCCATAATGTTTCCTAACATGAAGAATATCCGACCCTACACAAGAATCCTAGCAATCTGGAAACAATTGACATGATGGAATCCGGTGCAATATGTTATATCTACATGCATTTAACATATGAACATGTTATTCCCTACTATTAGGATATGGAAAAATAAAATAACATGTATCTATCTCAATGGTTCACATAGATTTGGCCAAATAAATTAATTTGTAAATGGTAAATAGATATGGAAAAGAAAATCTACTCCCCTATGTTAGTCCTTATTTAGTATATGTCCCAAAAGGTAAGCCAAATCACATATACAAGAAAACTACTATCCTCATGAAGACAATAGGGTAAAATTACAAAGTTGTGTCACACTTTTGGCCAACTTTGTTGGAAGATGATGTTGTCCGACAACATGAGCATGGTATGTACATATTGCATGATCCAGTGTTTTCATTGATGTCAACATTAATGTCGATCATTCTAGCATGATTTTGAAGATATTTGTACAAGATAAGTTGGTCCAAAAAGTACAGTTACACAGAAGTTTGCCTAAGTATCAAATCTACCAGTACAGTGGTTCAGTGTGTTAGTTTTTGGGTTTTCACTCCACCACAAATAGAGATATCACTCTTCAATTCTAACAGTCATTTGGTGATCATCAAATGCATCTAAATCCAAGAGATTTTGTTGTTTGGTAAATTATTCTAGAAGATATGAATGGCAGAGTTTAGTTTTGTATATTGCAGTTATTTCCTGTACAAAGTGTCAGTGTGGGAGATTATGTATTCCTTTGTGGATGAATATTTTGTGTTGTGATGTTGAAGATAAGCTTCAAGATGTCAGTTGACTAGGAATTCCAAATGGGACTGAGTTTTGAGTCCCATGTGTGGAAAATTGAGTAAACAGATGAAGGTTTTTGTGCTTAGGACTTATTTGGGGCCGACCTAACACATTTGAAGGATTAATATGTGTTTCAATCTTATGTAGGACCTATATTGGGTCCATCCTAACCTATCTTAAGGTAATTTGAATTAAGGCATGAGATGTTGATGAAATGATTTGAGGAAGAAAAGTTCAAATTTTTTGTTACATCCAATTAGGCCAACCTAATTAATGTTACACTTGATGTGGATATATATAGGAGATTGATTTTGGTGTTTTGTGAAGTGGTGTACGTGATAAGTGATAGATGACATGTATAGTGTTCCACCTACATGTGTGTGATGCAAATGTGATAAGAGTTGTGCAAATTATGTGAATTTATAGCAGAGCAAAGCAGGGCATTGATCCATATTGGTGCAAAGTTTATTTTGTATTTCATTAGAATTGTAATCCAACATACTGTAGATGCAATTGTAATAGTTCAATAGGTTGTAAGTCACCCCTTCTATTTTCTATCTTATTCTCTACGGGAAGTGAGTCCATTGGACAATGAGTCCACCTGCAATGTGGATTTCTATAACATACTATATTAGGATATAATATATTGTGACCTAACAATCACTATGGTTTTTCCCATTTTGGGTTTTCCACGTAAAAATCTTGGTGTTCATGTGTTATGTGATGTTGTGGATTTTTCATTCTTTCTTTGCTTATATCAATTTGTGTTGCCAAAAAAATGTATAGTTGACATTTTTACGCTCACTTGAGTCTTTCTAATGGGCTTTGGCTTGATTTTTCCTAGGTATAATGTTGAAATGTGGTCAAAATATTCATATTAGGGCTTAAACATTCAAATTATGATGTCTTGTGAAGGTGTTGTGAAGTGTTGTAAGACATTTCTACACTTTCCTAAACTCTATTCATTACAATTCACCTAAAATCACTTTTTCATCATTTATTAAGTCCTATTTTGAAGTGTTGTAAAGTCTTGTAACAAGATTTAATGCTTTTCTAGGCTTAATTTCACTAATTCAACCCTTTCTCATGTCTAAATGACCCCTTAATACACTTTCCGGCTATTTTCAAGTGTGTTGTTAAGGATATTCCAATTGGACAAGTTTTAATGCCCCAAAATTCCTAACACCCACTTAATTTACTTAAGTGGGACTAAGTCGCCAATAGGGACGACTTAGTCCTTTTTGGCACAAAACTCAAAATAATTTCAAAATTCTAGCAGGATTTTTTCCTCTAACCCTTGAGGTCGGCCTGTGATGTGTTAATTTTGAGAAATTTTAGTGAAATCAAGTATAAATAAGGGTTTTTAACCTCATTTTACATCTACATTCATCTATCTCCAAATCACATTAAGCATTCAATCTCTTGCACTCATTAAGCATTCAAGCAAATCAAGCATTATCAAGTCAAGCTATTGAAGGTCTTCATTGCACATCTTTAGATTTTGAGTATCCATGTATGGTAAGTTTATGATATTTGCACTTGCATGTTATCTATTTATCATACTATTTTCATTCTATTTCATTGTTTAGGGTTTGATTACCAAAGTGGGGTTTGACCAAGGCAAACCCCTATTCTCTAACCCTCAACCATTTTTCCTTTTGCATGTAACTTTTGTATGCAGATTTGTCAAGCAATAGGTGTTGAAAAGTGATCAAAAAGTGCACAAAGTCAATCAAGTCAAGACAACCCTAATTCAAGCTTGGAGAAGACTTTATGCCCCATTTTTTGTAGGAACAAGTACAAACACCTGTCAGGAAAGAAAGTGTAAGGAAAATTAGATGCGGAAACAACTCTCCTAATGTCAAAACCTCAAGGAAGAATGCAGAGATACCTTTTAAAATTACAATTACAGTCCAATTAAGATGCACATGAAAGAGATAACAAAAACAGAGTATTTGACACACACATATGAACACCAAATATATGTGGGAAAACCCTTACGGGAGAAAAAACCCACCACACCAAGAGAAGTCACTTTGTATTATAGTAACAAATAATTACATATAGAGTTCTAACTTATCTTTCTGATGCCAGATTATAGCAGCTTTCACAATGATCAATCTTGTACAGGAACCTTCAAGTTACAATCTTTACAGAATAGAAATCACTCTGATACAATTTAAACTATTCACACAACTGTTCTTCGAACCAACCGAACCTTCGATCATCTGCAACTACAAACTATAATCATGTTGCCCCTGTCTATCGAGCTTCCTCTTAGAACTGCCAAAACGAACTGTCTTCCAACGGTTCCCATTCAGCTTCTCTGATTGGTCCACGCAACGCCACATAGGATGGTCAAACGGTCAAAAGGAAATCAAGCTGTGTTGGCATATCAGTGAGACACTGACCGTGTCTCCCCAATGCCACACAACTTAGCATCCGATATCGCCAAGAGTTTTCCATCGGCAAGAGGTTCCACCGAGCTTACAACTGTTGAATTGACTTCAACATTGCTATCGGCAAGACTTACCACTCACCAAGAGGTTACACCAATACTTCTTAAGTTACACCGGAGCATCCAACAGTTGGCAAGACATACTACTATTGCCAAGACATCACAGTGAATACTTCATGTTAATCTTAGTGTATCCACCAGTCGGCGAGACTCATCGCTTTCGCCGGGACTTCATACTGAGGTCCATAAGTCACATAGACATGAGTATTCACATCGGCAAGACAATCATCTTTCACTGAGACATCTTATCGAGCTCTTTATGTTACTTTGAAGCCTCAAGTTATACCGAACAGTCGGCAAGACTTCTTTCCATCATTAAGACCTCACAGCGATATCTTTTGTGCTACCCTAAGTGTACACCATCGGTGAGACATTCCTTATTGATATAAGTCATACCGAACTCCAAGACTTTCCCTAAAGACTTCATATTAAACACTGTCGGCAAGACATCCATATCGATAAGACTTCTTACTAAGCCATCTCATGTTATACCGATGTATACTGTCGGTGAGACAAAGCAACTGTCGCCAAGAGTTTATAATGAAACCTCTGAGTTACCCTGAAGACACCAAGTGAATGCTATCGGTGAGACATTCATATCAATAAGATCTCATACCGAAACCTTAAACCTTTCGGCCAAGTCTCTCCGATATACGAGAGAATGGCCTGTCGGCTAGAGATCTCCACGAGCGGTGATAGGTCACTCTGAATGCTTCTTGTCACAGTGATAGGTTCCTTCGGTGAGACAGAAGCAAGGTTACAGTGACCTATACAAATCACAATGTGTCAAAGCTACTAGTCGGCCGGACATTAACAATATCACACTGACTTGGCTCCAATAGAGGTTACAACCTGTGATGATTTAGGCACATATTTCCAACATAAAGTACAGATCAAAGACTTCCAGATCCTATCCAGAATTCCCCTAGATTTACAGGAGGACTAAGTCACCACTAGTGGTGAATTAGTCCCACTTCCGGGCCTAAAATATGATTTTTGACATTTCTAGATACCCATTTGGCAAATTCTCATTTCGACAAAGTTTCCTGAAACTAAGACCAAGTCGTCCAGACTGGCCTAAGTGTCCTAGTCAACATTTTAGTCAAATTTACAGAATTCCAAAATCTCCCAAAATCAGACTTCTGATTCCAAGTGCACCTCTTCCTTTTTGTTCTTTCATTTCATCATTTCATTGCATTTCTTAGGCATTTCTGTATATCACATTGTGTTTTCCATCATTTTACATTTTCATAGTTTTGCATCATAATATCATTCCATTTTCAGATTATTGCATTAGTACATCTTAAATAGGCATAATAAATCTCATCTACATTAATATTTGAGTGTTAAGCAACATATTTTTAACCCTATTCCTTCCCTTTTAGGTGAAACATCCTAGAAGGGTAAGTGTCCAATAGGGTTCCTAAAATATTTGTTTACATTTTGGTGAACCTGCATCTTTTGAACATTGTTCCTTTTCTGATTTTCAAGTGCACTTGCATTGCATCTTGCATTAGTTAAAAGTGCATCCTAGGGTCTCAAATTGCATTAGTAAAAAGAATCATATTAGCTTGCATTATTGCATCATATTTGCATTGAAAAAGACAAAAAAATTGCATTTACATACTATAGTTGCATTTGTGCATCTGAAAGACATACAATTACATTTAATTTTTTTTAAAAAACATAAAAAAATCATCAATGGGACTAAATCGCCACCCTGGGCGACTTAGTCCTTTTGCATATTTTGGATTTAAATTTTTGGTAATTTCTGAGTATTTTCTATATTTCTATTTTCTGGTACTACATCTCTATTTCAGTTTACAAAATTATTATTTTTGCATTTTATTCATCCTAGATTGCATTGAATTTTCACCCACCCCATCTCTTGTGGTACTTGTATGAGTTTTTGGTGCCCCATTGATAATACTCTAGTGAGATGAAGTTCTAGACTCATGGCTTCTCACGATAACACTTTCGTAGCAGACCTTGGGATCTCAAGAGCTCCTACTCCTAGTATGGACAATGGTACATTAAGCATTGATCATACCACTTCTATGCCCTCACCTTCCCACCCTATGAATGTTGACACACATACTAGTGCAATTCTACAAGATAAAGTCATAATTATTCATGAAGACTTTGCACATTTACAACAAGACTTGTCCCTTGAAAACATTTCCGCTACTGCCATACCTGTCATAGATAACCTTCATCATTTGATTAAAAGTGATGATGGCTTACAAGTTATGAATAAAATTACCGAGATATACAATAAACATGCTCCTTCCACATCCCAATCAGCAAACATAGTTGCAAGCCAAGGAGGATCTTACATTCCTCCCCTTAAACCATAACACCGATACCAACTTATACCACTCCTCAAGTTACAACCACTATGCAACAAGTTAGTCATGTGGCTCCTTCTTTCGCAATTATGACTAGCATTCCTAGTTCTTTTGTGGCATCGAACATTCCTTCTTCCACCTTCACCCCTCTTAGTATCCCTTTCACTTCCCTTAACATTACATACACTTTATCTCCATTTTCTCTTCCACCTCATACACTTACATTGATCATATCTTTACACAACTTCTTAACACCATTTCATCCATGCAACAAAAAATCTCCACCATTATCCAAATTCAAACTACTCCACCCACATATCATGTTTGTAGTAGTCCATTATCTCTTGAAATCTTATGCACTCAGATTCCACAAGGAATTGAAATGCCTAGATTTGAGAAATATGGAGGTAAAGGAGACCCTACCAACCATGTCAATGCATATACAATCTTGTGTAGTTATTTTTTTCTTGATGAAAAATTATTAGCCAAACTTTTTCCTAGGACCTTAAAAGACACTGCATTGGATTGGTTTTCCAACTTACCTAATCATTCCATCCGATCGTTCAATGAACTTGTAGATTCCTTTATAAGTCATTTTCAAGTCCATATGACTCCTAAAAAGACTATGGCTAATTTAATGTGTTGTAAAAAGAATACTGATGAAAAAGTTACAGATTTCATTTAACGATATTAATCATTATATGCTCAAATTGATGTTAAGATTTCTGATTCACATCTACAAAAGATGTTTATCAATAATTTGCATACTCACCTTTAGGATAAGTTAACTATGATAAAATTTCCTTCATTCTTGCATTTATGTACAACCATTTGCAACTATCACAACTCAATTTCTAGTCGTGATTCAAAGTCCACTTCTAATTGAGCTGAGAAGTCTGAGAAAACCACCCACAACAATACGCAAAACTTTAGAAAACCAAACTGAGGCTTTTTATAGTTCAATCAGCCTTCTCCACAACCACCCCAACCTATTCCAAATCAAGTGGCAGCCATTCAAAAAGTAGTTCCTTATACCTATGGGGACCCAAAGAGACAATTTACCCCCTTACTTGATACCCTTCATAACACGATGAACCAATTACTCCAACAACAAATGATAACTTTGCCTATAGTTAAACCACTTGATACCACCAAGCCTTTACCACCCAACTTCAAATCAAATGCTTATTGCCATTTTCATCGCCAAAATGGCCATGACACCAAACAATGTAAGCATCTAAAACACTTAGTTCAAGACCTCATTGATTCAAGTTGTTTATCCACTGCAGGTGTCAATGATCAAGGCAATAATTTTATTGCACCCCCTAACCATAATTTACAAATCTTTACCAACCCTATGTCTAAACATAATATTTCATCTGTCAAGGCTAGTGAACCTTCAAACCCCCAAGTTATGAACATTGATACAAATAATGAACAGCATGATATAACTCCAAATGTTACCCAAGTTAATCCTATGGATGAACTTGTAGGTATGATAGATGTTATCCCTCGGAAGGGCCCAACCAACAAAAATCTTGATATCACTTTTTCTTCCAAAGATATACTTAAAAAGCTTCCTGATGGTCCTCTTTACATAGTCAGTTGAATCTATGATAATCCCACCAATGGGATATTAATAGATCCCGCCTGTGGGGAGAATGTGATCACAGAAGAATTTTTAGTACTACATGAGTTGTATCAAGATGACTATAACAAACCAATTGGATTAAAACACATAATGGTTTTGTGTGCCCTACGATCGGATCAATTGTACTCCCCTTACAAGTGAGACCTAAGACTTTGGACATAACATTTTCTATTATTTCACAATCAAATCAATTCCATCTGCGGCTAGGCCACCCTTGGCTTCGCTTGATGAAAGCGGTCCCCTTTGTTGTTCACAAATGTTTGAAGTTTCCACATGGAAATGAAATATTTACCATAAACCATAGTGGCTTTAACCTATTGTCCTCTAAAGGTATTTTTTCTCTAGAAGCCTTTTGGCCTACCCCTATGGAACCCATCACCCCTCGTAAGGATTTCTTTTTCATAGCATATCAAAAGTTTAAAGCCAAACGTATAACTGAATTGTCTCTTCGTAACCAGTTCCCGTTCATTTCCACTCCTATCCTCGATGAAACCATGCTTTAGCCTAAGTTTGACATTGAAAAAACCACACAACCTCATGACCAACCACCCATAAACATTTCTCCTTCCTCATTTAAATGACCAAGAGACAATGAAACCAATCCCGTCATGCCACCTCGCATTAAGCAAGTGTATAAAGATAAAGCGATTGACCCATCTTCTTCGATTTATTTTGTTCTTCCCCCTCCGAAAGAAAAAATAACCTATGATGGATCAACCCATTCTTACACCTCAACAAGTTCAAAATAAAATTAAACACAACCACGGTGCTAGAGAGCGTAGGCGTCGTTGTCATCTCCTTGCTCGTCAAATGCAAAATGAAAATAATCAAGACAATCAATCTATACCTTTGATAGAAGAAATAGATGATCACCCTCCTCCTCTTGACCCACCACAAAATACCATGATCCATCTCTCACAAAAAAATGATCCGATCCAACAGCCGCAAATTTTGATCCATCCTTCCTTGGAAATAACCCTTCACCCTCCTATCGTAATCAATCTTGATGATGATGATGATGAAGAGATCACAAAAATAGATGAAGAAGTGCATAACGATATAAAATATTTATTTTCATCTCCCATGAGCTTAAATGATAAATATTCTTAGCCAAGTGAAGAACTTGGCACATCTCCTAGTTCGGCCCTTGCAATTCTTCCCTTAGACAGTCAACCGCCCTCACAATATACTGAACATGATTGGGAGGCAGATGATTTGTTAGACAGTTGACTTGCATTCGCCTTGTTAGCCCTTTACATTTTCCTTTTTCTTTGATTTTCCTATATGTGTACTGTGTTTTCTTGTATTGTGTGTTTGATGTTCTCTTTGTACACTTCTTCTATTCATATCTCTATTCTTCTATATGTTGTGTATTCCTTTAAGCTTTTGTTTTGTGTTTTCCTTTTGGGGATGGCACAAAGTGTTGAGACACCCTACATCTCTTCCATGTTGACCCAAAAGGTCCCTTTTTCTTTTGTTTGTGTTTTCCTTTTTGGGATGATGCAAAGTGTCGAGATTGCAATGTATCTTCCATGTTGACCCAAAGGTCCCTTTTTGCTTTTGTTTTGTGTTTTCCTTTTAGGGATGATGCAAAGTGTTGAGACACCCTATGTCTCTTCCATGTTGACCTAAAAGGTCCATTTTTTTCTTTTGTTTTGTGTTTTACTTTTGGGGATGATTCAAAGCATCAAGACCACAATGTCTCTTCCATGTTGACCCAAAAGTTTCCTTTATCCTTTTTTTTTTTGTTTTCCTTTTGGGGATGACGCATGGCATTGAGACAAAAATTTCTCCTTCATGTTGAACCAAAAGCTTTTCCTTTTCTCTTTTTTTTCCTTTTTCTTGTGTTTTCCTTTTGGGGACGATGCAAAGTATTGAGGCCGCAATGTCTCTTCCATGTTGACCCAAAAGGACTTTTTTTTCCTTTTTTTTTTTCTCTCTTTGTTCATTCTTCTAGTTCTATGTGCTTTGGGAATGATGACAGTTTTGAGCTCTTTCATAAACACATTGTAGTAACGAACGTACTGACCCAAAATCCATAGATCCCTTATGTGTTTGGTGTGTTCTTTTCTGGGGGCCAACTCCCTTTTCCTTTGTTTTCTTTTTCGTTTACATGAATCAACCTAACTTAGAAACATATGACTTGGCATAGAGGCTTTCCAAATTGGATCTCATGTCTTTTTTTGCATTTTCTTTCCTTTGCTACGTTAAAGTAATTGCTCTTAGAATGATGTGTAGCAATTTCTTTAAAGTGGGGAGAATACATTGGTACCATTTCATTTTCATTCTTGCTTCTTAGTGTAGCCTTGTCACTTCATACGACGTGTTTGTCACTTTGTAGAAGACATTGGTTGTGATGTCCTTCATCAGTGTGATCTCTCTTAGCATATTACATTCCTCTTAGTGGCCTGATGTGATGCACTACATCCCCTAAGTTGTGAATCTTCTATTCTTTGATTGGTCCTCTCTTGGAGACATTAGACACAATGTTCCCTAAGTGATAAACCTTGCATGAACTTAACAAGACTCCTTTGAACATCTTTTACATTTTACATTTTTTCATTTTACATCTTTTCCACCTTGCATAACAAAGCTTGCATGCATGTGGTACCCTTTTTCATTTTTTCATGAGTTCTAAGCATATGAAGCTTTGCTTGTCTCATGAAGCACAAACCAACATTTTACTTTGTGGCGCCTTGTTAAAGTTATCAGGAGGTATAACTTTGATATGGTTGAGTAGGAAGCCCATTCATCGGCACAACTTTCCCCATAGCCACCTTTGTGTTTATGGGTCCATTCCAACTAACGTATGTACTTCACCTTTTTGGGTCTTCTCACCCGACGGACCGCTATGAGTTCTGTCACCCCAGAGTGAGTATGCATTTTATTTTTCAAGCAAGAAGCCTAGATCTAATCCACAATGAGCTGGATAGATGATTGAAGCTTTCATTCCTTTTTTTCATCATGTGTGTATTATTTTTTTCTTATGCTTGGTTTTCCATTAGATCTTGATCTTGGGGGCTTGATCATCCCTCTTGATTATTATTGTTTCATCTTACCAATGTAAGTGCATTAGGATCCCTCTCTATGTGCATGTTGAGCTACATTAGCAAGAGTTTGAAGCAAGTTCATACTCTCACTAAAGTGGGGGCTTAGTGTGTTGCCAAAAAATGTATAGTTGAAACTTTACACTCACTTGAGTCTTTCTAATGGGCTTTGGCTTGATTTTTCCTAGGTATAATGTTAAAATGTGGTCAAAATATTCATATTGGGGCTTAAACATTCAAATTATGATGTCTTGTGAAGGTTTTGTGAAGTGTTGTAAAACATTTCTACACTTTCCTAGACTCTATTCATTACAATTCACCTAAAATCACCTTTTCATCACTTATTAAGTCCTATTTTGAAGTGTTGTAAAGTCTTGTAACAAGATTTCACACTTTTCTAGGCTTAATTTCACTAATTCAACCCTTTCTCATGTCTAAATGACCCCTTAATACACTTTCCAATCATTTTCAAGTGTGTTGTTAAGGATATTCCCATTGGACAAGTTTTAATGCCTCGAAAGTCCCAACACCCACTTAATTTACTTAAGTGGGACTAAGTCACCAATAGGGGTGACTCAGTCCTTTTTGGCACAAAACTCAAAATAATTTCAAAATTCTATCAAGATTTTGTCCTCTAACCCTTGAGGTCGGCCTATGATGTGTTACTTTTGGAAATTTTAGTGAAATCAAGTATAAATAAGGGTTTTTCACCTCATTTTACATCTCCTACATTCATCTATCTCCAAATCACATTTTCAGATTTTGAGCATCCATGGTATGGTAAGTTTATGACATTTTCACTTGCATGTTATCTATTTATCATACTCTTTTCATTCTATTTCATTTTTTAGGGTTTGATTACCAAAGTGAGGTTTGACCAAGGCAAACCCCTATTCCCTAACCCTCAACCATTTTTCCATTTTGCATGTGAATTTTGTATGTAGATTTGTCAAGCAATAGGTGTTGAAAAGTGATCAAAAAGTACACAAATTCAATCAAGTCAAGACAACCCTAATTCAAGCTTGGAGAAGACTTTTTGCCCCATTTTCTGCAAGAACAAGTACAAACACCTATTAGGAAAGAAAGTATAGATCAAATACTTCTAGATCCTGTCCAGAATTCCCCGAGTTTTGCAGAAGGACTAAGTCACCACTAGTGGTGAATTAGTCCCGCTTCTGGGCCTGAAATCTGATTTTTGACATTTCTAGATACCCATTTGGCAGATTCTCGTTCCAACAAAGTTTCCAAAACTGGGACTAAGTCGCCCAGATTGGCCTAAGTGTCCCGTTCAACATTTCAGTCAAATTTACAGAATTCCAGAATCTCCCAACATCAAACTTCTAATTCTAGGTGCACCTCTTCCTAAGTTCTATTCTTTCATTTCATCATTTCATTGCATTTCTTAGGCATTTATGCATATCACATTGTGTTTTCCAGCATTTTACATTTTCATAGTTTTGCATCATAATATCATTCCATTTTCAGATTATTGCATTAGGTCATCTTAAATAGGCATAATAAATCTCATCTACATTAATCTTTGATTGTTAAGCAACAAATTTTTAACCCTATTCCTTCCCTTTTAGGTGAAACATCCTAAAAGGGTAAGTGTCAAATAGGGTTCCTAAAATATTTGTTTACACAGTTGAATATGCTTTAGTAATTGGATGGATAATGTTTGAATGGTTTAATAGAATAGTGAGTCACCCCCTCCCTCTTAGTATTCTGAGTGTTCAATAATTGGTATCAGAGCTTGGATCCCTGGAAGGAGCTTGACCGCTTTGGGAAGATCTTGGAGATTGAACACATGGCTGATAGAAAGTTTCCTATTCCTCCAAATTTGATTCCTGCTATTGGATATACAAAAGAAGATTGAATGCTTGAAAAATATGGAGAACTTAAAGTTTCTCTTGAAGATATTAACAAAGTTGAAGATGAAAATATAGATTTAAAGGGAAATCTTAAAGAGGCAAATGAGTGCATCAAAAAACTAAGGGAGTAGATCAAGAAGTTCAAAGAAAGACATAAGGAGGTCAATGAATAATTGAATCAAGCAAATGAAGATCTCACTAGATTAAAAGTGCAAGTGGAAGAAAAGAAAAGAGTTGAGGAATGTCTAAATGCAATGGTGGAAAGCAAATATAATGAATGTATAATGCTTGAACAAGAAGTGGTAAATCTAAGATCAGATCTAGAGAAAGCAAGAAGTAATGAAGATTAATTCAAAAAAAGTTCTAAAATGCTTGATGAGTTGATTGCAGGTCAGAAAGCATCTAAAGACAAAGGTGGTTTGGGACTTGAAAAAGGAGAAACCTCAAAAGTATCTTAGACACCCAATGCAGAAAAGAAGATCAATGAACCGGAGAAGATTGAAGACAAGAAGAACTATGGAAAGATCTAGAATAAAGAAATAGTGCTAGAAGACCCCTAGTCAGACAACCAAATGCTCAAAGGTACCCATATTTCAATGATATTTGTTATTCTTGCAATAAATATGGACATAGAGCAATAGAATGTAGAAGAAAAATGACTCATAATGTTCCATCCTTTACTGGTCAATGCTTTACATGCAAAAGATTTGGACATAGAGCAAATAAATGCAGAAGTCAAATGATGAATGGATATAACAATGGTAGAATGATTCAATCTTTCAAAGTTTATAGATACACATGCTATGGGTTTGGACACAAAGTTGATAAATGGAAATCCAGAATGAATGGAAGGAATAATGCTAAGAGAAATGTCATATGCAACAATTGTAGTAGGCCTAAACAAATTGCTAAATTTTACAAAAGTAGAAACACAAGGAAGGATAATCTGGTAAAGAAGAATGAACCAATCAAAAAAATTGATTCAATTGAAGTGAAGAAGGAAATGGAAAATATATGGAGAAAGAAAGAGGAGACTGAGAACAAGGGAAAAATTTAACCACCCTTCGGTGCAGATGTTTCCTCTGGTAACTAAGCCTAGAGCTATGGATTGGGGGAGCTTTAATGGATATCTTATATCCCTTGCTAGAAAAGAGGTGTTGAAGCCATAGCACGAGGATTTGACATGAAGAATGGAGTGCTTAATCTAGTGGAGAAGATTGTGGAAGTAAATATGCTAATGCAGAGATTTGTGGAGATTGAGAAGGTGACTGTGCATATAGTTTTTAGGGTTACCAACTTTATGGTTTTAAGCATTTATTATAGAATTAAGTCAAATTAGAGAGTTAAAAGGAAATTTTTTAAGGAAATTTTATTTCATCAAAAGAAATCAAAGGATAATAGAGAAGTGAGAAGCAAATTTTAAGTGCAAATGCTATTCAAATATCAAAGTATCAAAACCCTAGTTCAACAAAGCAAAGAAAAAGGTATTTAGTGATTCTTGCATACCCTAGTTTTATGGAATTATTATTTGAAAGTATTTTGAGTATCATGGTGACACCAAAAGTTGTAGATGTTTCACAAAATCCACAACCTAAGTTTAAAAGATATCCCACCAAAGCAATAGAAGATTATCCTTTAGATGCATTTTCACATATATTGTATGGGGTTTTACCAACTGAAGACATTAGGGCATACATTTGTGGAAGTATGGATGAGCACTCTCCTAGAAAATTACTGGACCTATAGATGAATAAGTTAACTAGAGATGATTTTTTCCTTAAGCCAGAATACCAAACCCTATCCAAGAAAAAGTTAGATGTATGACAATGGTTTCTAATTTTTAGCTATGAAGATAAGTATATCAAAATAGCCCTAAGAAGAATTCACGACCAATTTATGTGGATTGATGGCCCTCATATGATTACTAAGGAGGTAATTAGAGAGATAACTGGTTTATGGTCCACCAAACAGGTTCCAATCTTGAAATACATAAAAACAAGGATGTAATGGAGAGAACAAGTGCTACATTTGATCAAAGAGCCCTCATAGTAAATCCCATCAAGAGCTTGATAGTTAGATATGCAACTATACTTATTGGATACAAGATTTACTATACCAATAGAGAAAATTTAGTCTTTGCCATTACAATTCATGTGGCACAAGACATGGTTGAGAAAAATGTTGATTATGACCTCTATGAGTTGCTCTAACAATAACTGATGGAGAATTTGAAGGAGAGTAAAAAGAAGTATGTGTTCAAGTATGGAATATTGGTGATGTTTTTTCTCTTCTACTTCTCAAGGGAAGTTCCTATGGTTGGGAAGGTTAACTAGTCAAGTACAAGGCCCATTGCACACTAGATAGGAGATTGTAAAGAAGGGGGATTCACTACTCATGAGTCTCTTTATTCTCAAGAGATTCCCAAGGGGTGAATTTCCCTAAACTACCTCAAGGAACAAAGTGAGAGTCTTAGAATCCAAAGGAGTAAAATCACAAAGGTTCTTTAGACAAACTAGCAAGTTTTCGGCCAAAGGTCGTCAAGACAAAAAATAGGTGACAGTGTGGCATGTTGGAATCCCAAAGGTACGTTGGCGTCTCGTACAAACTAGAAACCAAGTTTATCACAAAAAATAGCAAAGTACCTACTTCTACCCTAACTGCTAGGAACTCTTGGAATATGGGGAAAATGACAAAGTAATGGAATTGAAGTAAAGTACAAATGATAAAGATAAAGAAAAGAAAGAAAGTGCTTACAACCACCCATGTAATGAAGCCTCCATCAAATAAATTTCTTCAATACCTACATACATAAGATCTAGAGAAAATCTTGGGGCTGTATAGGGGTTTGCCTCGGTCAAACCCCTAGTTTGGTGTTCCCACCTCCACGGATAGCCAAATAGATAGATAGAGATAATAGGAATGAAATGAATGCAAGAGTGATAAAAGCAATCCACACTCAAGGAGGAGAACCCATATCACAAGGATGTAATAAATCCCAAGATGCTCACAAGCATAAGGTAAGAGAGATATCAACTACAAGGCTTAAGGAAGCCAAAGAGAACAAGGTCGAAAGAGAGGGCTATGAGAGCCAAGAGAGCTGCAAAGAACGTTGTACGAGATTAAGAGTACTTGAAGCTACTGTAACATGTTAGAGGTTTGTGCAAGAAAGAGAGTAAAGAGGGAAATGAGAGTGTATGCAAGAGAGAAAGCTCCAGAGAGACAAAATAAATTGAAAGAATGGATTAAAAAGAGAGAATAGGAGGGAAAAGAAGCTTCCTGAGCGGTTACAAGGAATCCCAAGCTGTACCACTGAAAAAACTTGTTGACAAGTGGAAAACATGCTCGAAAGTGGTTGTTTGAATGTCAAAATGTCATAGGACACTAGTGTGGCACACATACATTCGCACAAAATGCTAGTGTCCAAACACATCATGCTACAAAATGACAAGAATGGGAAAAGCATAAGGTTTAACGCAAAGCTAACGCATGAAGGTAGTTGTTGAAAAGGGGTCCCAAGCATCTTGAGAAGGGAAAAGGATTATGTAAGGGATAAAATGAGCCTACACAAGTTCTAAGGGAGTGAACACTAAAGTGGATACAAGAATGTATGTGAAATTTCAAGGGGTGTAATTTTACGATATTATAGAGATTATATGAGAGGTCTTGGAGATATGAATGCTCAAGATGATGCCCTTATAGCCTTCTTTGCAATATTCAAAAGAAGAATGAATGAAATATAGAGGATTCCAAGAAGCGTTCTAGAGAGATACAAAAATGACATCACTTTCCTTATCTTCAAAGACTTTGGTATGATGGAAGCAGTAGAACCTAGGACCATTTGGGTTCTGAAACTAGGTTATGAAGTTTCAGAGGCTAAACTTGTTGGATGTGTAGAGGTGTTGTTGATCATAATAGATCAATATATGGAACATATTATGAAAATTCAATGGAAGTTCACCTAGAGTTCAAGAAACCAATGATGAGAAAGAATGTTGACAAGATGCTTGGGATATATGCACAAGAAAGTGGTCTCTCAATGGAAAAAGTTAAGTATGCCAAAGACAGAGCTAGAGTTGATATGAGTGCAACAGAAGCCTCTGATAGCTTAAGGAGATAAAGAAGATCTACTAACATATCTCTTCCTGCTATTGGTGAGAAGAGGAACTCTACAACTACCCCTTTGGTAGTTCATGCCACCAAGGTAGAAGCAAAGAAAACTACCACCACAATACTCCTGTTGTTTCTACAAGGAGAGTGAAGCAAAAGCAACAAGACAAAAGGAAATTGGCACCAACATTGCCGAAGAAGAAGAGTTGGAAGAGTATGAAGCCCCTCTGATTAGGAAAAGAAATAGAATTCATGTTGTAGATATCGAGAGTGAGGAGGAAGATAAGAAAGAGAAAGAAGGATTCAGAATTCAGAAGAGAGAAAAGGAGAAGGAAGCCAAGAAGGATTCTTTGAAGAAGAAGAAGAAAGAACCAAAGAAGCCTCTGATTAAAGAAAAGAAGCAAAAGCAAACTAAGAAACCTCACACTCCTATGAAGGTTGATGCACTCTTCAACAATATAGTGCAAAATGAAATATTAAGGGAAACAAAAAAAATGTACAAAGAGCTTGATGAGACATATAGTTACAATAATTGAGGCTATAGTCAAATACATTGTTGTATTTGAAGTTGATATGCATAATATCCAAAAGGATATACTAAATTATTTCTGGTTTTTTTTGTTGAAAAGAAGAGAAGATGCAATAATTGAGCATGAAAAGATGAAAGATGAAGCTCTTGAGAGAGTTGGTGGTCCCTTGTCTGAAGCAGACCGAGCCACATTGGATACCATCTACAACAATGAGCTAAGGAAAAAATAGAAGGTAAATATTCTTATGGGAATGGATCAAAGTGATCATGATATGATCCAGAAATAATGCAATGGTCCAAGGTTGAGGAACTTGTATAGAAGTTGGGTCTACTCCTGACAACTGAAAAAAGGTTTGAATGATGATTCCAGTGCCTCAAAACTTAATATGGAAGAAGATATGCACATATATGATGCTCAAAATGAGCATGAGATTAGTGATAGAGTCACTGATGCAGAAGAAAATCTTGACAACACTTCTCTGGAAATAGAAGAACCCGTGGAAGGAAATGATGATAATGAAAAGGTTGCAAAAGGAGAGACAATAATTGGAGAAGATACTATAGAGGACCTATCCATTCTCCCACTATTAAGTAATGATCAGGGCAATCCGAAGACATTTTTTCCTTTAGAAGATACAAAACCTACCAACGGTGAAGGTGAAAAGCATGTTGAAGAATAGGTGAAAGAAGAAAACATGGAAAGAGAATATGATGGTGAGAGGAAAGAAGAAGAAGACAAGAATGAAGAGAATGAACAAGGAAAGGATACATATAAAGAAGGAGATGAAGATAAAAAGGATGATGAAGACAAGGATGGGCCCTTTAGTGAAGAAGATAAGGAAGAGGAAGAGGAGAATGTTGAGTCCTAGAAGGATGAAGAAATTGAAGAAAAATTGGAGTTACCTAAGCCTTCTAGTGAATCTTCCTTTGGTAATCCTTTGAAACATCTTTTTTCTACAAAATTAAGATTCCAACTGGTAGTTTCATCTCAGTTGCTACAATTGTATGTGCAAAAAAGAAGTGTAGTCTTGGACAAAATTTCTCCCATTCATAAGTTGCCACTAGGTGATGTGTTTCACACATCAACAAGAAAAGAGATCATTGAAAAATATCAAAAGAGTGTTGAATTAATGGATGAAGCTATAAAAGCATTGCAGGAGATAACCCCTAGTACAAACATTGATACATCATTATTTGTAATGGAGAATTTCAAGTTCTTGATTGATTCTTTCAAGGAATATTCCTCTAGACTAAAAGGTCAAGTTGAAATAGAAATTGAGGCAAGGCTTGTAGAAAGGAAATTGATGGATATTACAGAGAAGTGTGCATTTGCACACAAGGTTGAAGAAAGTTTGAAGGATGTATAAGCTTGTGAGGAAGAAGCAAATATTTTTTTTTGTATTTTATGAAGTGGATGGATGCCATACAAAGCATAAAGGATGTCATGGACATAATTGAGACACAAATAAGCAGTACATCAAATGCTTATGATCTGGTATAGGATAGAGATGATCAGACATGGACTGCTATAGTGGACTTACATGAAAAATTATTTATACTATAGAGCTTGAGAAGAAATAATTAGGTATTTTGAGAAGCTAAGGAACTTGGTGAAGATGAAGTATATACCTGTCTCAAGCACCCTTTCCATTACATATAAGGTTTCAAAGATAAATCTTACTCTCGGTACTTTGGAAGAAGGAGAGGAACCCATGGTTGAGCTTGAGTCTCAATATAGAATGCTAGCAGTAGCAAAGAAAGAATGGGAAGAAGGTAAATCTATGTGGCAAGTCGTTTTACAAAAATTTCAAGGGTCAATATCTTTGGGTTGACAGTTTCTATTTTTATGCATCTTTCAAGTTTTTCAAATTCTTTTGTAAATATGAGGATGATATAGAAGTTTTGGGTTAACTTCCTAAGGGGGAGTTAGTATATTCATTCAGTTATCTTTGTTTATACATATGTTTGAAGGGGATTATACAATATTTGGTACAAGTACACCCTTTTCCATTGATGTCAAAGGGGGCAGAGTTACTTGGTGAGATATTTGGGGAGAGAAAGTTTTTGGAAAGCATGTTGCCATCAATGACAAAGGGGGAGATTATTAGAAGATGATGTTGTCTGACAACATGAGCATGGTATATACATATTGCATGATATAGTGTTGTCATTTATTTGAACATTAATGTGGATCATTCTAGCATGATTTTGAAGATATTTGTACAGGATAAGTTGGTTCGAAAAGTACAGTTACACAAAAATTTTCCTAAGTGTCAAATTTTCCAATATAGTGGTTTAGTGTGTCAGTTTTTCGGTCCACACTCCAATTAAAACATAGATATCACTCTATGATTTTAATAGTAGTTTGGTGATCATCAGATGCATCTAAATCCAAGAGATTTTTTTGTTTGGTAAATTATCCTAGAAGATACGAATGACAGAGTTCATTTTTGTATATTATAATTATTTCCTGTACAGAGTGTCAGTGTGGGAGATTCTTCATTCCTTCACACATGAATATTTTTTTTGTGATGATGAATATAAACTTCAAATGTCAGTTGAGTAGGAATTCCATATGGGATCGAGTTTTGAGTTCAATGTGTGGCAAATTGAGTAAATAGATGAAGGTTTTTGTGTTTAGGTCTTATTTGGGGCCAACCTAACATGTTTGAAGGATTAATATGTGTTGCGATATTACATAGGACCTATAGTGGGTCCATCCCGACCTATCTTAAGGTAATTTGAATTTTAAATTAAGGCGCGAGATGTTGATGAAATGATTTGAGGATGAAATTTTCAAATTTTGTGTGTTACATCCAATTAGGCCGGCCTAATTGATGTTACACTTGATTTGGATATATATAAGAGATTGATTTTGGTGTTTTGTGAAGTGGTGCACGTGATAAGTGATAGATGACATGTATGGTGTTCCATCTACATGTGTGTGATGTGAATGTGATCAAAGTTGTGTGAATTGTGTGAATTCAGAGTAGAGTAGAGCATTGATCCAGATCAGTGCAAAGGTTATTTTGTACTTCATTAGAGATATAATATGACATATTGTAGATGTAATTGTAACAGTTTAATAGGCTATAAGCCACTCCTATCTTATATCTTATTCTTTGTGGGCAGTGAG
This sequence comes from Sequoia sempervirens, assembly GCA_007258455.2. Classification (NCBI taxonomy): domain Eukaryota; kingdom Viridiplantae; phylum Streptophyta; class Pinopsida; order Cupressales; family Cupressaceae; genus Sequoia; species Sequoia sempervirens. The sequence continues at coordinate 106,630,571 of VDFB02000003.1, forward strand.
CCCATTGGATAGTGAGTCCACTTGTAGTGAGCATTTTTGTAAT